>JAJKFL010000013.1:42981143-42983643 GCA_021186555.1 Reticulitermes speratus
AACTTAAGGAATGCACAGCATCTAAAGAAGAGTTAAAATGTATAAACTGCATGACGTACAACAAGTACAACAAAAATGAAAAGATTTGTGAAAATCACTCGTCACTAGACAAGAAGTGCCCTAGTCTGAACGCAATTCTCCAAAAGTACAGACAGAACACTGATTACTAAAATGATGCTTCCAGTTAGAAACATGACAACCCCGATATATCAACAAAAGAACGCAATACATCCAAACAGACAGGCTAGGTGCTTTCAAATAAATCTACAACACTCTAGACTCGCGACGGACAACCTAATGAGACTGATCGAGGAAGAAGGAATAGATATGGTATTCATCCAAGAACCATATATAATTCAAAACAGAGTAGCAGGAATATCAAAAAAATTTAGAATATTCAGCTCTGGAGAGGGTAAATGCCGAGCTGCGATAGTAATTATAAACAACAAAATAGACGCCATACAAATCAAACAATTGACAGACGGAGACACAGTTGTTCTCGAACTAACAATCGACAAATTAAGATACATCGCAGTCAGCATGTACATGGACATAGTAGAACAAATGGAGCAGGATCTACATAAAATTGACAAAATCTTAGAATTCGCAAGGGGAGTGGGCATAATAATAGCAGCTGACACCAATTCTAGATCCACCACGTGGCATGACAAACAAACCAATAAAAGAGGAAGAAAACTCGAAGAGTACATCTCGAGTAAAAATCTATATATCATGAATGAAGAGAGCGAAATGACCACCTACAAAAGCAGAAGAGGATCCAGCAACGTAGACTTGACAATAATTAACAATTTACTAATCACCGCATGTAGTGGATGGGAAATAAGTAAAGAGGAAAGCTGCTCAGACCACAACATTATTAATTTCTGTATAGCACAAGGTAACACCAATAGGAATGCGTCCAACTTCAATGGGATAAGATATATCGTAAACGAAGACAACTTAAGAAAATTCGACAAAAACCTTCTCCATTGGATCGAAAAAGAATTTTCGCAAATACGGAATGGAGAACCGGAAGCATTTGACAAACTCATGTCCTCCAGATTAAAAGACGAGACTGATATTGAAAACATAGCAGGAAATTTCCAAAAGGCATTAAAATCCGCCTGCGACACTTCATTCCCAAAAAAATTGCCAACAGACAGGTCAACAAAGAAGAAATCGGTGCCATGGTGGACAGAAGAACTCACAATAAGAAGGAAAAGAATCAACGCCCTCAGAAGAAGATACCAGAGAACAAAACACAACGACGAGTTAAGGGAAAACCGCAAATCGCAATACTACGAGGAAAAAACGAAATATCAAGTCTTAATCAAAAAGCAAAAAATAAACTCATGGAAGCAATACTGCAACATGACGACATCTCCGAACCCCTGGAATCTGGTGTATAAATTAGCCTCCGGCAAAATGAAGAACACTGTAGCACTGACCACTCTGCGGAAACCTGATGGATCACTAACTTCCAGCTTAGACGAAACAACGCAGTATATGCTCGAGTGTCTTGTGCCCGAGGACAATGTAGAAGGGGAAACGGACCATCACAAATTACTCAGAGCAACTACAGAAATACCGATACAGACACCAGACGATAGAGACTTCACTCAAGAAGAAATCCAGCAAATTATAAAAGAAATGGATAATAAGAAGGCCCCTGGTGAAGATGGCATAACCAGCTTAATTCTTCTGCGGGCTTTCAAAATCTTTCCAAGACTAATCACCACACTATACAATGGCTGCTTAAGGACAGGGTGCTTCCCAAAAATTTGGAAAAGAACTAAATTGATCCCAATAGTAAAACCAGGGAAGGAAAACAGCGCTGAAGTGTCAAAATTTCGCCCAATAAGCTTGATAAATATTGGAGGGAAAATACTTGAGAAAGCCCTAATCAATAGGATAATGCACCATCTGCACACCAACAATCTTTTAAATAAGAACCAGTTTGGGTTCACACCTCAGAAAAACACCACCGACGCAGTCATGGCACTGAAGCAATATGTGGAAGATGAACTGGACACAGGACAAATCATAGTGCTAGTAAGCTTGGATGTGAAAGGCGCTTTCGACGCTGCATGGTGGCCTAGCATTCTAAACGCTTTAAAGGAATTCAAATGCCCCAGGAATTTGTACAACGTTACAAAAAGTTATTTTAGCCAAAGAATAGTGACCATGGCAACGAAAAGTGGATCACTCGAAAGGGAAGCAACCAAAGGATGTCCGCAAGGTTCCTGCTGCGGCCCAGGATTTTGGAATATCCAGTACAACTCTCTTCTAAACCTGGAATATACTAATCGAACTAGAACAATAGCGTTTGCTGATGATTTTATATTAGCAGTTAAAGGGGAAACCAGAAGTGAAGCAGAAAACTTTACAAACCTGGAGATGTTGAAAGTAGCAACATGGCTAAAGAACACAAAATCCTATTTAATGAAGAAAAATCAAAAGTCATGGTAATTTCAAGAAGAAAGCGGAGAGAAGAGAGAAA
>JAJKFL010000013.1:42991143-43303243 GCA_021186555.1 Reticulitermes speratus
TTACGGTTATGTTTCCAGTACCTGGAACATCAGTCCTACAGAAACAGCCGCTTTAAATTTATTTTAAAATGTAAATAGTTGTCTGATTAGCTTTAAATATCCTAGTAAATACGAATTTTCTTATGGGAAAATTTTAATCTGAGGTTCCGACCGACTTGTTAGGCCATCCAACCCGCTGTACCAGTACAGCTTGTTACCACATCGCACGGCGTGTTTACCCTACAGCCACGTTTCAGTTACCAAGGGGGGATGTCAGTGCACACTTCTAGGCACACGTTTTGTAATAACAGTTTATTAATATATAACAACTCTTTTGTGTAAGCTTCGTACAGCTTTCGATACAAAGTTCTGCCACTGAAGTGCACTTAGCGGTTGAGTACTGGGTTCATCAGAGGGCTGAGCCTCTTCTTGTCAGTTCTATATTGTGCTTATATTCTTTATGAAGGAGCCATACAGTGTTCTGGGACGTACTGTCCGATACGACATGTTTCGGTAAGTTGAAGAACACAAGTAATATACACATATCAGTCGGAAAGCCGGAACGGAAGAGACTAAGGATACCTAGGTGTAGATAGGAGGATACATTGATCTTAACAAAATAGTAGACTGCATAAAGCTGTACGTAGACTGGATTTATCAGGCTCATGATAATAACCGGTGGTGAAAGTTGTGAACACGGTATTGAGAACTTCCTGTACCCTAAAAGTGGAGCGAATGTTAGCTTGTAAAGAAAGATTGCGTTTCATGAAGTTAGACTTACTATTATTGTTATTGAGCATAGTCCTTGTTTTTCTGGAACTACCCTCCAATTAACTCCCCATAAAGTAAGATGGTTGCTATAAATACTACATCTATACGTCAGAGCAATATTTAATTATGTTGTTTGAGTTCCTTATTCTGATTTCTACAACCCAAATTAGTGGAGCTATACCTCTCTTCTCTCTATACACTTTCATGGCATGGACAGGGACAACTTTACCTCTTTTACAACCCAAACCGAGTTTTTTTAAGGGCCCCGCAGTAGATGCTACGGACGCACCGCAGCAACCCTGTGATGAAGATGATTAGTTTTTTCGTTTTTCCAAGTAATGGAGCACCGGTGAAATGAAACTGACAGGGGAAAACCGAAACACTCGGGGAAAAACCTGTCCCAGTGCCATTTTGTCCACCACAAATCCCACATGGACTAAACCGGGATCGAACCGGGCCTCCGCGGTGACAGGCCGGCGACTAACCGCCTGAGCCATGGCACGGCCCAAACCGAACCTTGGTCTTTTCTAATAAAAGTATCCAGACGGGCTGTAGGATTGCCTAGATGGCGACTGGTTCGTTGTAAGGCCTGTCTGTCTCTCTCTGTAGAACAACACAGAAGACGGAGGAAAACAAGTTGTTTTGAGCGGCATTCGTACCAGCACCGTTGGTCTGATTTTGTCGAAGGTTCTTAGCTATCCGCACCTCCTGTTGTACGCTGCTTATGTAGAGTTATAAATTCACAATATTAAATATAGAGAGGAACAGTTTCACGGGTTTTTGGCTTTTCCCTGGAGAAGTCGTCCCTGTGTTATTTAGAGAGTGGGCTAAGTGATAATTAGAGCCGGCCTGGATATGGTGACGAAGAGAAACACCCTATACCTGTCAGCAAATAGCATTTCGGTTACCCATTTCCACCCAAAAGAAAAACTCTTCTCTCATTGAAGTCATATTTTTGCTCCGCATACACGAAAACAACAAAACACCGTTTTCGACCAGTGAATTTTCTGAACACGCTCTCTTAAGTCATTCAGACCGAAATGTTTTCTGCTTGAAGACTCAGGTCTTCTGAATGTTCCATCATGTTGTTGGTATATACTTACCGACCTTTCGAATGGTCGTATGGCCATCATCTTCAGGCCAAGCAGTCCTAGAAGAGTGACTGCTCTACTCTGAAGATGAAAGCAACACGATCCTTCGGATCGTCATAAATATTTACCACTCGACACGGCATAACATCCAGAAGACTCGAATCTTCAGCAACACCGTTTTGCGAAACTAAAACTTATTTTCATTTCTACAGTCTCCCCACGTTTTGTGAAACTAAAACCTTATTTTCACTTCTACAGTCTCCCCACGTTTTGTGAAACTAAAACCTTATTTTCATTTCTACAGTCTCCCACGTTTTGTGAAACTAAAACCTTATTTTCACTTCTACAGTCTCCCCACGTTTTGTGAAACTAAAACCTTATTTTCATTTCTACAGTTCCCCACGTTTTGTGAAACTAAACCTTATTTCATTTCTACAGTCTCCCCACGTTTTGTGAAACTAAAACCTTATTTTCATTTCTACAGTCTCTCCACGTTTTTGTGAAACTAAAACCCTTATTTTCATTTCTACAGTCTCCCCACGTTTCGTGAAACTAAAACCTTATTTTCATTTCTACAGTCTCTCCACGTTTCGTGAAACTAAAACCTTATTTTCATTTCTACAGTCTCCCCACGTTTTGTGAAACTAAAACCTTATTTTCATTTCTACAGTCTCCCCACGTTCGTGAAACTAAAACCTTATTTTCATTTCTACAGTCTCCCCACGTTTTGTGAAACTAAAACCTTATTTTCATTTCTACAGTCTCTCCACGTTTCGTGAAACTAAAACCTTATTTTCATTTCTACAGTCTCCCCACGTTTTGTGAAACTAAAACCTTATTTTCATTTCTACAGTCTCCCCACGTTTCGTGAAACTAAAACCTTATTTTCATTTCTACAGTCTCCCCACGTTTTGTGAAACTAAAACCTTATTTTCATTTCTACAGTCTCCCCACGTTTCGTGAAACTAAAACCTTATTTTCATTTCTACAGTCTCCCCACGTTTTGTGAAACTAAAACCTTATTTTCATTTCTACAGTCTCCCCACGTTTCGTGAAACTAAAACCTTATTTTCATTTCTACAGTCTCCCCACGTTTTGTGAAACTAAAACCTTATTTTCATTTCTACAGTCTCCCCACGTTTCGTGAAACTAAAACCTTATTTTCATTTCTACAGTCTCCCCACGTTTTGCGAAACTAAAACCTTATTTCCATTTCCTCTACAGTCTCCCCAGTTTTCATTTGAACAGGACTGTACCTGCTCATGCATCCATTGCAATTGACAATATCATCTCCAGCATAATTCATACAGAATAATAACAGCACGTGGTCCCTGCCGCTCTTATGATAATATCAACCGTTTGCCAATTGATGTTTGTGTAAACTTTGTGGAACAGTAGGATGAAATTTGTACCACTGGGATTTATGACAGGGGAAGTTACCAGGCGGAAACAAAGAAGCAGTCTATGGCGCTTTTGACAGATGCACGCCAATATAAACTTGTGTATATAACGGTAATGAGTTGTTAGGGAAACACAGACCCTCGCTTTGTTTAGCGATCAGCATTATGCAACGGGCCAATTTTGTAATTTTGTTAACTTCATCGCAAAATGCACTTTGTCTATATGATGATAAATAATAAAATATTCTGATCTGGACCGTCATCAAAAGGCCCAACCACTGACAATTAATGTGCGCAACTTTGCCACACAGAAACGTGTTTCTGTAGTGAAACTCTATAAACAGTGTAGCTGCACAGTGTGCTGCACTTCAGGGCATTAAACAGATATTAAAGGTAAAGGTAAACCTATCCCTGTACAGGCCTGGACAGGCCCTTAGGGCTCGAGGAGATTGAGGCTCGTAGAATTCCTAGACCATCGGCACATAAAGGCACCGGTCGCCTTTACCCTCAGGAAACTCATTTCTATTAGAGGCTGAGTCGACTTCAGGGCCATAGTGCGGCCGGAAGGATTAGTTGAATGAAAAATTGCAATGACCCCAAAGAGATGTTAGTTTTAGAATTTTATATACTCATTATAACATGCGATTTTGTTGTAACGGTACTGTAAACTAAAACAATATGTCCTAAAACAAACTAATTGTATAAATTAAACAGTTATTTTCTCTTATGCATCTTACAACATCTTTGGCAATACTTTTCTGCTGCTCATTTCTCTGAACACTTTTACATTCATCATCTTCGTATGCACAATGATTTTTTTTCCCCATGGGGCAACAGCCCCTAGTGGGCCAGGGCCTCCCTCATTATGAAGGCTTCACGATCGCACTCATTTAGACACATCACACTTGGTAGGACTCCTCTGGACGAGTGATCAGCCCGTCGCAGAGACCTCTACCTGACAACACACGACACTCACAAGAGACAGACATCCATGCCCCCGGCGGGATTCGAAACCGCAATCCCAGCAAGCGAGCGGGCGCAAATCCCCCCCTTAGACCGCGCGGCCACTGGGATGGGCTTGCACAATGATTACATGGAAGTAATTTGACTCCTTTTTCACACGCTTATGGTCGTTCAGTTAGTCAGGAAGAACCTGTTACTCTCCCTTCCGAAAGAATCCAGTCAGCATTGTCACAGTTCGTCGCAGTATAGTTTCCACCTACACCTAAGTCTCCTTGCAGAATTTATAACTCAAATTTTGCACTGCATTCTTTATCTCCCCATGGATATGATGGAAACACTGATTTTTTTCTTAAGCAATGAACTACCGGCCTAATTCAATAACGCAAAGCAAATTGATTCATTCTGTAGTCTGTCTTACGACAGGTCCGTAGCCTCTTTATTCTACAGTCTGTCTTACGACAGGTCCGTAGCCTCTTCATTCTGCAGTCTGTCTTACGACAGGTCCGTAGCCTCTTCATTCTGCAGTCTGTCTTACGACAGGTCCGTAGCCTCTTCATTCTGCAGTCTGTCTTACGACAGGTCCGTAGCCTCTTCATTCTGTAGTCTGTCTTACGACAGGTCCGTAGCCTCTTCATTCTGCAGTCTGTCTTACGACAGGTCCGTAGCCTCTTCATTCTGCAGTCTGTCTTACGACAGGTCCGTAGCCTCTTCATTCTGCAGTCTGTCTTACGACAGGTCCGTAGCCTCTTCATTCTGCAGTCTGTCTTACGACAGGTCCGTAGCCTCTTCATTCTGCAGTCTGTCTTACGACAGGTCCGTAGCCTCTTCATTCTGCAGTCTGTCTTACGACAGGTCCGTAGCCTCTTCATTCTGCAGTCTGTCTTACGACAGGTCCGTAGCCTCTTCATTCTGCAGTCTGTCTTACGACAGGTCCGTAGCCTCTTCATTCTGCAGTCTGTCTTACGACAGGTCCGTAGCCTCTTCATTCTGCAGTCTGTCTTACGACAGGTCCGTAGCCTCTTCATTCTGCAGTCTGTCTTACGACAGGTCCGTAGCCTCTTCCAAAGCGAGCAAATTGATACCATTGCTTAATTCACGTATCTTGTTCAGTGAAGGATAACATTAATATTAGTGTGAAGAATTTGTTTTTAGTATTCAGCATTCCTTCAACAAACTATCAGTGTCCTTCCCGTATAAACCAAGGCTTTCACATTTCTTTTGACAGTACCTACTTCAGTTTCTTTCAGTGGGTACTGGGGCACAAGAATGCGTGGATCTGTATGCCCATTTCCCTACACTGTCGCGGCATGGTGTTTAATTACATTCAAGGACAACGATGCTCTATGCATGTTTCGTGCTATAACGAAAGCTGCTGTGTTCTGCATGTCGTACAGGATCTCACATACCTGCGTTTTGGACTCGTTATGAGGAATCGACTCAAGAATGGTCATGTAGTGTGCATACGGCACTTTTGTATACTATTAATTATTATTATTATTGTCACCGTTTGAACTTTTATTTGGACAATTTTTAGTACAATAACAATATGTTGTTCACGACAAATATAATAGGTAAATCCTGGCGAGCTTTCAGGCTTCGGCCGCAGTGCTGTTGAGGCCTTCGCTCTTCTGAAATGTTACGCATCGTATGTTGGTAGTTGTTTACCGACGTTTTGGGACAGCCTATCGGTCCCGAAATGTAGGTAACAACTGCCAGCTTATGCTGCCTAAGATACCAGAAGAGCGAAGGTCTCAGATACATCCTTGTGTCATAAAATGATAAATATGTAGAGTGGTGTTTTGTAGCTACGTCCGCTTAGCCCCTAATAATTATACATAAAATCAGCTTGTCCTAATTCTTGGGAATTCTGAAAAGTACCGGGCCGACAGCAGTGCTGCTGGTTGTCTACTTCACGGTCCGTATAGCTACAACTGTTACGTTAGACAATGGCGATTGCCTGAGATGTATTTCGTCTTCGGGCGATTGTCATTACACTGACACTTTTTCTTCTTAAATCGCTTTATTTTTTAAACAACAAAATCTTTACAATATAATAAAAACCAATTAATGATCTGAAGATGGGAATAGACTAAATTTTCGAAACGTCTTCTTATACTTCCAATATAGGCCTGTGTGAGACAGTGGACGAAGTCCTACAGAACAGCATCAATCGCTGCTATGAACATTTAGATAATCTTTTCCTCCGCAATGCAGTGTGTCTTACATCTAGAAGTCCACAAAATGCAGTTCATAGTAAAAGTACTGTCAGCTAATTTCATGAAGAGTAATTATTGTTTGCTGGAATGTTCCAGGCAATGGATTTTTATCTTCTCCAGAAAGCCCAGACTGGCTCTGGGCCCAACCAGCCTCCTGTTCAGTGGTAACGGAGCTTGAAGTTAACCATTCACCTCCATCTAGTGAGGAGGTTAAGAATGAGGAACTATACCTCTACTCCCCCTATATACCTCCATGGCTTGGAAAGGGACAACTATATATTTAAAATTTTGTTTTTTTCAATATTTCATATTCGTTATTCTTGAAGCGAAGAGACGCGAGGCTTGCAATTTCGATATTCTGATGATAATTGTGAGGCATGTTGCTGTCATTTATGAATTTGAAGTATAAAATAATGTCGTGCAGTAACTGTTGTTTACTTCTGATGATAATTGTGAGGCATGTTGCTGTCATTTATGAATTTGAAGTATAAAATAATGTCGTGCAGTAACTGATGTTTACTTCTGATGATAATTGTGAGGCATGTTGCTGTCATTTATGAATTTGAAGTATAAAATAATGTCGTGCAGTAACTGATGTTTACTTCTGATGATAATTGTGAGGCATGTTGCTGTCATTTATGAATTTGAAGTATAAAATAATGTCGTGCAGTAACTGATGTTTACTTCTGATGATAATTGTGAGGCATGTTGCTGTCATTTATGAATTTAAAGTATAAAATAATGTCGTGCAGTAACTGATGTTTACTTCTGATGATAATTGTGAGGCATGTTGCTGTCATTTATGAATTTGAAGTATAAAATAATGTCGTGCAGTAACTGATGTTTACTTCTGATGATAATTGTGAGGCATGTTGCTGTCATTTATGAATTTGAAGTATAAAATAATGTCGTGCAGTAACTGATGTTTACTTCTGATGATAATTGTGAGGCATGTTGCTGTCATTTATGAATTTGAAGTATAAAATAATGTCGTGCAGTAACTGATGTTTACTTCTGATGATAATTGTGAGGCATGTTGCTGTCATTTATGAATTTAAAGTATAAAATAATGTCGTGCCGTAACTGATGTTTACTTCTGATGATAATTGTGAGGCATGTTGCTGTCATTTATGAATTTGAAGTATAAAATAATGTCGTGCAGTAACTGATGTTTACTTCTGATGATAATTGTGAGGCATGTTGCTGTCATTTATGAATTTGAAGTATAAAATAATGTCGTGCAGTAACTGATGTTTACTTCTGATGATAATTGTGAGGCATGTTGCTGTCATTTATGAATTTGAAGTATAAAATAATGTCGTGCAGTAACTGATGTTTACTTCTGATGATAATTGTGAGGCATGTTGCTGTCATTTATGAATTTAAAGTATAAAATAATGTCGTGCAGTAACTGATGTTTACTTCTGATGATAATTGTGAGGCATGTTGCTGTCATTTATGAATTTAAAGTCTAAAATAATGTCGTGCAGTAACTGATGTTTACTTCTGATGATAATTGTGAGGCATGTTGCTGTCATTTATGAATTTCAAGTATAAAATAATGTCGTGCAGTAACTGATGTTTACGTGAAAGAGATTTGTAAATCTCGGTCGAAATCGAACTTTGACGATAGCACGACTGTATATAAATTGTGAGGTTCTGAAGTGGTTTTTGAAGAAGGTTTATTGCATTTGTCCACCTTCCTGCGCACTTCTGTATTCTTCTGCAGCCCGTTTGTTCAAAGCAAACCAACGCAAAGCGCTTGTCACTAGACAAGATTATTATTTGGTTATGACTACTGACGCTGGTATGAACAAATTATGAATAGTTCGAGGACCCGAGGACACTATATGAAGCAAGCTGACAAATATCCGCAGAGCAAACACTTCTGGTGCGTTCGCTCTTTTATTTTGCCTAGACATTAAATCTGTCAATAGTTTCCGCCAAAACACTATTTTAGCATACACTGTAAGATTTTTCTTATCTTAGCAACAGATTTACAGTCTTATTATCGATATATCCTAAACGAGGAGCTTTACAGTCGATATGTTTCAAACGTCCATAATCGAAGTTTACAATCGATCTTGCTCGATGCTCTGTGCTTGATGTTCGAAGTTTGTTTCTTTAGCCTCGGCGTATCCCTCACAGAGAACAGTCTCACTTATAACTTTTTTGGGCCCCAGCGCGTACCTTAAAGAGAACACTCCCTCAATTGTGAAGGCCAATCATGGCGATAGATCATAAATATACGTAGGTTTTCATGTAAAGTGATGTTATTTTTGTTTCATTTTTAAGCAAAATAGGAACATGTCGGCAAA
This sequence comes from Reticulitermes speratus, assembly GCA_021186555.1. NCBI lineage: Eukaryota > Metazoa > Arthropoda > Insecta > Blattodea > Rhinotermitidae > Reticulitermes > Reticulitermes speratus. The sequence goes on from JAJKFL010000013.1 coordinate 42,999,882, forward strand.
TTTTAGTAAAACTCCCAAATATGAAATTTCACGAAAATTCATCCAGTGGGAGTCGCCCTGACACATACCGACGGAGATGGCGGAGCTAATATGTAGTCTGTTTTCTTAAGCACACGTGCCTAATTACGCTAAGGTGGAAGCGTATATGTTCGAACAAGAAGTGAAGGGGGGAGCGATCCGTGGGACTCTTCCCTTGGCCTCAGTAGGCCCATATAGACGAGTAGCTGGACTCCGAACATTTGGAGACGAGTTCTGAATCACTTGTGTGGAAGCTGCCAGTGAACTGGAAAATAGCGGGAAAGGGATTTACCTGCTTCTCGTAAATGGTCACTGAAGCAACCAGACCTCACCTCAGGCATTGATGCTGCCATTACGATTGCAAATTGGCCCTACCCTCAAGTTAAACTTTACCATAAGCTTCAGGTATTGTTGTTCTTTGCCCTGTAGTGTGTAGTTTAGAGGCTGGGTGGGAAATGGAAATTTTGGTTGATAGACACCGGGAAGAGACGAAGATCAGGTTGCTTCTCCCAAATGTACATGCCTCAGTCTAAAATTAAGTAATTTCATGAAGATGGCAGATGTGACGCCATGTAGTCTAGTAGCTGCTACCAGCGTTTCGGAGGAAATGCTGCTTCTGTCTTTATTTACTCTGAAGAAGGGAGTTGTAAGTGCTTCCAAAATGTTGTTAACGCGTTGGCAGGCTGCACGGCGACACATCCCAGACGGCAGCAAACTTCATAGTCACCACCGTGAGAGTCTCAAACCTCACCGCTTAATTTCACAGTTGTTGATGTATTAATTTAGTTTTGAACTCTTCTCGATGTCTTAAAAGTCGGTACAGAGTTTAGCTAAGCAATACTTTGTGCTCACCACTGAAAGATGTTGACCTTCTGGACTCTTCTGTAATTGAAACGTGTTTACCTGCTGTGCGTCATACACGTGATAAAAGCTGTCATTTTCTCGTGAGATTTGAGGTTCTGAAAGCTCAGTTGATCAAGATTGCATTCTTCTGGGACATGACGCCGTGTATATTGGTGTACAAGTTCCATCATTTCAATGGAGCTTGCTAGACACTTCTACAGGATCTCTTGGACTCCTCCGGGGTATTGGTGACTGTATACGTTACCAGTCTACACGGATTCATATCCCAGAAGGCTGGAAATTTTATTAGCTCGTTTCCGATCACACTTACAAGACCCATTAGTTTTAGATAATTTGACACATGTTCCCACAGAGCGCTGCAGCTAGACGGATCGCAGAGTGTTATAGGCCCTGTGTGTCCTCATCGACACTTACAGGTTTTCAGTAGTTTGGATTTTAAGACTGATCAGCGCATCGTCATTCGTATTCGTCTCCTTGTCTTCATCCCAGTGGTTTGTATTGGCTGATTAGTTATTTTGGGCGCGATCGTTGATGACAGATGACGTCATTCTTTACATGAGTTCAGCTCGTATTTTCGCATATCCTCCCTTTTGCAGGCATTATGCAGTTATTCATTCTGTGAGTAAACTATGGTGTTATTCGGGCGATCAAATCAAGAAGAATGAGGTGGGCGGGGCATGTAGCACGTATGGGGGAGGCAAGGGTTGCATACAGGATTTTGGTGGGGAGACCTGATGGAAGGAGGCCACTTGGAAGACCCAGTTGTAGATGGGAGGATAATATTAAAATGGATCTTCAAGAAGTAGGATGGGAAGGCGTGGACTGGATTGATATGGCTCAGGATAGGGACAGATGGCGGGCTCTTGTGAGTGCGGTAATGAACCTTCGGGTTCTGTAAAACACGGGGAATTTCTTGACTAGCTGAGGACCTTTTAGCTTCTCAAGAAGGAATCTGCTCCGTGGAATTAGTTAGTTAGTAGAGTAAACTATGAAACAAAGGACTTTATCCACTTACATTACAGGTTTTTGTTTTTGTGGTCCAAATCTCAAAACGATAGGTCAGTAAGAAGTGTCATTAGGCTCTGATTTTAACCTAGGCTCCTGTTCCTTTATAGTTCGTGTCTGATCTGTAGTTGATCACATCTCGCACACAGCGGAACTCCATAGTTATGCTGTTATATATATATATGTGTGTGTGTATTACTGCCGATCCCAGTGACCGTGCGGTCTAAGGCGTGGGTCTTGTGAGTGTTGTGTGATGTCAGGTAGAGGTCTCTGCGACGGGCTGATCACTCGTCCAGAGGAGTCCTACCGATGTGTGGTGTGTCTCAGATGGGTGTGACCATGAAACCTCGACGAAACGAGGAGGCCCAGGCCCATATAGGGCTGTCGAGCCATACAAAAAAAAAAAAAAAACATATACATATATATATATATATATGTATATGTATATGTTTTACTATCCCAAATGTTCATGCAGCATTTCAGAGCGCCATGAACACACTGTAGCGCAACTCAGGGTGTCCATGCGCTGCACGATCACCTTCTGTCAACTAGCTAATGCGGTTCTGGCCACGCTGAAATACTCGTAATGCTCTAAAATGAGATGTTCGCTCTTCTGGAAAGTTACGCAGCGTTGATTGGTAATTAGTTACCGCCGTTTGGGGGCAACCTATCGGTCCCATCTTCAACGGTCAAGCAGTCCACGATTTTCTTTTTGGATTGCTTGACACTTGAAGGTGCGACCGATAGGTTGTCCCGAAACGTCGGTTACTAATTACCAATCAACGCTACGTAACATCACATCAGAACGAAGCTGTCATTTACACGGCGGCGAAAGCTTGAAATAAAAGCTGTAAAATGTTCTTCACACCCTACTTCGTATCGACAACGGACCAGACTCCATGCCAGTGGTCTTACCGTACTGCCACTGAACGCTGACATCCTAGGTGCATAGGCATGGACATGGGTGCCGGAAGTTTGCAAACGGAACCTTCGACAATGTTGCTGCCCCATTTAACCACTCCCAAACAATCAGAATATTTCGCGTCTTCTGCCAGGCTGTAACGTAATTTTCCTTTTTTCTTTAAATCCATTATTTTAGTTTTAATTGACTACGTACGTAGATAGGCCAGTAGTGTACCGTATTGCTAAACAATCCCAAGTAACATAGGCGTTTATTTAATTTTGTTGTTTATTCGCTGTCTCACGCTTTAGGAGCTTATCATCTGCAAAGAAGGCGTATTTATTTTTAATTTTGTTTCTATTCCGTTTCTAAGATTGTCTGTCATAAACCACAGGAGCCTAAAAGAAACGTCTGTGTTCTGTGGTACTGATTTAACCACAACAACTGAAGAGTCTGAAGACCGGTGTTATTACTCAATAACTCCTTCAGTTACAAGCTGATTTTAGATCATTATTTTGATTACGGGGAGTTCTCTGCTAGTGAAGTTATTCTTGTAAGAGCATAATGGGAGGGGCTAGACCAATCGTGGGCCAGGACAACTAATTGGTGTTGCGACCATTGTCTAGTTTGTTAACGCAGCTGTCAAAACATATCAATGTGCGAGCGAGGTGGGAAGCTGACTGACGCTTCAATGGGAAACATCAGAAGAGGATTCGTGAATAGGAAACTTTATGGGTGGTGCTTCCCCCCTGCCACTGCTGACAAGTGGGCCCTATTATAAGAAGAAGTGGCCACTAATTGAACCAGTGAGGCTTTAGGGTTGCAGTACCATTGGTACGAATTTGCACATTCTGCCTCTTCTTAGTCTTCCATAAACTGCTTCTTTGTCATTTGTTTCCCATAAAAATAAAGAAAATAAGGCATTTTACTTTTCGGAAGGTATATACATATGGTAACAGGAGCGCACCCAAGGGAGGGGGGCTGCCGCCTACAGGCCCAGGCAAACCCCCCAAAACCGAAATTTAAAAAAAAAAGGAGATGTAGATATTTTGGTATCAAAAGTTTTACGTGATTTCCCCTTCAGCCGAAATCAGCCACTGAAATCGGCTGATGACTAGTACATTAGAACTTTGGAAAATAAAGTAATGAAATTAAAAAAAAAACAAGAAGATAGGACACTGTGATTGAGTATTACATAAATACAGTTGCAGACAGTGTTATGTTTTACTTACAACATGATTTTTAAAATCAAACATAAATTATATCTATCCTCAGGGTCACCCCCCCCCCCCCCTGCAAGGAAAATTTCTGTGTGCGCACCTGTTTGGTAGTACAGAGAGGTCAATTGATAACCGAATCCACAAACATGGCAAGCTTAGCGAGCACATTTCCTCGTGTAATATATATTAGATACTATAACTTACCGCTTGTTAGAGAAGGTGTTGGCAATGACCTCCTTCAACTCTCAGATATCCTTGAGCCCTGTTGAACAGATTATTAAATGGTGTTTGAATTTCTTGTCTAGAAACTGCCGATACTGCGCGACAAGTATAAAGGGATCTGCATGGCTCGCACACCGCCAGTCTTATCGTCGCGCGTACGGTGCATTGCACCATATTAGTTGCACCGTCCAGTTTAATCTTCTTTGTGTAACAAGCGCGTGAAGCACAGTGTAACGTACATTTCTTTGGTTCATGTTTATGCAGTACAGTTTAATACAGAGGATTTTCATTGTGGAAACCTATATAAGGAAGAAATAGTATGAAAAGTGTCGTAGGAAATTTAGAATACGGTTTTCCGCTGTTTCAGTTTCTTGCAGTCCAGTATGTCTGAAAGCTGGAGGCTATTTCCAACGCCTACCCTAACTTGCGGCAAGTTATATATATATATATATGTGTGTGTGTGTGTTTTATATGTGGTTATGTAAGGTGTAAGGCCGTTAAGCTTGTCGTGCGTTGAACTCCCTGTATATCTTTAATTGGTGAAGCCCTGTAGGTGTAACCAGTTACAGTATTTCTCCGTTTAACACCAAGTATTAAGTCATTGTATTCGAAAACTAATGCTCTACAACGAATGTTCAAGTGATGAATGTAATATCTGACTTCGTTCCTTTGCCACTCTTCCAGGTTGGTCCAATTTATCACACATCATAACACAGCCAACACAAACTCAAGTGCTTTACACAACACTTGTAGGTGTGCTTATAGTATCACCATACTAGTTACGCCTGTCATGTCATAACATACTTATTCATTACAGAGACTCTAGGTTCGATCTCGGCTCAATCCATGTGGGCTTTGTGGTGGACAAAGTGGCACTGGGACAGGTTTTTCCCCGAGTACTTCGGTTTTCCCCTGTGAATTTCATTCCACCGGTGCTCCATTACTTGGAAGAATAAAAAAAAACTGATCATCTTTCTCTTCATCTTCATCATAGGGTTGCACAATAAGCCTCAAGGCTGCGTGCGTCCGTAGCATCTGCTGCGGGGCTCTTCTTTGAAAAAACACTCTACCTTAAGCGGTTTAAACTACGGACTTGCACTCTGGAGGTAACCGATTCGGATATCGGCTAAGACACCGACTGTTCTGTTTTATGACACTTTCTTTTCATCTAATTGCTCCAGTAAATGTGAACGAAAGGTACAGAAGGAACGGCTTACCACAGCTCTTCACTCACTTACCAATAACAAGATAGATGAAATACGTACAACGTTACATTGTCGCGTTAGCGTAACCATTCTTGCCATGGAAACGCAACAATACTTCCCTTTTATTGTTGGTGGCGTAGGTGTAGCTGTCAGCAATGAAAAAAAGTGTTCCGTTTTGCCGTGTAAATGTAACAATGGGTTCCCTTGGCACTGTTGTCGAGCGACAAAATATTTCTTACTGCTGTTAACAACAATAAGCATTAAATATTGTGAGTTCTGTATACTTGCCTTAGTTATCCGGCGTGGAAATCATATCCTTTCTGCGTCGTATTATATGTAATCTGTGTCTTGTCTGGCTGTACCGTATTGTCTGGCTGTACCGTATTGTCTGGCTGTACCGTATTGTCTGGCTGTACCGTATTGTCTGGCTGTACCGTATTTCTCCACGTCATCTCATGAAATTCACGATTTTCCGGAAAAAAAATGTACTGAACTTAAAATGTGTGTTATGTTTGTCTCTACAACTTTTGTATGAAACATTTTTCATTACACCAATAATTCAGACAGATAGTATTATACATGTACGTAGGTCTTCATGTAAAGTATCCGTTATTCTTGTCAGATTTTAATCCAACTTGAATGTTCTCGACAGATTTTCGAAAAGTCATCAGATATCAATTTTCGTGAAAATTCGTCCAATGGGAGACGAGCTGTTCGATGTGGACAGACGGACGTACAGACATGACAAAGCTAACAGTCGCTTTTCGCAATTTTGCCGAACGCGCCTAAGAATTCGAGTTTCGAGAGGACCAGTATCCTGACCGACGTTTCTTGCGGTGTCACTCGGACCAGTACGTTGAAGTCAGCCACGACTGTTTCATTCCGTGTGTGTTCTTTATCATCCATAATCATACTTCGGTGTTGTGGGTTACGAGGCTTGTAATTTGGCACGGGGTTATCAGGGTTGCGTAGGAACACACAGCGTCACTTATGCGACTACAGTGTTACATGCCTGAAGACAACGGTATAAATATCCATCGCCGTGAAAATCTTACACGTCATTCGTAATGTCTCTTATCACTCACATCCATCTAGTGCCGAGGTTAAGAATGAGTGGAACTATACCTCTGTTCCTCCTTTATGCTTTTATGGCGTAGACAGGGACAGCTTTAACTTTGTCTCTCACTTAAAGCTCGCTTCTCTTTCTGTAAGTTTCCCACATATCCCCCACTCACCTGTCGCTTCGTCGCAATATTCTTCCCGCGGATGAGTGCCCAGTGCAGTGGACAAACCTTGGCGAAGCGCTCGGTTTGTGACTCACATTTATTCGTCGTTTTCTGCATAATTTTTTCACCCTATTTACTATTATCAACACAAGTGGCAGAAATAACTGCAGTAGATTTTCTATCATTCGGTTACCAGACGAATTTCATTTATTTAATTCCGTAGCCATACATGATGGTCTTGTTCAGGGATACGTGTGTCTGTTAACATAGTTATTTCGTGACGCTGTATCAGGTGAAATTTAGGCCTCTCTAACTGTGACTTATAAATCGAATGACGATCGAGCCAGCAGTCGTTGCTGCCTAGTTTTAAACAATGCACAGACACTTGCTTGGACGTTCTGAGGAAAACCACGCAAAACCTGATCCGGGGTACACTGTTCTCTCCGAGATTCGAACCGGGTACCCAGAGGGTATCTACACAATGTCCTGTTGTAAGATGTCTTCTTTTTTAATCCTCTGAATGAATCTGAACTTGAATGAGATGTGGTAATGAAGTTGTGACAGCCGCTTATAAAATGAAAATATTTTGTATGGGAGCTGCAAGAAGTTCAGAGTCAATTTTGTTCACCAAGTTGTGGAAACTGTCATTCACAGCTTGCCAATTAAGGAAGATCTGATTTTCCTGTGCTTATTGTGTGATGTTATAAACTGAATACCTTTTATATGTTTCAAAAGTGAATATGTGAATTGCAGAGCATTCTAACAATGAAAATAAAACTCTCCAAGGGTTTCAATGCGTCTTTAAAGTTACGGAAGATGAAATACAGCGATAGAACCCCAATTCTCCACCGATGGAAAACATGCCACTCATGATCAGGTTACCCTCTGCCACCTACCGGGAGTATGTGCAACTATCTGTTGTAGGTCGTCGGCTGTGAAGTGCTATTTTCGCCGACAGAGGCCGTAGGCCGCCGACATTTGTACCTGACACAAATACCGATGGAAGGAAATGCCAGCTTGAACTAAAAATACATTCTAGGAGTTCCAATATTAAACTGTGCCAAGTGTAGAATCCTGTGTTGAAATTAGATTCAGGGAATTAGGAATCAGATTTATGCACATGTCTTTGTAGGCATTGAAAACCGCACGTTCTAACATGGTTACTCCCAAACGAAAGAACTTTATTTGTAGCTGCCGTGACTCACAATTCAGCAACGAAATGTCATGGCTGAAAAACATGACTGTCCATGGTTAAAAGGGGGACGTACGAGTTGCGTCCCGCGGTCAAGAAAGCGTATCAGTTGCGTCCCGATTTGTCAGTCCCCCCAGATAAGGCAATGTATCAGTTGCGTCCCGATTTGTCAGCCCCCCCAGATAAGGCAATGTATCAGTTGCGTCCCGCGGTCTCTGCTGCATGTGTATCATACAGAGACATGACCAAACCTCCAGAACAGACCGGGAAGCGAACCCGCAGAGCAGCGAGAGACATCACACACACACACAGACACCACCCAACTCCTAAGTTGTCGACGGTTTCGACGACCACGTATACCTGAAGTGCATGACATTTCGTAATCTTTCAATTTCTTGAACCAAAAAAAGAAAAGGAATGAAAAAATAAAATAAAAAAAGGCGCATTAGTTGGTTGAAGAAATTGAAAATTGATGTCAAGATGCACGGTGAATACAACGTAAAATTTCTAATGTTTCATATGTTTTGGCAATAACTGTAATGTGTAAATTGACATCTTTCTCCAACCATTCTGTGTTGTTTGATACACAATACTGTTGGTTTCTTCTTGTATCAATACTCTTTTCAAATATCCACTACAACATGAGATATATTCTATTTCCGCTAATGCGCTTTGGGAAATTTCTTCAGGCCGAAAAGAACGTAAGTTGAAGTAGTCAACGTTGTACGTACCTATTTATCGGAGTTGTTTGACTATTACGTGATGAGAACAGTACTGGCTATCGAGTGGTGTATCCGGTATTTAAGTAGGTCACTGTCACGTGGGGGTGTGAGGTTTTTGGTTGTCGTAGATAAAGCGGAATATTGGGTTGTAGTCTGCTGTATTTTGTTCTGGCATTAGTTTGTTATTGTATGTAAATTGTTGGATGTAGAATTGTTCTAAGGTATTCATATATCCATAGAACAATTCATATATGGATACCTTAGAACAATTCATATATGGATATATGAATACCTTAGAACAATTCTACATCCAACAATTTACAACCTACTAAAAATCACATTAACATAAATACGACTATCAATTTTATCTTAAATATTGCATGTTTCAGGATATCATAACAACACAGATTATTCAACTTTCAACATTTTAACCCGTATAAGACTTGGTTTAACACCGAACTAAACAGCAGCTACATCTTTTCACATTTGAACCAGTGTACAAACACGATTGTAAAAAAAAAAGCCATGTTATTCAGTTTTTACTATTTAAACAATTGTACCAATTGATGTAAAATTGTGTAATTTAAAATACTGAGTCCCTGAGGATGAACCAGAATATGGTTAGAAACATGTAGGACAGTGTTACACAACTAATAGTGAATAAAATGTACATTTGTCGGACTATAAATATAGAACGCTCTGTTTGTTTGCCTCTACCGAAAATATATCCACCCCAAATGTCATAAAACTTACGTTACCCTGAGAACTTTCTGTTGCCCCTCAAGTAGATTTTTAAGCATTTTGTGGAAGTCGAAGAATTGTAAGTGTGGCCAGGTCTCGCTTAATCTGACCCACTGTACAGCGTCACAGACGGACTTTGAACCAAGGCACCCTGGACCCGATTCGACACTACAGCCTTTCCTCAGCAGCCTGCTACACAACTGTTGTACCTTTAAACTGACCGCGGGACGCAACTAATACATTGCCTTATCTGGGGGGGTTGACAACTCGGGACGCAACTGATACACAGCTCTTATCTGAAAAGTGACCGCGGGACGCAACTAGTAAACCCCGGGTTAAAAGAGTCTGTGAAATGATCCTTATTACTGCCTCAACCGTACTGTATAGAAAACTGCTAAATACAGTACACTTATTAAAAATATTTTTTACATTCATCCTATGCCTATAGACCGCAGGCAGGGCACACATAAATCTCTTTATATAGCATACCTTAGCCTATATGGCTGGAATTCCGATTTTCTTGAAACTCAAGTAGCCAGTTAATTGATTTTCCTCAGAATCAGGTAAATATTTCAGTTGATAGGAAGGATGGAATTTTTGTCTCCGTTTGGCAGTAGACATCGATTGACGAATGGAGCTCAAAATAATTTTCCCAAATACATGTATGAATACAGATCTCTGGCAATAAACTTTGCCAAAATTCGTACAGTCACAGTCAAGATATTTGCACAGACGGACAGACAGACATGCAGACGGACTCTCAGAATTAATAGTCGCTAACCTCTTCTCTGTCACGAACGTGTTTAAAGAAAGCCCTCCAGATTAATTCTAAAATCCAATATTCTGGACCAACGAAGAAATAATCCCGAAATACTCTGTGTCCAGACTTGTGGTTTATATTAACAGGCAGTACATGAACCACCTTAAAATAATTTGATTCCTTTCCAGCGCGATATTGCTATTAATCTAGTCTGACGTGTGTGTACGTAAATACGTAAACTCTCAAGTTTTCTTCTTGACAGGTCCCACAGTATACCCAGCGGTAGAGATCAAAGGCATGTTGGCCCTCCCACACGTGGGATCTGCCAGCAAGACATCTGTCAAGATACGACTGTGACGTCACCATTAGTGTCAAGTCTGGGACAGCCTAATAAGCAGGTAGGAAACATCTTTCTCCCAGTCCATGGCCTGCATCTTAAAGCTAGTTCTGGAACGCGTGAGAAAAACGTTACGTTGTGCCTAGAACCCTTACGCTTTGAATTAGAGGCTTTCTGATTGAGTTGTGGCAATCCCTAGGCTGTTTCTATTTAATTGACATTGTGAACAACAGTGACTCGGCAACTTAAGAAATATAGACAATAAGTGTTAATTAAGATCATCTTCCTGTTCTTGTGACTGAACTAATAAATATCATATCATTTGTTGTATCATATCACATTTGGCAGATACGTGGGGGAGTATCTCAGATAACCCGATAATCTTATTTTCTCAAACCTCTCCTGCCTCATATTCGGAAGTTATTGGTTTCGGCCACAAGTAGAATTGATAGTTCTGTCTTACGTTTGTCACTGTTTTCCTTGATTCTTCTGATTGACTGGATAGTACCTCGGAAGACACTATGATTGTCTTCTTACAACAATTACATCTTAACTACACATTCAAACCCAATAATGAATGAAACACCCTCAACCTTCAATACAATTAGTAAACAAGTGATTACTTTGAATACATTTTGCGGTACAACTTGAAGTGTCAAACAGGAATATAAACGTCCTTATCAAGTGGCATAAAGTCTGCAAGTATCAAACACATAGTAGGTTCCCATTTAATCACTCAGTAGATCAACATATTTATTTCAAAGGAAATAAATTTTTTATTATATTCCGAAATATAAATTTGGATTATTAAGCATAGATATCTCAAAATCATCCATACCTTCATTAGAAAAATTATTTCATACAAGTCACTAGCCATATATCTATCTGTATTATTTTTCGTGTTACTTGTATACGCCATGTCGTTCACGTGGAGGAAATGTATTGGTTGTATAAAATGTCACTTCAGGAAAAGGAAATAAATTGGTTACATGTAAGGGAGATCTTAAATGTTCACAACACATTGTACAAATAAAGAACTTTAGCTACTAAACGACAATAGTGTTTATAAACTTCGTTATTAGACGCGCACACATCATTGTAAACGGATCCATAGCTAAATTCTGTGGATAAAAAAGAAATAAATGCAATATACCGTCGCACTCTGCTGAAAAGTTCGTATCTTATACCAATCCAATAACGACAATCACATATTGAGCTTCCGTTATGCTGTTTATAAGAATGTAGACTAGAAAGTTTAGTGGGCTAGAGGTTAGACTAGATAAATCATATAAAATACAGGATCTCGTGAATCAGAGCACTTACGAAAACAGAGTGGTAAGTGCTTGCAGTCAGCTACAAGTGTAGCAAAATTACTTCAACTCTTATATTTTAACATTAGCTAATCAAAAGGACTGCTGGTTGCACTCTCACATAGGCCTATAGGATGCTATTATGTGGATTGGGTCTAAGGCCACAGTCACCCTATGGGGACAGTCACTTTCGAGTCAACAGCCGGTCAAATATTCTTCGTTTTGAGTAGGAATGCCCACACTAGCTATCACGTTCAGGTCACGGTACGGTCACGAGCAGATGCATTTAAACACAGCATAGAATACCTTCTGTGACCGTGAGTGGAATGTGAGCGTACCCATAGTGGGAATCGGGCCTAATGTTTTGAACATTGGACAATTATAGACACAAAATAATTTTCGTAAAAAGTATAATTATAAAAAGCTCTTTTCTTTTGTTGCCTTAATGGAAGCTCCATGGATTTACCTCGGACTCTTACTTTGGTTTGAATATTTTTCGAGCCGGGTTCAAGATCCAGCTCGTCGGCGCACTGGAAACACCCGGCTCAGCCTTCTCTCCAGACGATGATCGCTGTAACACGGGGGAAGACGGGCAGCTCTTACTTGTGGACGGTCCTGGTACCTCTGAACCTTCCGAAGTCGCGCCTTCTTTACTCAGATGCAGGTCCACCAGAAGACTTTGTCGGCACAACATAGACACGGTGTTCATTTTCCCCCCGTCCCTGTCCTTGCTTCTTCTCATTTTTACTCTCCTAAACCGAGAAGCAATACTAGAGATTCCAAACCTGCTGCAGGCCTGTGCCTTGGTTTTACCATCTTGGCCGTCGGAAGTACTCGGTTGTTGATCGACTGCACCCTTCTGTTCGTAAAATCCCCGGTAAGTGTTTGGATCAACATTAATCATTCCTGCGCTCGCTGATTTAACCAGTAATGTGCCTTCATCACTGACGGCACCAGTGTCTTTCCCAGACCCCCCAGCAATTACAACTGAGCCGTCACAACTGGACTCACTTTCAACACTAATCTGACTTAACCTACTGCGATTTCCACTATCAGTGTCTGTCATTCGAAGTCCTGTTCTGATTATGTCCTTCCGACTCTCACCAGGTGTGTCTTGTCCCCAGAACGGTTCTGGTGACACAGAGGCGCTCGGAGTTTCGGTGGATGTTGTTCCTCCATCACTGGTCCAACTATGGCCTCCTGGTCCACGAGTGAGAAATTCTTCCTTTGCCCGTTGCAACCGCAGAGCTCGCAAGCGCGACGGAGGCGGACTGCTGTGGTGCAGTCCCAGTTCTGGTGAGGACGGACTGGAAGGACTGGGCGAGATATTCGCTCGTGGTGTCCATGTCTTTGCTGTAGCCCCGACAGTTTCGGAGGACAACACAGTCTCCACGGTTTTATTTGCGTTTACATCTACTGGAACTGGGGGTATCGATTTTATAGAACCTGCACTGGGGGATTTAAGAATACTTCTTGGATTTGAAAGTACTGGCATCTGTTTAGTAATTGCGGGGTCCGTACTGCCCCTGTTTGATTCCCTTTCAGGTTTCACAACCGTAGAAGTTTCCGGTGCTCTGATAATCCCCTCACTGGCCGATTTCTGGACTTTATTTCCTCCGAGACGTGACGCTACCTTCGCGCCTCCTTGCTGTAGTACGCGTTGTACTTCTTCTTGGTACCTCTCCGTCTGAGCTCGAACACGGCGTTCCGCAACTGGTGAACGCCATGCCACTGGCGACGCCGATCCGCTGCCACTAATCTCAGGAGATCTGCCACCAACACTTTCCTGTTCTGTCAGTTTCTGGTTGTACCTTGCTATCATCATGCGAATACTAGGTGCAGTCTCCTTGGTCGTTATTTTTAAGAGGTCGCGTCTATTTGGGCTCGGAGATTGTGGCAGGGGAGGAAAAGATGGCGAAGGAGTGGCCGGACGGGAAGAATGAACTGGATTATCGCCTGTATTAGTTTTATTATTTTGTAATAAATACTCCTTTTGGAATCTGCTTCGTTTTTAAAATTATGATGCTTCTTCGGCTTTGCAATACCGTCTTTTTCAACATATTTATTATTTGCGACAGTTTGTTTCCAAGGTGTTGTTTTTAACTCTGATCCTTTGTTCAAGTCGGATTCTGAATTTCTGTTCGCGCTGGATGTTCTGTCTAAATGTAATTCAGACGTTCGATCTGATATCTTTTGTGATGTTATTGGTGAATTTGGGTCTGGAGTACTTATTGTTTCACAGGAACTCTTGTTCAAAATCATTGCAACTCTTCTCCTCGTTAAAGCCGGAGAAGAAGACTGTGACCTATTTCGTGTAAACAACCAAGAAGGTGGCGATTTTCCGTTGTTGCCGGTTTGTCCTTTGGTCTGGTTGTCAGAAGGGATCTCACTACAAGTATTTTCATTCTGCTGTATTCTCAGAACATTTATGACCGGAGATGTTGCTGGAACCTGCAGATCGGTGTCCTGAAGAACTTGTGTTGCGTCCACTCCACATGTTTCTCCGACAACATAACTGATAACGGAAGAAGCTTTTCCTCTACTGTCTCGTCGTACGGGAGAGAATATTTTACGTGTAGTTTTTACGAAAACGTTTTCGGGAGTTGGCATAGGGCAAGATTGTGGCAGATCTCTTGCAGAGTAATTGGTTATAGAGGCGCCCTCCTCAGTAAGGGGTGACATTTCTTCCCTACCTAGAGAGTAAGTTTGCCTTAATTCCATACGAGTATTTTCAGAGACATGAATGTTAGTAACGCCTGACTGGCATTCCCCGTGATTCCTCTCATGCTCGCGAATGTTTGCATCATGTTTCACATCTTTGTGGCCTGAAGTGGCCGCAGAATATGCCGAAACATTTCGATACGTTTCTGTTAAGGCACCGTTTGTTGTACTTTTTTCAGCCTCATCATTATATTCTAAGTCCTCCTTTCCAAAACTTAAAGGCTCTTCGTCAGGAACGACCTTTGAATCTGGCTGTCGCTTATAACCAATATATTGTCCGACACTCGCCTCGTTTTAAGTAACTTTCTTTGTTTTGTAGCACTGCTGGCACCACATTTAGTAGTGTACACTTCAGTTTCATAGTTCCCAGACACTCTTGTGCAACGATCCTGATCATCATCGGGCCCATCGTGAATTATGTTCTCATGTGTCGCGTCACCGGGATCGCATTTTATGATAGTATTTGAATCCTCTTCGTTACCGTCGTCTTGTTTGCCTTCATTATCACTGCTCTTGTCCTGATCACTATCGTTGACGCTTCCTTCGCTTATATTCCGTTTCCTTTTGGCATTTTCTTCAGTTGGCAATATCGCTGTTGTTTGACCTTCCTGAGCGTCTGCTTCACTGTTGCAGCTATCGTCACCCTTTTCAGCGTCATCCCCATCACCACACACGGAAGACGTAGGAGATGCTGAAGAAAGCGCGGAGCAGAAACTGTCTCTATTGGCCGGAGAGATTCCTCCTCCCCTTGAAGCATCACCTACATTAACATTATCTGTTGATTTAGTGTCATCACACTGCCAGGTCGTGTGTTCCTTTGTCTGGTTACCTGAACCAATGTTCCTTCTTCTCCAGAATGCAGGGGTTATGGTAACGCACGTTACCGGTGAAGTGTTACCTTCACAGTCAATTTGTACTATAGTGGGTGAGTCACTTCTCTTGTTATGTCCGGTATCTGCATTTGGATCTATTTTATTATCACACTTCAAAATAAACGTAGCAGTCGCATCTGGACCATCTGTTTCTTGTTTCCATAGAGGACACACATTGCTTTGTTGGTCAGGGGCTGACACTCCTAGCAAAAGACAGAGAGTATCAATATAACACGCTTCCTTTCCACGATTTTTACACTGCGCACGATGGCAGTATTTCTGCTATCAAAGCATCGCACTATAAAATCTACTAGTTTACTGATTCTACACATATATTTGGACAAGAATGTTATAAAATGCAAACCCTTACTAGTGTTCAGTTTCACTCAACACTTAACTTGTTTATGAATTTGTTTCTTATTTGCGATTTTCGTCGTGAAGTATATAAATACCGGACTGTTTGCAGAAAGTGCTTTAAGACGTACCTGAGGCAGTGCACAAGTAGTTCAGTCCTTCTTTCAGTTCCAGAACCTTGCTAGTTAGAAGTGATGGTAGCTGCCTAAGCTCTTCGGAACTCTGTCGAGGCAGAATGGCGTAACTCGTTCCTGCCTCTAAGCCACTTTCCGGTTCCTGGTTTAAGAAAAACACAAATATACGTATAAAACCTTTATGTAACTCCGCACATTATTCCTCTCTCACGTTCCTATCCCTTAAGATTACTGCCTAGCGCTTTGGAGAAGTTACTGGTTGTTTGGTTTGCATTATAAATTCTAATCTTAATACTTGCCATGACGGTTTAGGACACGTGACAGTTTAGGACACGTGACAGTTTAGGACACGTGACAGTTTAGGACACGTGACAGTTTAGGACACGTGACAGTTTAGGACACGTGACAGATTTCATAAAAAGTATAAGAATTGTCACATATAAATTTTAAAACCGGGATAAATGATTAAGTTTTAAGTCAAATATATCTATTGAATTTTATGTTTGTGTCGTTCTGTGTGTTTATGAAGGATGAAATGCTGATATGGGAACTAGTTACTGAAGTGGTCTTTCACAGTCGACATTAAAACTTCTGTCATTTTGCATATTTAACCAGTGGCACACAACAAGCTGGGAATCGATTTCATGTGCCTTAGGCAGGGCACAAGTTGTATAGTTTTTAATTTAAATCACAGAATCAGTTGCAAATAGCATGTCACCTTAATTTGCGATTGCTGATTTTATTTATGTGTGCAATAAACGGTATCGTACCGGGTAAAACTGAAAAATGTTCTTTAGAAGTACCAAAAAACCATAATATTTATTCCACTAAATAAATATAAAACCTAAAATTACTCGAAAATTTTTGTTGATATTCGGTATGTTTCTGATGTCTATAAAATGTTTGTCGTTGCAGTTTTTTAGATGGCGAGTGTAAGTTGATACAAATGTTCGTATGTAAATGTGTATATAAACTGCTGTTGTAGTGATTTAATTTGTTGGTAAATGATTTTCTCCCCCTCTACTATATCACACAAAATATATGTACATTAAGGAGTGTTCAGCTTTCATTGCGAAACAAAACTGAATATTACGATCCGTCAAGGAAGTTCCTACGGTAGTGCTGATTTTATGTATAAGTGTGTATAAGTACAGTGATACCTCGGCTAACGAAGATAATTCGTTCCGGAATCACATTCGTTAGCCGAAATCTTCGTTAGCCGAAACGTGAGCAACTTTCTGCTTCCCTTGGGTTTGTCGCTTACTTTTTTTGGTTGGTGGGTCTCCCCTATGTGATGCGGTCAGCTCATTTCTGTGTCACACACATACAGACGGAAAAGATAAGCTCCTGGAATGGCCCGACCGTTCATGTTTGCTGCTTTATGTTAGCGCGAGCATCCACTAAAACATTCGTTAGCCGAATCCATATTCGTTAGCCGAGTCCGAAAAACAGTGAAAAAAATCTTCGTTAGCCGAAAAATTCGTTAGCAGGGTCATTCGTTAGCCGAGGTATCACTGTACTTATGTGTATATATGCGTACATATATGCACACATATATAAACCCATGCACACACATGAAGTGTCGTGTCCCTGAGTACCGCAGCTGTCGTCGAATTATCAGCGCACAGTAAGCCTGCATGCGCCGGGAATTTAGAGTCTTTTCCCCCTTTAGCTTATTTTATAGAAGGAGCTTGAAGTTCCGACCTCATACTTTTAAGCAGGCCTCGAACATACGTAAAATATGTCTCGACACAGACACAGTCTTGTCTTGAAATAGTGGCAAGTTCTCTATGAATATTGCCTTCCAGTTCTTGCAAAGAATGTGAATTGTACCCTTGCGTATAAATTGTGTATTTTAGAACCCCGCCACAAATATTTTTTCGCGATGATTTAAATCTGAAGATGATGTAGGTGGCCACAATCCACGAGTTAGCACCCGTTTGTCGAATACCTCTCTGAAGAAGTACATAGGCCTATATATATACATACATACATATACATACATACACACACACAGTCGAACTCGGTTATAACGTCATGAAAGGGACTGAATATTTTGTGTCGTTATAAACGAGTGTCGTTATAACCGAGGAGTATAATGTTGTGGTTAACAGTTACGAATTAACTGGAACCACAGAATATCTGACGCTACATACGGGGTGTCGTATAAACCCATGTCGTTATAACAGGGTTCGATTTTATGTATGTATATATACAGGTGTCCCAGGAGGAAAGGTCAATATTCTGGGAGGTCATAGGTTCGGTCATTCTAAGCAAAAAAGTGTGTATGTACGTGTGTCCTATTCCGAACGGTTTCCGAGGTTTTGTTGAAATTGTTGAAATGAAAGAGATAGTACGTACCGTTTCTAATACCGGCACTTATTGTTCAAATGACAAAGTTGGTACAGTTTAC
Source organism: Reticulitermes speratus (assembly GCA_021186555.1). Lineage (NCBI taxonomy): Eukaryota > Metazoa > Arthropoda > Insecta > Blattodea > Rhinotermitidae > Reticulitermes > Reticulitermes speratus. Next base: position 43,018,099 of record JAJKFL010000013.1, read on the forward strand.
CCAGTATAATACATTTTCGAAAATTCCACCGTCAACATCAATGCACTTTGCAACACGTGTGAGGTTATGGCGTGTTGCTCGTCTGAGTGCATCTTGACGTTCCCTTATGCGGGCGATAACATCCGTTATGTGATCGAGCAGCTCGTATCGTGTATCCACTTTTCTTCTGTACACTTCACTCTTCATCCAACACCAGAAACAAAAATCTAACGGGGTTAGGTCTGGAGATCTTGGTGGCCAGTTAATGGTACTGCCACGACCTATCCACCGATTAGGGAAAGTGTCATTGAGATGTTGCATCACAAGTCGGGTATAACAAGAAGGGGCTCCGTCATGCTGAAAGTACAGAGCAATACGTGTAGCCAAAGGAACATCCTCTAGTTGTTCTGGTAATCAATTTTGCAGAAAGTCTAGGTAATTTTGTCCTGTCATAAGATCGTTTAAATAACGGGATCAGTCAACATGTCATCGGTCATACCGCACCACACACTGATAGAGAAATGACGTTGAACATTTGTTTCCACAGTACCATGTGGATTGTCGTGAGACCATCGATACGAGTTACGTGTGTTGTTGATTCCGTTACGGGTGAAAGTAGCTTCATCAGTGAATGGTATTAATGGAAGCAATTGGCGATTAGTGTGTAACCAATGACAAAATTCTAGACGCATGGCACTGTCCCCTGGGTGCAGATTTTGCACACGCTGTGGGTGAAATGGGTACAAGCCGTCTTCATGCAATGTTCGCCATAAACGTGTTCGTGAAACACCGAGACGTGTAGAAAGTCTTCGCGTGCTAGTAGTAGGGCTACGCTGTACCATTGCAAGAATGTTGTCCTGTTCCTCCACATGTTGACGTGCTCGTTCAGACGAAACATGAGCACTGGGAAGAGTACCACATTCACGCAGTGTATTGCACACCTTGGACAACACTCTACGATCCGGAATTCTGCGCATAGGAAACCGCCGACGGTATTCTTCAACAGCAGCAGTGGCACTGCCACCGCAGAAGCCGTAAACGTACGGCATATCCGCACATTCGGCATTTGTGGAGATGTGCGGCATTTTTCACAACACTCCTACAATGTCACTATCAACAGTCACGACGGCCAACTGACGCTGCACACCGATTCACACGCTTCAGACAGTGGCGCTGTACGGCGGGAGGGAAGGACAATATTGGGCGCCAAATCCAAACTACTGTACAGTGAAATAGCTCTATTTCGGAAACCGTTCGGAATAGGACACATGTACATATACACTTTTTTGCTTAGAATGGCCGATACTGTGACCTCCCAGAATATTGACCTTTCCTTCTGGGACACCCGGTATATATGACTACGCAAATACGTATCATTAAATTAATAGTCCTACATGATTTGTGTGGCGTGAGCCGTTTATCTATATCTAAGAGCAGTGTTTCCCAACGAGGGTTCCGCAGGAAATCATTCGGGTTTCCGCGAGAGATCGTGAAATAAATAGGCTTACGTAAAAATTCTGAAATTTGGAAATACCGCGAAAATCCCAAATATCCCTTGAAAGACAGGGCAATCAGTGGCTTCAGTCTTTTTTATTACGATGTAAGCTGACATGTATAGCAGCTCTTTACAAATAAAATTTCTTGACAATGTTGCTGAATTGAGCTCCGCCCTATCACCTTCTTGGCCTGTCAGCGTTGTCGTAAGTGGGGGTTCTTTGGGATATGAAAAATTGTGTTATGCGTTTCTCCATGGAAGAAAGGTTGGGAAACACTGTTTAGAGAGACGCCACACGTCAGATGACGAGGATCACTGTCCTACAGCATGCCAAGATAAACGGTCTAGCTGAAAATGTTATGAAAAAGATACTAAGGATATTATAGTAACAGCATAGTGGCACCGCTACAATGGAATGTTTTGCTGAAGTACTTCCTGGTCAGTACGATCAGGGAGTTGTCTTGTGAGCCTGTGTTTGGCGGGTACAGGATATAGTGTTTTGAGACTTGAGCCAAAACATCTTAGACTGAACATAACGAGCGTCGGCGTAACGCTGCAACGGACGCGGGAGACTTGGCATTAGCCAGACGTGCCAAGAACGGTTAATCGTGCGTTCACGTTTCCGACAGTCGGTATAAATCTCCTTACCTTTAACACGGGATACGCCAGCTTGTTTTGAATAAAAGAAAGGCGAAATGAGACGGACGCGTCTGTATGTTCTCCCGCATCTTTCATATCCGAAGCTGAAATTATTTTTAATTGTGTTATTCAACCACATTCAGTGCCTGAGGTTACATAGCGTTGGTGATAGATGAATGAAAGAGTGTGGAGTACTGGTGGAATGATACTGACGGGGGAAAACCCGAAGTGGTCGGAGAAAATCCTGTCCAAATTGCCACTTTGTTTACCACAAATCCCACACGTACTTGAATAGGATCGAACTCAGGCCTCCACGGCGAGAGGCCGGAGACTGATGACCTGAGCCATTAATGACCGAAGTTGAAGTTGCTTTATGAAGTTGAGTACAAATATTTTTTCAGAAAAATTGGGTATTAAATGAACATCAATTGCCACCGTCCCCCTGCATTAAGGATCGTACTGCAGTAGTTGGTATATGCCGTAAACTGTAGCTGTACAACTTTCATTAGAAGCAGTTTTTCGCATGCAAATATAATCCACGAAAAATATGGGAAAATGTCTTGTCTTCATGCAGTGTAGGGCCGGGATAGCTCAGTCGGTATAGCGAATCGCTACGGGCTGGACGGTCCGGGGATCGAATCCCGCCGTTCCCAGTGGCCGTGCGGTCTAAGGCGTGGGTCTTCGGCCGCTCGCTTACTAGGATCGTGGGTTCGAATCCCACCGGGGGCATGGATGTTTGTGTTGTTTTGTAAAAAGACGGTTGTGGACCGTAAGTGACATGAAAGGACGAAAAAGGCCTAATACAGAACAAAAATGGATCAAAAGGGAAAACCCAGGAATTAGTTAAAACAAAAAAATCCCGGTGGGGGCGAGATTTTTCGCAGCCGTCCAGACCGGCCCTGGGGCCCACCCAGCCTCTTATATAATGGGTACTGGGTCTCTTTCCAGGGGGTAAAGCGGCCGGGGCGTGGAGCTGACCACCCACCTCCATCTAGCACCGAGGTTAAAGAAAGAGTAGAGCTATAACTCTACTCCCCCTCTGGGCCTTCATGGCCTGTTCTAGGGCGAACTTACCTTCATGCAGTGTAATAGACCTACTGTGTATTATTCTTTACCTGTGTGAACAGAAAATGAGAATTACATACCCGGAAGAAAGAGTTTCAAAATATATAGGCCTTAGGAAAACAATTAGAGTACACCTCACAGTTTGTTTGTTTGTTTGTTCTTTTCGGCCTCCTTTCTTTTATTCAAAGATAAAAGTAAAATTATTGGATCATCTGTTTGTCTCTATTCTTCTTCCGCTCACCTCGGCTTGTGAAGGATTTCGCCGATGTTCGAGAAGTTTAGTAAGAAAATTTTATTTTCCTGCAATCGGTAGTAACTAAACTTTATGACGATAGGAACACAAGCGCCATTTAATCTAGAGCCGTATAAACATTTCTATATAATTTCTTCTAGAAAGGAAATTAATAATAATAATAATAATAATAATAATGTGTAACATTTACAATTATAAACAAATATTTTGATTCGAATAAGAGTCGATTGTCTGTATAGGAGCTATACTGAATGTTACTGACCGAGTACAAATTTACGTGATCCAAATATGACGTCAACAACACAAAATTTACCGAACGGTTTGGTGTAGCAGTAAAGCTCTAGTTTTACATTCGGGAAAAGGCTGGCGCGAGTCTCGGCCAGGTCATCGGCCATCACGCCTGAGGGTCCGCGTTGTTATTTCAATTCCTTGAACAAGTGCTGGGTTTGTGCCCCGACTAGACAACGCATGTTCCCTTCCAATTCTTTTCCAAATCATCATTCACGAATTATCCTATCATCCGGCCTATGTAATCTGAGGAGCTGACATCGTCCTGAAGTAACTCGTTGAAAAGGAGCAAACTTTGGAGAACTGGTATTCTGGAAATGTAATGTAGAATTATGATTTATACCGGTTAATTTGTGTTCCTATGTCAAACAGTCAGGGAGCTAGCTGGATTACTGACTACCAACCGGACCAGAGGAATTTTTTCTCAACAGGGTTATTACTTTTTCTTTCATAACGGTATCGGGGCTGCCGACATAACCTTATATTCAGTGACATGTCTCCTATACGGGTTGTAAAATCTAGGGGAGGGTTAATGTATTGTTCATTTAGTGCCGACGTCAGAAACATACCTAATGTCATGACGAAACCTTATGTGCAGAAATGTCTTTCCCTTGCATACCTCATTAAAAGAGCAGGAAGACTATTTCAAGAGCATAAGTTGTGTACAGGACTTACTGCTAGCGACCCCATGGAGACGGACATGCCCTCCTCGGAGAACCAGTGCTGTCCTGCCCTCACTTTGCGGTGCTTGTGGCGGCGGTCCTGCAACTCCAGTCGAAGGTTGTGCACTTCGCGGCTTCTTTCCGCAAGCGCCACTTCCAGTTTTTCGGCCTGCAAACAGATTACGTTATGATATGTCTGACCTGGTGAAGGTCTATCTGATGGGACCATTCCAACTCTTCAGACTCTCCGTCAAGCATTAATTTGTGTACCGTGTCTGATAACTTGAACATATCTTTCTTCCATTCACTGACACATTTTCCAATCCATCCAGCCATCCCGTCATCCAGCTGCCTACTCATTCATGTATCCATTCAACTGTCAGTCCTGTCATTCATCCAATTTTGCTTCCAATCATCCAGCCATCCACATATCTAGCCATCTATCCGTTTAACGCCAGAAGCAGCGTCTCTGACTCGCAGTCATGAAGCACTACGTTAAAGTCCCGACCACAGAGGGGCTGTTCTGCCTTATGTGTTTTCGGAAGTAATTTTTGTCAGACTGCCTGGAGTGAAAATGTCAGCACTGCTTCTTTAATCTGATAACATCCTTCTCGTAATTCATAATTCTGTTACCACCTGTCAGTCGACGTATGTCGAGAAGAACAGAAGCAAATTGAAGAAAATCTTAAGAAGTTACACAGTAGCCATTCGGAATTAAAACTAGAGACGTTTTCTTTGCTGTTACGTAAGATACAACTAAGCCGTCCATATCGTTTTAGTGGGTGTATTTACAGTCCTGTAACATTTAACTCACGATTCGCCTTTCAGACAAATTGCAGGGTTGCTTACGCATTCTACCAGATGTCATTGCTATTCCTGTGAAATAATTTCCGGTGTAATAAAACAAGCCTATCTTCTGTGAAGATACTAAAGTACAGACTGTCTTCCAGATATCGCAGTTTCTTGTGTTTATATTTCGAGCGTGTAAGCAAACTTCTGGATCATAAAATTAACAGTGGCTGCTCTTGTTTCGCAAAGGTTATTGATTGTTTTGTGCAGCCATACGGGAGCTGTTCGTATATCAACAACCAGTAGAGTTCTTATCCTGGCGAGAATTTAATGTGGAGGGGGGGGGGACACCCAAATTTTATGACGGTGATGTTAAAACGTAACTCGCCGAAAGCGGGAAGCTTGGATTAACACTGCTCAAATCCGGATATCGGCAGGAGTTTCTCTAATAACTTAAGATTACACACTTCCAATAATTAAAAGTATGCAATAAGTAGTTTTGACGGAAAACGTCTTACTCCGCGGGTCCGGTATGGGGGGAAACTATGCGAAAGTCGATGTTACGATTTTGTGTATACCACACAAATCTTAATAACTTTAAAACTATAACGCATATCCAAATAAGCAATACACGGTTTAAAAGAGCAAGGATGAAAGAATGTTACGCGACATTAACCTTGAGCGCGTGACGTCACACGCCGCCACAAGATGGTCGCCAATTTGGAGTGGAAAATTACCGGTTCGCCGCGCGGCAAAATTAGTATAGCTCGGGAATGCGTATGCGTAGGACGTTGTGTGAGGTGTCGTTTAATAGAGCTCGACGAGTACTATGAAATAAAACACTAATAGTGACAATAGTGAAAGAACTTGAAAAAATATACAGTGAGAAAATGTTGAACTTGGACAAATTTTCCCTAAAATTTAAAAAATGTCGAAATATCTTGAAAACAAGAAGGTAAATGCCTATCGTAAACGCTTACAAAGTGAAAGAAGAATAAATGAGGAATCCAAAAACCCCCTATGACAGCAGCAGAACGAATGCGGAGGATGAGGCAGCGTCGACAAGTTGAGGCGAGCACCAGTCGCGCGGACGCCGCAACGCCTGACGCAAGTTCACAGGCAATGGATGTCGTACTACTGACTTCACAACTTTAAAGAATACCACGATAGACTTAACGTGTAGCATGTAAGTCTACATATCGCACTACTCGTACCATTGTCCTGTCTTCAACAAAATTTTACAAATTAGTCAGCATTGTCAGAAATAAATAAAATAAAAGAAATGCACGTTCCTTGCGCTCATTTCTTTCTTACCAACCCTACAAACACCCCGCCCCGACAACACCGCCTGCGTAAGACGTTTTCCGCCAAAAACCTCAGCGGTAGTGACTCCGACACTACCGCTCCTAATATTTGGACTTGATGAGTGACCTGTTGTTGTCTATTGGCATGAAACTTTGTTCGTCGCTCTGAGTGCAGAACACAGACTGAGAGTGTAAGAGAAATGCTGAGGGCTTTGTTAAGTTGAAGTAATAAAAAAAATTAGGAGCTTCATAGTTTTATTTCATAATTTGTTTTAGAGAAACGTGCTCGTGTAATTAAAGTTGAAGTCAGAATTCAAAACCGAACACTTCAAACAGTAGAATAAAATATTTATAAATTCCCCGAGCATTAATAAGATAATATAAATTTATTATATTACGAAAGTCTCTTTGAGTTTACACTTAGTTGCGCCGCAGTTCATGCCAGTGTACGATTCAACGTCTACTGATTACTATCTTCTGGGATGTGAGGCAGTGTAATGTGGGAGAAAGCTCACAACATTTCGGAAAAACGATGGTAAGTCATACGTCAACAGACCGTAACCTTCATTTACCTTCGTGTCTTCTGCTCTGTCCTTACTATCGATCACAACGGGTTTCGCTGTGCATTTCCAATGCGCCATATCTATATCACGGTAATTTCGGCTGTATTTGGAGACCGGCACTGTCTTGGGCAAGAATCGTTTAAAGGGAAATGAAACATTCAGAGACGCCTGGCGATGTTCATGTAAGACACACGTGTCTCACAGTAAACGTCACGTGTTTTGTTATCGAGACGGTAAGGCATGGAGAGGTATATACAGTATACGTGGAATTCCTCAGGCCCTCCAGGACCACGACAGCTATTTCTCGTATCTCTAATATTTGTATTCATAGTCTGACATGATCTCTTTACGCGACGTAAACTGACTATGTGTCCGGCATTTTAAGCAAGCGAATGGTCTAGTTTAATTGCTTTTGTCAACAAGTTAATTATGCTTGTGAAAATTTGTGCTCAATGACGAAAATGATCGATTTTGTGTCAGTTGTACCTTTATCCTGAAAGCTGAGTTAAAAGAATCTTGTACGCAGTTTCTTTGCCGTATTTCCTTTGCGTGTACGTAAATAAATACGTACATACATACATACATGCATACGTACGTACGTACATACGAACATACACACACACACACACACACACACACAAGCATGTAGACATACCCACGTGAAATAAAAAGTGTATATATATCTTCAACAAAAGATTATTCCAAACTTACATTTCTTATAATCATATCAACACAATACCACAAATTCTTAACAACCCTCATCCCTGTCGTATAGCTCACAGAATGTAGTGTAGCTACCAACCAGTCTCAGAAGCTGAGTTGAAAGATCGTGTACAAGGTTTATAGCATCCATCTGTTGGCCGAGATGAGAACTGCAGCTTTGTTGTAATGGCTCATTCTGATCGCAGGCAGCCATGTTGATGTTGGCCTCCTGAAGCTGCTTCATCTTGCCCACCAAGTTCTGGGCTAGGGCCGCCTGTTGCTCCGAGTGGTGTGCAAAGGAGTCCTGGAAACATGACAGATGACATAGGATGTAAACTGAGCAGATCGATGCACAGCTACGTTAAGGTACCATTTTCGAATAACTGCCAGATTACCAGCTAAGCTTTCCGTGCTCTTCCTCTCCTCCATAGCGATTGTCGATACAGTACCTTCAAACAGTGTGTGTCCTACGGTTAAATTACTCAGTAGTGAATAAATAAACGGAATTCAAACAGCGTTTGTCCCCCTTTATTTAAGACGGCAAAATATAGAGTTGTCTTTAAGTATTACTGCTAGAGAGCCCTCATTTCCCAAACCGCAAAAGAATACAAATATTACATTTCTGATTCTCTCTCGAGTCCATTCCACATCACTGCAGTGTGTATTCGTTGACTGTCTTGTAGTAAAAAAGGTAAAGAAACCCCATTACAGGCCTTGAGGGTCCAGGAGGTTGAGGCTTCCAGATTTGTAGACAATCGGCACATGAAGGTGGTAAGGTTGTCAGCCCTACGCACCGGCCGCCTTTACCCCCCAGGAAAGATTCCTGGTACTCATTTCTGTTAGAGGCTGAGTCGACCCCAGGGCCATAGTGCGACCGAAACGATTAGGTCAAGGAATTAATTCCAATGACACCATCGGGAATCGAACCCGCGACTTCCGGTTTGTAGCGAGTGCCTCAACCAACTACGCCACCGCGCGCCCCCTGTCTTGTAGTACCTTACACAAAAATGTATGGTTTGCTAAACCGTTGGATTGTCATTTGTAAAATGTAGACAACGTCTGTAATTAGCAGTAATTGGCCGAAATCTCAGTTGGTTCCAGTATTACGTTATCTCAGTTAATAAAATTTGGAAGTTTCTGACCACGACGGATTATTTAAAGTACGAAAACCATTTGGACCATTGCCGTTTGCTCAGATATAGTAAATGCTTACGTATTTTTTGATATCTGGAACAATTCCCGTCTTCAGTGATATGATTTGTAGGCACGGTATGTAACACGGGCACTTGCGTGTTACGCGTATACTGATCGGCGTTTCGGTATTTAGAGAATTAATTAGGAGTAATTATTTGGAACTGATTTGTGGGATATCTACACTAGACACTGTGTTGCCGTGTATCTAGGTACAGATGGAATTTATAATATTTGAAACCACTGGATCTTCAGAAATTTTTTAGCTAAAATTGGGAAAAACACGGATCTGGACGAAACCTTTGGAGAAGGAACGTTTTAACTGTTTGTAAGCAAAACAATAAGCTCTTCTCACCGTTTCTGGCCCGATTAAAAAAACGAACACGCTTGATGTATACATTGTAGTGAATGATGTTATGGCTGACTAAAGGACTGTCTATGGCTGACATAATGACGTCTATGGGACATAAAAGTGACTGTCTATGGTGGACATAAAGTGACTGTCTATGGGCTGGACATAAAAGTGACTGTCTATGGGCTGGACATAAAGAGTCATGGTGGACATAAGTGATTCTATGGGCTGGACATAAAAGTGACTGTCTATGGCGGACATAAAGTGATGTCTAGGGCTGGACATAAAAGTGACTGTCTATGGGCTGGACATAAAAGTGACTGTCTATGGGCTGGACATAAAAGTGACTGTCTATGGGCTGGACATAAAAGTGACTGTCTATGGGCGGACATAAGTGACGTCTATGGTGGACAAAAGTGACTGTCTATGGGCTGGACATAAAAGTGACTGTCATGGTGGACTAAAGTGATGTCTATGGCTGGACATAAAGTGACTGTCTATGGTGGACACAAAAGTGACTGTCTATGGGCTGGACATAAAGTGACTGTCTATGGGCTGGACTAAGGTGATGTCTATGGGCTGGACCAAAAGTGACTGTCTATGGGCTGGACATAAGTGACTGTCTATGGCTGGACATAAAAGTGACTGTTGGCTGATAAGGGCTGTCTATGGGGACATAAAAGTGATGTCTATGGGTGGCATAAGGTGCTCTATGGGCTGGCACAAAAGTGATTCTATGGGCTGGACATAAGTGACTGTTAGGGCGACACAAAAGTGACTGTCTATGGGCTGGACATAAAAGTTCGATCCTGACTGAGGCGTTTACTCTTTGCCACCAAGCCAGGTCAGTTCTAGCGTCCATCACATCGAACAGGTAAATCGGTCGGTGATGCACCAACTGTCACATCTAGGGCTGAGGTTAAGAATGGGTGAAGCTTAGCTCCACTCCACGTCGCCTTACACATGGGACAACTTTATATTTCAGACCATACGACAAAATAAAAACGTTAGCACACCGTATTTCGGAGCTCACCAGCTGGCTTGCAACATCGGGGCGACAAATGTGTAAGCATAGATAAGGGAACCTAGTGCGAATGTTCTGTTTACAATATGTTACACTCATACCCCAAGACATCAACTTCCTTATCTTAACAAGACAGACAGTGTACGTATAAACGTAATATTGAGGCGCCTTCAGGTAACCATTGTTGCCGTGGAAAAGCAATAAATATTACGTATTATGAGTGTGTGTCTGTAGCCTTAATTATACAGCAGGCAAAGCGCATGCGCTGTATTATATTACCATTGTGGCCTGTCTGTGTCTACCATATTTTTCCACATTATCTCATAAACGGCACGACTTTCGGAAAAAGGTTATTGAACATAAAATGTGTGTTTTGATTTTCTGTACAACTTTTGTCTGAAACATTTCTCATTCTACGAAGGATTCAGCGAGATATGGTCTTCAATGTACAAACGTCTTCATGTAAAGAACCCGTTATTCTTGTCAGATTTTAATGAAACTTGAACTATGTCGACAGATGTTTGAACGCCACTCAATTATCAGATTTCATGAAAATCCGTCCAGTGAGAGCAGAGTTGTTCCATGCGGACAGACGGACGGACAGATAGACAGACAGACAGACATGACGAAGCGAATAGTCGCTTTTCGCAGTTTTAGGGAACGCAAAATTGTGTGTGATGAAGTGATTAGGCAGACGTAAGCATGCCACTGTGCCGTAGTATCGCGCCACGAAGGTGTGTGGGAATATAGATGTAAGCATCAAGCACGTTGGTACTTCGGCGCTAGATGACGTGAGTGGGAGTATATACAGCAGCGGAAACAACATACATAACACAGGTTACATGACAGACATCGATTTAAAATATTAGTTTGTGCACACGAATGGAAATATGTAAAGCAAAGCGCCTGAAGATGACGATGTTATTTGAAGGATTTGAAGATACTCGTACGCGTACTGGGAAGATTATAAAAACTAAGAATTTGTTAAAGTTGTTAGATATTGCCGAACGTCTTCATTTCATGAAAACACGTCGGCAATATAATAATAAATTATTATCATATAATTGCTCCCGATTTTGTCGAACATAAGAGAAGTAATGACACGCCATTATTCTTCGAAATTTAGTCAAAGGCAGGACTCCGCAGTGTTTTATAAAGTGGTAGTGCGATGTAAAATATGGACATACATTCATAGAAAGTGGCATGTGATATTGCCAACTACGTACATCACACGTGGCAGTAAAAATGAGTTAGAAATTTTGAGTACAGTGTAATAATTGTGACACTTATACTTCGTTATTTGATACGCGAACAGAGAGGTCTGTGTGTATCAGTTATTGTTGTCTGTGTGTATCAGTTATTGTTGTCTGTGTGTATCAGTTATTGTTGTCTGTGTGTATCAGTTATTGTTGTCTGTGTGTATCAGTTATTGTTGTCTGTGTGTATCAGTTATTGTTGTCTGTGTGTATCAGTTATTGTTGTCTGTGTGTATCAGTTATTGTTGTCTGTGTGTATCAGTTATTGTTGTCTGTGTATCAGTTATTGTTGTCTGTGTGTATCAGTTATTGTTGTGTGTGTGGTATCATTATTGTTGTCTGTGTGTATCAGTTATTGTTGTCTGTGTATCAGTTATTGTTGTCTGTGTGTATCAGTTATTGTTGTGTGTGTGTATCAGTTATTGTTGTCTGTGTGTATCAGTTATTGTTGTCTGTGTGTATCAGTTATTGTTGTCTGTGTGTATCAGTTATTGTTGTCTGTGTGTATCAGTTATTGTTGTCTGTGTATCAGTTATTGTTGTCTGTGTGTATCAGTTATTGTTGTCTGTGTGTATCAGTTTATTGTTGTCTGTGTGTATCAGTTATTGTTGTCTGTGTGTATCAGTTATTGTTGTCTGTGTGTATCATTATTGTTGTCTGTGTGTATCAGTTATTGTTGTCTGTGTGTATCAGTTATTGTTGTCTGTGTGTATCAGTTATTGTTGTCTGTGTATCAGTTATTGTTGTCTGTGTGTATCAGTTATTGTTGTCTGTGTGTATCAGTTATTGTTGTCTGGTGTATCAGTTATTGTTGTCTGTGTGTATCAGTTATTGTTGTCTGTGTGTATCAGTTATTGTTGTGTGTGTGTATCAGTTATTGTTGTGTGTGTGTATCAGTTATTGTTGTCTGTGTGTATCAGTTATTGTTGTCTGTGTGTATCAGTTATTGTTGTCTGTGTGTATCAGTTATTGTTGTCTGTGTGTATCAGTTATTGTTGTCTGTGTGTATCAGTTATTGTTGTCTGTGTATCAGTTATTGTTGTCTGTGTGTATCAGTTATTGTTGTCTGTGTGTATCAGTTATTGTTGTCTGTGTGTATCAGTTATTGTTGTCTGTGTATCAGTTATTGTTGTCTGTGTGTATCAGTTATGTTGTCTGTGTGTATCAGTTATTGTTGTCTGTGTGTATCAGTTATTGTTGTGTGTGTGTATCAGTTATTGTTGTGTGTGTGTATCAGTTATTGTTGTCTGTGTGTATCAGTTATTGTTGTCTGTGTGTTCAGTTATTGTTGTCTGTGTGTATCAGTTATTGTTGTCTGTGTGTATCAGTTATTGTTGTCTGTGTGTATCAGTTATTGTTGTCTGTGTATCAGTTATTGTTGTCTGTGTGTATCAGTTATTGTTGTCTGTGTGTATCAGTTATTGTTGTCTGTGTGTATCAGTTATTGTTGTCTGTGTATCAGTTATTGTTGTCTGTGTGTATCAGTTATTGTTGTGTGTGTGTATCAGTTATTGTTGTCTGTGTGTATCAGTTATTGTTGTCTGTGTGTATCAGTTATTGTTGTCTGTGTATCAGTTATTGTTGTCTGTGTGTATCAGTTATTGTTGTCTGTGTGTATCAGTTATTGTTGTCTGTGTATCAGTTATTGTTGTCTGTGTGTATCAGTTATTGTTGTCTGTGTGTATCAGTTATTGTTGTCTGTGTGTATCAGTTATTGTTGTCTGTGTGTATCAGTTATTGTTGTCTGTGTGTATCAGTTATTGTTGTCTGTGTGTATCAGTTATTGTTGTCTGTGTGTATCAGTTATTGTTGTGTGTGTGTATCAGTTATTGTTGTCTGTGTGTATCAGTTATTGTTGTCTGTGTGTATCAGTTATTGTTGTCTGTGTGTATCAGTTATTGTTGTCTGTGTGTATCAGTTATTGTTGTGTGTGTGTATCAGTTATTGTTGTCTGTGTGTATCAGTTATTGTTGTGTGTGTGTATCAGTTATTGTTGTCTGTGTGTATCAGTTATTGTTGTCTGTGTGTATCAGTTATTGTTGTCTGTGTGTATCAGTTATTGTTGTCTGTGTGTATCAGTTATTGTTGTCTGTGTGTATCAGTTATTGTTGTCTGTGTGTATCAGTTATTGTTGTCTGTGTGTATCAGTTATTGTTGTCTGTGTGTATCAGTTATTGTTGTGTGTGTGTATCAGTTATTGTTGTCTGTGTGTATCAGTTATTGTTGTCTGTGTGTATCAGTTATTGTTGTCTGTGTGTATCAGTTATTGTTGTCTGTGTATCAGTTATTGTTGTCTGTGTGTATCAGTTATTGTTGTCTGTGTGTATCAGTTATTGTTGTCTGTGTGTATCAGTTATTGTTGTCTGTGTATCAGTTATTGTTGTCTGTGTGTAATCAGTTATTGTTGTCTGTGTGTATCAGTTATTGTTGTCTGTGTGTATCAGTTATTGTTGTCTGTGTGTATCAGTTATTGTTGTCTGTGTGTATCAGTTATTGTTGTCTGTGTGTATCAGTTATTGTTGTGTGTGTGTATCAGTTATTGTTGTCTGTGTGTATCAGTTATTGTTGTCTGTGTATCAGTTATTGTTGTCTGTGTGTATCAGTTATTGTTGTCTGTGTGTATCAGTTATTGTTGTCTGTGTGTATCAGTTATTGTTGTCTGTGTATCAGTTATTGTTGTCTGTGTGTATCAGTTATTGTTGTCTGTGTGTATCAGTTATTGTTGTCTGTGTGTATCAGTTATTGTTGTCTGTGTGTATCAGTTATTGTTGTCTGTGTGTATCAGTTATTGTTGTCTGTGTGTATCAGTTATTGTTGTCTGTGTGTATCAGTTATTGTTGTCTGTGTGTATCAGTTATTGTTGTGTGTGTGTATCAGTTATTGTTGTCTGTGTGTATCAGTTATTGTTGTCTGTGTGTATCAGTTATTGTTGTCTGTGTGTATCAGTTATTGTTGTCTGTGTATCAGTTATTGTTGTCTGTGTGTATCAGTTATTGTTGTCTGTGTGTATCAGTTATTGTTGTCTGTGTGTATCAGTTATTGTTGTCTGTGTGTATCAGTTATTGTTGTCTGTGTGTATCAGTTATTGTTGTCTGTGTGTATCAGTTATTGTTGTCTGTGTGTATCAGTTATTGTTGTCTGTGTGTATCAGTTATTTTTGTCCAATCTGAAACAAAATTGGAAAGATCTGACAAATTGTACTAACACTGCCAAACGTAAAGTTTAATGAAAATCCGTTTATCAACTGTCGAGTCGTCGCACGTGGACCACGGACGGACAGACACGTATAGCGAAGAAAATAGTGGAATTTTGGTAACTTTCCATTGTGAGCAGGTCAAATGCGAAATAAACTTTAGGAAACGTGGAACAGGAATTTTAGGCTATGTGTAGGCGATTTTGTTTGTTGCTGCAGCGATTTCCGTCGCACCAGGAAAAGGAAATAAAAGTTATGTCGCCTGAAGTTTTCATCTGTTCTGTTCGTTACAGAACTGGCTTTCAATCGTAATCCCCCGTTAGCTATCTGGACTGTTTGTAACACCAGACTTTATCGCGGAACTTTTTATTAAGTTATCTTCCGCTTCTCTTCACTGACGTCATAAAGCGATGAGTTTAAATATTTGCAATCGACTGCGAGATTGCTAATGACTGTGGGTTCCGGTCTTCTGGGATGTGGCCCTGCTTCCCTAGGTAAGCGGCTCACGTTTCGAAGGAATGTGTCGCTTACATCTCTTCATGGACCGTCAACTTTTGAACATGAAGTGACACGTGCCTTCGAAGCGTCGGGAAACACTTTTTTATTGAAGGGCCCCGCAGCAGATGCTACGGACGCACCGCAGCCTTGAAGGCTTATTGTGCAACCCTATAAGAAAGATAATAATGAGGCTTTTTCTGCTTTTCCATTTCAATGGAGCACTGGTGGAATGAAATTGACAGGGGATGTACCCGGAGAAAAATCAGTCCCAGTGCCACTTTGTCCACCACAAATCCCACGTGGACCGACCCAGGAATGAACCTGGGTCTCCGCGGTGAGAGGCCGACGACTAACCGCCTGAGCCATGGCACGGCCTCGGGAACCACTTGCCCAGCGAGGTAGCTGCACTTCCCACAAACCGGACCTCTCGATCGCGTTGCTGTAGAAATTCATAACTCACACCGTGGTAATAATTGTTCCGTTATGTGTAAGGTGTCTGACCTGAGACAAAAGTGAGAATACTGTTGAAAGTGCTTACATAAATGGAAACGACTGAAGTAATCACGCACATTCAAAGGATTAAGTAAGTTTAATTTTGTAATAACAAATAAATAAAGAATAACTCATTTCATTGACTTGGCTGACTGCTTGGAAATAAATTTAATGGCTTGGGAATAAACACAAGTAACTGGCACATATTCAAATAAAGACATTTAAAATCCACCACGACTGTTAGAAAGCAGGAGGCACGCGGTGGCGCAGCTGGTTGAGGCACTGCGCTACAAGCCGGAACGTCGCGGGTTCGATTCCAGATGGTGTAATTCGAATTTTTCATTGACATAATCGTTTCGGCCGCACTATGGCCCTGGGGTCGACTCAGCCTCTAACAGAAATGAGTACCAGGAATATTTCCTGGGGGGTAAAGGCGGCTAGTGCGTAGGGGCTGACAACCTTACCACCTTCATGTGCGATTGTCTATAAATCTGGAGCCTCAACCTCCTGGAACCCTAAGGGCCTGTCAGGCCTGTAATGGGATTGCTTTACATTTTACTGTTAGAAAGCAAGGCTGAGCATGTACGTAATTAAACTCATAATTCTGTGAAGAGTGTGACAGGGAAGCACGTTTCGGAGGAAGTATTGGCTATTTAGTGTGCCTTCCACATAATAAGCAATTATTAATAAGCAATTTCGGTGTTCTGAGTCTTCCAAGTTCAAGGATTCCAGGACTCCTTCAGAATCGAAGATGAAGGACGTACGTTCATTCGAAACGTCGAGAATCATTAACCCAGCTACTCATTAGAACAATCCAGAAATACCTGAATCCTTAACCTCACATCTCGCAAAATTAAACATTGTTTAGAGGTGTTCAGGAAAAAAAAGAACCAATCCATAGTACGTAAACTGAGGAGAGAAACATCGTAGTTACAAGCAACATATGATCACGTGGAGAGAAGAAATGCGAAGGACGTGTGTTCGATTGAACGACAAGAACAGTGTACATATGAAGGTAGAAAACCCCGAAGAAGAATGCGCTGATATTTGGGACACTGACATTTGTGGAATATTGAAAAATGAACCATAAAACTGAACGTATAAACAGAAGGCATGTTGGAATACAATGACAAGGGGAAGTCTAGTTACCAGCAAGCTGTGTGATCCATTCTGGGCCCGTGTTGATGCTTCAATGACCAGAAAGTCTGTTCGTACAGTGTAAGTGGGGATGAAACCGTACGGTCGCCGTTGACGTGTGTTTCTTCCAACGAAGTCACCATTAACGCTGACAAAAACAAACGATTGCCCACTCACTCACAGCCTGTCTCTGTCGTTGTCTGTCTGTCTGTCACTATTAGCTTCCACAAAGAGAATAATAAACGAAATGCGACCGAAAATAACTTGGGCATTTTGTCAGTGGAAAGAAGTAGATGTTTGCCGATGTTCGCTTCTAGGAACTCACCAGTACGTTGACTTCTCTGTAAGACTTCCGGATTTGTTATTGCAGACTCCACAGTAGAAATTTACGGTTCCATTGGTTTGTTTTAGCGCGCCGGGCTCTTTACGTAACAGTTAAAATCCTTCCGTACCCAAATTTTTTTAAGTACCGCAAAAGTAATAAAGCAATTTCTATTTATATTCCAAGAAAATCACAGTTCTCTGTCTTTATGGGATCAGTGGGGCGATTCGTAACGGAGCCTCGTATAAATCGTTACGTAAATAAACAGTGCAAATTTATTGCACATATTTGCTCAGATCCATTGCACGTGTCGTGAGAGAGATAACATTCCTAGAAATCATGCTGTTATTTCTAGAAACATTCTGTATATACAGACAATCCAGCGGGAAAATGATGTCCTTAGATAAATAACATTCAATCAGTATCGCCAAAGGCGTTTTTGAGACAACAGTCTGTTTTGAAACAGTGAAGTACGTGACTGAAAAGAAGTAATTATTTCCCATTAAAGTAGGTGCAGTGTACGACCTCCGTACTGTGTTCACGTAACGCGCCATCTGTGACGATAGTAAAACGCGAAACATCCCATACCCCGGCCGTAGCACTCGGCATGCACTGATCCAGTAGCATTGCGGCTTGCATTCAGGGTGTGCTACGTTCGAGTCTCACTGGGAGCAACAGATGACCAAATAGATATTTGCATATTACACAAACGTGGATCTATTTTTGTCCTTGTTGATCAATAGCAGAGGTTCCACGTTGCTTGAATTATAACAAATTCATAAAACTGAATCCAAGGCATTGCGCTACAAGCCGGAAGGTCGCGTGTTCGATTCCTGATGGTGTCATTGGAATTTTTCATTGACTTAATCCTTCCGGCCGCACTATGGCCCTGGGGTTGACGCAGCCTCTAACAGAAATGAGTACCAGGAGTATCTTTTCGGGGGTTAAAGCAGCCGGTGCGTAGGGCTGACAACCTTACCACCTGCACGTGCCGATTCTCTGGAAATCTGGGAGCCTCAGACTCCTGGATCTCTCAGGGCCTCTCCAGGCATTGTACAGGAATTGCTTTATCAAAACTGAATCCCTCTTGAGACCTGAATAGTTTCTGTGCTACTAAGAAAATTAGAGTTTTTACTTTTGTTACTGTGTTCACGAAGTATCGCCACTGAAACTTATCCTGAGTCAGAAGAAACCAGTTCATATACTCGTACTCTATTTCTGTAATATCTGTTTTAATATTATCCTCCCATCTACCACTAAGTATCCAAAGTGGTATCGGGTCTTCAGGTTTTGCTACAAAAATGTTAACTCTCACGCTTGCTACATTCTACGTCCATAGACCTATACAGGGCATAAACAAAAGAATGGTGCGGTATCAAAAGTGAATAAAAAATGTATGTCTCACCTGACAAGGGCACAACATACACCGTCAGTGGCGGCAACTGTCCAAGTTTCTCATTTGGTAATTACAATCCTTCAATGTGTGCACCCTGGGTCACACGACACACATCCACACGGTAATCAAACTCATCCCAGACCCGGTGTAGCATGTCCGCTGTAATGGCCTGCAGTGCATGCGTTATCCGATCACGAATTTCATGGATGGACGTGGGCAATGGTGGTACATAAACGCTGTCTTTAACGAACCCCCAAAGAAAGAAATCGCACGGTGTAAGATCTGGCGAACGGGGTGGCCAAGGGAGAAGGTTCTTGTCTCCATTTGCAGCAGCACGTCCGATCCAGCGCATTTCCCATAAACTGGCCCCGCGGCCACGCAGTAAACATGAGAAGCGAACTGCTGGTAGCGCATAAGAAACTTGGACAGTTGCCGCCGCTGACGGTGTATGTTATGCCCGTGTAATATGAGACATAACTTTTTTATTCTCTTTTGAAACCGCACCATTCTTTTGTGTATGCCCTGTATTTCTTGTTGACGTGATGACTGCGATAGGATTCGGTAGAGAGCAGACATGAATGTTAAGGTAGGGGTAGGCGGCAGGAGAAGAGAAATGCATGCAGGGTTTTGGCTGGGAAGACTGAGGGAAAGACATGAGGTGGAAGACCTAGGCTTAGATGAGAGGATAATATTAAAATGGATATTAAAGAAATAGGGTGGGAGCGTGCAGTGAATTCAGTGACTCAGGACAGAGACAATTGGCGGACTCTTGTGTACAGTGTAATGTACGTGCGAGCCGTGAAGTCTTGGCACGGCGGTGTGGTTGAGGACTCCATTTTTTTGCGAGGTCCTTTTAGACCCTTTAAGATAAAGGTACTATGCTCCTTCGAAACGTCGGGAATCGATTACCCAGTGACGCGGCGTCATGCTCCGGGAAAACTAAGTCCTCGTGGTAATGAACCTTGGGATTCCGTAAAATGCGGGAAATGTGAGGCCTGACTGAAGGACCTCTAGGGTCTCAAGAAGAACTGTGCCCCTGTCCTTAACTGAGGGGCACACGTTGTAAGGCTCCACACTGTGGTGTCATTTTCCTCTGTTAGATTCAGATTTTCCATCAGCAACTCTTAAAATACTGTCAATCTGTGTTTTTTCTGGCCAGGGCGAGAGACCAGGTTCCACACCCATACAAAACAAGAGTTATAATTAAAACTTTCTGTGTTTTAATTTTTAAATTATTATATGAAAGCTTAGAAGTCAGGCGTTTCTGAAAAGAATGGTAGCAAGCATTGCAAGGACTTAATCCACTCTTAAGTTCATCATGAATGTCTATTTTGAAAAATAATCAGTCTTTTTACAATGTATGAACTAATGAAATATGCTCGATTGCCTTACGTTTATTACACACCACACAGAGAAACGCTGAATATAAAACTCGTAATTTATGAGACCTATATTTTGTATCACGTATGAACTTTTATATAATGACGCGTTTCTTACATTATTTATATATATTACATAGCCAGTGGATTACAGCGGAATGATGCAGCCTGAAGTGAAACTCGAATGAAAACTTGTCCAGACCTCCCATATGAAAGTGTGTTAAAAATTAGATTACAAACAGAAGTAATTGATCACATCGTTATGCATTTATCTTGTAACCTTCAATGCAAAATAGGCCTCGAAATGCATAATAGACTATTATAATACATAATAATAGATTATCTTTCTTGCAAATCCACGTCATCGCTACTGGAATGCCCGTTATCCCAATGTAAACCAATAAGTTAGTGTCGATGTACTGTTCAATCGGCTTTTATGACTATTGCACTTGCACTTGACGGACGAACGGAACGTAGTGTACTTTTATGACTATTGCACTTGCACTTGACGGACGAACGGAACGTACTGTACTCTTATGACTATTGCACTTGCACTTGATGGACGAACGGAACGTACTGTACTTTTATGACTATTGCACTTGCACTTGACGGACGAACGGAACGTACTGTACTTTTATGACTATTGCACTTGCACTTGACGGACGAACGGAACGTACTGTACTTTTATGACTATTGCACTTGCACTTGACGGACGAACGGAACGTACTGTACTTTTATGACTATTGCACTTGCACTTGACGGACGAACGGAACATACTGTACTTTTATGACTATTGCACTTGCACTTGACGGACGAACGGAACGTACTGTACTTTTATGACTATTGCACTTGCACTTGACGGACGAACGGAACGTACTGTACTTTTATGACTATTGCACTTGCACTTGATGGACGAACGGAACGTACTGTACTTTTATGACTATTGCACTTGCACTTGATGGACGAACGGAACGTACTGTACTTTTATGACTATTGCACTTGCACTTGACGGACGAACGGAACGTACTGTACTTTTATGACTATTGCACTAGCACTTGACGGACGGACGGAACGTACTGTACTTTTATGACTATTGCACTTGCACTTGACGGACGGACGAACGGAACGTACTGTACTTTTATGACTATTGCACTTGCACTTGACGGACGAACGGAACGTACTGTACTTTTATGACTATTGCACTTGCACTTGACGGACGAACGGACGGAACGTACTGTACTTTTATGACTATTGCACTTGCACTTGACGGACGAACGGAACGTACTGTACTTTTATGACTATTGCACTTGCACTTGACGGACGAACGGAACGTACTGTACTTTTATGACTATTGCACTTGCACTTGATGGACGGAACGTACTGTACTTTTATGACTATTGCACTTGCACTTGATGGACGAACGGAACGTACTGTACTTTTATGACTATTGCACTTGCACTTGACGGACGAACGGAACGTACTGTACTTTTATGACTATTGCACTTGATGGACGGAACGTACTGTACTTTTATGACTATTGCACTTGCACTTGACGGACGGACGGAACGTACTGTACTTTTATGACTATTGCACTTGCACTTGACGGACGGACGGAACGTACTGTACTTTTATGACTATTGCACTTGCACTTGACGGACGAACGGAACGTACTGTACTTTTATGACTATTGCACTAGCACTTGACGGACGAACGGAACGTACTGTACTTTTATGACTATTGCACTTGCACTTGACGGACGAACGGAACGTACTGTACTTTTATGACTATTGCACTTGCACTTGATGGACGAACGGAACGTACTGTACTTTTATGACTATTGCACTTGCACTTGACGGACGAACGGAACGTACTGTACTTTTATGACTATTGCACTTGCACTTGATGGACGAACGGAACGTACTGTACTTTTATGACTATTGCACTTGCACTTGATGGACGAACGGAACGTACTGTACTTTTATGACTATTGCACTTGCACTTGACGGACGAACGGAACGTACTGTACTTTTATGACTATTGCACTTGCACTTGACGGACGAACGGAACGTACTGTACTTTTATGACTATTGCACTTGCACTTGATGGACGAACGGAACGTACTGTACTTTTATGACTATTGCACTTGCACTTGACGGACGAACGGAACGTACTGTACTTTTATGACTATTGCACTTGCACTTGACGGACGAACGGAACGTACTGTACTTTTATGACTATTGCACTTGCACTTGACGGACGAACGGAACGTACTGTACTTTAATGACTATTGCACTTGCACTTGACGGACGAACGGAACGTACTGTACTTTTATGACTATTGCACTTGCACTTGACGGACGGACGGAACGTACTGTACTTTTATGACTATTGCACTTGCACTTGACGGACGAACGGAACGTACTGTACTTTTATGACTATTGCACTTGCACTTGACGGACGAACGGAACGTACTGTACGTTTATGACACTTGCACTTGACGGACGGACGGAACGTACTGTACTTTTAGTCCTGTGTCCAACGAAATACAGTCATTTCTGCTATAAGGCGATAGTTGCGTTCTTATGAGATCTCGCCTTACAGAAAAAGGCGTAAAATAATAATAATAATAATAATAATAATATCATCGTCATCATAATTATGCTGTCTCTTGTCATAGGCACTTCCTGGTACTTCTCTCGAACCAACGGTGATCCCCAACTCTCAGGCTTGAAGGTTCGCACTGCAGTACTTCCGTATTTTGTGTAATGTTCCAAGTATTCTTTATTTTATTATTATTATTATTATTATTATTATTTGGTTCGGCGCAATATCTTCACACTGGTCGCCGAAATCGCGTAATAGCCAACACGCGAATGCGAAAGTTCGCGTTATACAGACAGCGTTCACTTATTTATCAACAGCGTTGTAGCCAGTTCGCGTTAACGGAACATGCGTCATAGCAGAACTGACTGTATAACAACTTATGTTCATGTTAACTCGCAATAGATCCTCTAAAATGTAATAAGATATTTATGATCATTTTAGATCAATTCGTCCACCTTTTGCGTTACCGGTATTTCTTAGTATGTTTTGCCTGTTGCTTTCTATGAACGGCTTTATTGAATATAATAGTGGACCTTCGGTTTCATGAAAGAGGGAATTTATTCACAAGCGACTGTTGGCTTCTCAAGAAAGATTCTGCTCCATGGAGTTGATTTTATGTTTGTTAAATTTGGTGAAGTAACAGAACATCGATCAAACAGTGTTCCGTAGTTCTAAATTTTGTAACTGAATTAGGAAACGGACACACATAGCTGGTAAGTAGGTCTTTCAGTTTCGAAAACTGTAATCGTACAATGCACGAGCATATAGACCGATATCGCATGGAACAGTACTATACAGTTCTCCTTCTGGACTAGGCAACAGAAGAGTAGTGCACAGTAGAGTACTGCATTGGTACAGGTTCAGGAATTTCCTCTTTTCCATTGGTTGTCTCGGCCACGGATGTAGTTGATTGCTTAGTCATTTAAATTATGACAGACATTCAATACGCAAGGTTCCCTAGGTTATAACAAATTAAATGCAACGCCATTACAACTTCAAGTGCAGCTCATTTTTCCCACTGTTGTTATTTTCAACGCAATCTCTGAGAATATTGATGGACTTGTCCCAGCTTGGCACACGTTTGAATATTATGTCGCACTGGAAATCGAGTTTGTGTATTCGCAACCATTCACGAACAGCCATTCACACTTCTGCTGTGCGGTGGATAAATGACAAAGTGTGACACGTCGGTTTTCTGCAATCAGTTCCTCAACTCGTGCTGCTACCATATCCGTCCTTGTGTGCTGGGATCAACCGCTGCGATCATCACAATGTATTTTCTTTCGATAATTTTCGAACTCTCTGCACCATTTTCTGATATGGTGTAGTCTCATTAGACCTCTATTAACTGACGGTGAATTTCGGTGGAAAAAACACATTTAGTCCATAAAAACCGAACCACACTTCAAAGGACCAAGTATCATTACCATTACACATCAATTTATCCAGTGAAGAGCATCTGACTGACTTTCACCATCTGTTGCACGATATTCCTCCTACAATGCTATCTCCTACCGATGAATAAAGTGGCTGATTACCGCAAAGTTACAGC
Source organism: Reticulitermes speratus (assembly GCA_021186555.1). Taxonomy (NCBI): domain Eukaryota; kingdom Metazoa; phylum Arthropoda; class Insecta; order Blattodea; family Rhinotermitidae; genus Reticulitermes; species Reticulitermes speratus. The sequence continues at coordinate 43,042,233 of JAJKFL010000013.1, forward strand.
TAGAGAACCTTATTCTCTAACATGCCCATAGTTAATTACTGAATCATTAGATTTTCAAGAGATTTGTCATAGAGGGCCCACCTGTAATGTCTCTCCCTGTCGCAGAAGCCTCTCCTGGTGCTGCTGCAGCTGTCTTATTCGTGCCCTCAACTCCGTCACCAGCTCTTCCTTAGGGTCATCCAACGCCTCTCTCGTCACTTGTTCTCCTGGTGTAACATACAAACACACACGCTCATGACTCACTGCACTGAATGCAATATTCCTCAACGTGCGAATAAGTGCAATATACCGTCTTACACAAAGAAACCAAGGATGAACACATTGCGGATCGGATGTCCCTCCCTTTACCCTTTTCAGAAGATCAGTCTGATGAAAGAAAAGCCTGAGAACCAATATGAAATGTCCCCTGCTTTTACAGAAGAAAACACGAGAAAACAGAAATACAACAGAGAGCCAGCAAATGAAACAAGGAAAACTGTACAGGAGAGCAGGAATTCAGAATTTATACTTCACGTTTAATTTGCCCATAAGGGTTCCAGAAACATGCTTATCGACTCGTCTGGGATGAGAAAACAGACCAGTGGCGGCTGTAAGGATACAAACACCAAGCCTATAGCAAGGTTAAGGAAAAAATGAATTTCTTTAAATGTCTGATGGATTTGTTGCATTTATGGAGCTTTGGTGTCCAGTAAGTTGTACTGCTATAACTGGCCCATAGCAATCACATGGGTGATGACGTAGTCCACACGCAACACTTTAGGTCGTGTAACTGATTACGTATCGGACTTATAGTCCTAAACATGTTGTGTATGGTGACACAGGAATAAACAGAAACGAACGACAGAGAACTTGAACATGATACCGTCTGTATCAACGTGAGTTTCGGCCGAACACTTACCATCATTATCACTAACATTACCATGTGGTGAGTTGCAGATTCCTATTTCATACATTCGTCAACTTCACTAGTCATCGCCACATCCTCTCAATTCCATCACCAGATCCCACGTTTATGCCTTTTATTTTATTTAGGCATCCATCCAAGATTTTATTCGGCCTAATTATTAAGAATCCGATCAAGTATAAATTATTTGTGATACTTTTACAGTATTTTACCTTTTTGTGTTTCTTGCCTTACTGCAGGGAACAAAGTAGGGTCTAGAGCAGACCGCTCAACGTTGTTGTGTGGTGAAGGCAACTTCGGCAAATTTTGGTCTTGATGAGGGCAACTGTAAGTCAGTACATAGAATGAAGGATGAAGAGAGCACACTTTTGATTATATACATATTTCGCCTTGTTTTTTCTATGCATTATGTGCAATAAAATTATACTGATAATAAGAGCAAAATGTATATACATGCATTACAACGTAGGATAGGGTGTCGTATTTGTATTGTACTTCTACAAAATGAATTGGTAATGTAATGTGTGTCCCTATAAATTGGTAATGTAATGTGTGTCCCTATAAATTGGTAATGTAATGTGTGTCCCTATAACTTGGTAATGTAATGTGTGTCCCTATAAATTTAATAATGGTATAATTGGTAATGTAATGTGTCCCTATAAATTGGTAATGTAATGTGTGTCCCTATAAATTGGATGTAATGGTGTCCTAATTGGTATGTAATTGTGTCCCTATAAATTGGTAATGTAATGTGTGTCCCTATAAATTGGTAATGTAATGTGTGTCCCTATAAATTGGTAATGTAATGTGTGTCCCTATAAATTGTAATGTAATGTGTGTCCTATAATTGGTAATGTAATGTGTGTCCCATAAATGTTAAGTGTGTCCCTATAAATTGGTAATGTAATGTGTGTCCCTAATAAATTGGTAATGTAATGTGTGTCCCTATAAATTGGTAATGTAATGTGTGTCCCTATAAATTGTAATTGGTAATGTAATGTGTGTGTCCCTTTTTAAATAAAACAGCTCACGAGTTTTCAATATTGCTTCGGCGGTCTATCTCGGCTTTGCCAGGGAAAGAGTTAAAAGACATTTTCTCATTACAAATGTCTCCGCGGGCAACGTAACACTGAGTCGCGGGCAACATGTCGCCAGCGAGCTGCGGGTTGAGCGGGCCTGATCCAAAGGAAGCTCAAATTTATACTGGACTCATTCGGTACATTGATGTCCAAATACAACTTTAGCCGTTCGAATTTAATTACCTTCGCTGTGGATGTGTAGGTCAGTTTCCTTGCGTCTGAGTCTTTCTGCAACAAATTATAAAGAAAATACATGTTTGTTTTGCAATAAAGTGTTGGTTTTGTGTTCCATGCTTTCATGTCACTTGTTCAAATTTGTATATGAGTTTAAAGAATACTCCAATACGTATCGTCGTTATTAATTCATGGAAAAAATATTTAAAAGTCTTGTTTTAAACAAAGTGTGTTACTTACGCATTTCCTGTTTGTGTGTCTTGGCAACGTCGTCGATTTTTCCTTCCAAATTTTCAATCTCATTTTCTAGTTTCCTGGCAATATAAACAAACTAGAATGTAGTAAGTTACTTTTACTGTTACTGTGAAGCAAATGAGCCGACGTCTGATTCACATAGCAAGTACAGACATTACTTTGTTCATTAAAACATAAATATTAGTCTGTCTGCGATTCAAATGTGACGATAAACTGTGTCATGCTGTTTTATTCGTTGATCTTACGACGAGATAGCTAAGGAAGGGACATACATTTCTTCAGTTACTTCCGTCTTACTGCCAACTTAACCCAACTGAACTTGTGTGTATTTAATTAAATGCTTATGTTGCCGTGAACAGCATATAAGAGTGTCGAAGTCGAAAGATTAATAGGCCTACACGAAAGATTTGAAACATGTACGTCGTACATGTGAGGGCGATAGAAACTGCATCGTTGAAAGCGGACGAAATTCTGGACAACACAGAGCCCGTCATCAACGGACTGTAGTGACCACAGTTAGGCTAAGCGCGCACTAGCGGTTTTAGTCGCTGCGACTATCGTGTTGCCCAAATGAAACGTACGATTGTATACGGAAGCACGCGCACGGGCGACTATTTAATCGTGGCGATAAAAAAAGTCGCAGCATGTTGCATTTCAAGCGCGACACGATTGTCGTTTGACGGCTGCTTCTACAAATGAAACACAATGCAACATACGGGTGCGCGCGCACTGACTACTATCGCCTTCTTTTCTGTCTGTGAAACCAACGCCTTTTGCTTGCGGTACAGTGATCCCAAGGCAAGAATTTCGTTACGTTAAAATGTCTTTCAAAGAAGTGTATGACTGTGAAGTGCTAATTACGGAAATTGAAATATCTAAAAAACTTGTTTGGATATATTTCATATCGGTTTTTGATTGTTTGGATATCTCTTCAGGTCTTCGTAGAGGGAGTAGGATTTTCCTTTGAGTAATCTTTGACTCGTTATTGGATGTACCCAAAACTTGTTTCTTTTCTTTACTTTTCGCTTTCGCAGCAACAAAGCACACACAGTGCTGTATCCGTGCAGTCCGTCGTATAACTGAATCAGTGCGAGGAGACTGTCGCTGTAAAGCGCGGCCTCGCGAAATATCGCCAGCGTCTTTAATCGCTGCTACTATTGTCGCAGCGATTAAAACCGCTCGTGCGCGCTTAGCCTTAATGTTTTAACGATAAAGTAAGGAAGTGACTGACTACCGTCAAGGATATCGTAGTGATGGGAATGACATGGAACGAAGGCCACATAAACGTTGCAGGAGGCCTGCAACAACTACTAGTACATTTGCTCCGTCTGTCTTTAATTCAACTTTTTTATGGAAGATATAGTGCCTCTGCAATAAACTGTAAGGCTAAGCGCGCACGAGCGGTTTTAATCGCTGCGACAATAGTAGCAGCGATTAAAGACGCTGGCGATATTTCGCGAGGCCGCGCTTTACAGCGACAGTCTCCTCGCACTGATTCAGTTATACGACGGACTGCACGGATACAGCACTGTGTGTGCTTTGTTGCTGCGAAAGCGAAAAGTAAAGAAAAGAAACAAGTTTTGGGTACATCCAATAACGAGTCAAAGATTACTCAAAGGAAAATCCTACTCCCTCTACGAAGACCTGAAGAGATATCCAAACAATCAAAAACCGATATGAAATATATCCAAACAAGTTTTTTAGATATTTCAATTTCCGTAATTAGCACTTCACAGTCATACACTTCTTTGAAAGACATTTTAACGTAACGAAATTCTTGCCTTGGGATCACTGTACCGCAAGCAAAAGGCGTTGGTTTCACAGACAGAAAAGAAGGCGATAGTAGTCAGTGCGCGCGCACCCGTATGTTGCATTGTGTTTCATTTGTAGAAGCAGCCGTCAAGCGACAATCGTGTCGCCCTTGAAATGGAACATGCTGCGACTTTTTTATCGCCACGATTAAATAGTCGCCCGTGCGCGTGCTTCCGTATACAATCGTACGTTTCATTTGGGCAACACGATAGTCGCAGCGACTAAAACCGCTAGTGCGCGCTTAGCCTAAGTGTTGTTATACACTACTGGATGTTTTAATTTTCTCACGTAACAGACATCCGTCACAGTTAAAGAGAGGCTTGTTTCAAAGTACTGTGCTGCTTGCTGTTTAACTAGAACTAGACCGTCTGTATTCTGTTGCTGACACATCGCAACACTGTTGCTGTGCGAGTGTCAGTTTATTCCTGTCGTCTGATAAGCAGTACTGACTTCCTGGAAATCAGTTAGTAATTGGTATAACAAGACCGTTTAACAAAGAAAGATCAGTTGTGACATGCATTCTGCTTCTCGTTTACAGCCCCTTAAGAACTCCATGTGCCGGAACTTCAGTTCCTGTACGAAATGACGACAGTTTTATGCGTAAATCGGACGCTTTCTATCAAACAATGCCTTTGGAAACTATAGTCAAGTCCTCTTTGATTTTAAATTAAGTTATGTAGTAAGTTATTAAGTATGCACGGTGTCAACAATGTGAAATCCTCTTTGATTGTTTATTTAACTACGATTTTTCATTTTTTACGTCGTGTTCACCGTGCATTTTGACAACATTCAACAATTAAACCAACAAATGCACAAAGGTTTAATGAACATAACAAAAAATAAAGTGCATTGTTGGTTTAATTGTTGAATATGATTTTTCAGTTTCACAGCGTAGAATTATGACGTATTGTAAGATGGGAAGAATGTGTACAGAAATGGTTGTGGCCTGCTTTGAGATACTGTAGCAGGATTTCTGTAGTAGAGAAAGTCACAAAAGGAAATCATCACGAAAGACGAGTTCCCGGCCAAAATTCCAAGGGGGGAAATCCCGAATAGAAAGCAGGAGTGCCAACCACTACACAGCAACAGATTTAGTAGTGTGGTGGCATGGCCACCTGGAGCGAACGTACCTGCAGATGTCTTCCTTCAGTGTCAGCTTCTTGAGCAGGTCAATGTTCTCTTCCAGCAGCTTGTAACTGGATTCAGTGCGCACTGAGTCGGTCCGCTGTACCACCGCAGAAGTTTCGCGTTCGCTGTCGCTGTAACATAGTGCGAGATTTCACCCTCTTCTCTCTCGTTACAGAATCAAAATGAATCGTTACATCTGATGCAAGAGCTACGTGTTAGACACGGATATTACGTTTAATGTCTGAAAAACTCTTTTAAATTTGTTCCTCCATCTCCTTCGTGGCTTTCTAAGCGGCAACCTTCCGTGGGGTTCACCACGCAAATTCTGCTTGCATTTCTTGAGTCCCAATCCTAGTACATATACTACTCAACATAACATCTTACTTATAAAATTGTGAAAACTTTCCACACGTAACGTCTCCGTCCTTCCCTTGCAGTAATCCGTTATGAGTCAAAATTTTGTTCTGTACTTTATTTTCAAATATGGGTCAAATTTACATTCTTCTCTCGATTTCATTGTGATCCGTAACGTTCTTTGTAACGTGACAAAAATTGCTTTCATAAAGTTTATCGATTTTCAGTAGCGCTTTTGTTGGCGTAGCGTAACGAACAATGAGCCTAGATAGATCCGTCGGTGAAGTGCTTGGTTACAGGCAGTTGACCGGAGTTTCTTACCCGTCCAGGTGAAGTGCTTGGTTACAGGACAGTTGACCGGAGTTTCTTACCCGCCCAGGTGAAGTGCTTGGTTACAGGACAGTTGACCGGAGTTTCTTACCCGCCCAGGTGAAGTGCTTGGTTACAGGACAGTTGACCGGAGTTTCTTACCCGCCCAGGTGAAGTGCTTGGTTACAGGACAGTTGACCGGAGTTTTTTACCCGCCCAGGTGAAGTGCTTGGTTACAGGACAGTTGACCGGAGTTTCTTACCCGCCCAGGTGAAGTGCTTGGTTACAGGACAGTTGACCGGAGTTTCTTACCCGCCCAGGTGAAGTGCTTGGTTACAGGACAGTTGACCGGAGTTTCTTACCCGCCCAGGGATCCGAATTCATCGTCGTCACCGGATCAAGCAGACTGCAGGATCCACCCAGGCTGCTATACCAAGCAGACTGCAGGATCCACCCAGGCTGCTATACCAAGCAGACTGCAGGATCCACCCAGGCTGCTATACCAAGCAGACTGCAGGATCCACCCAGGCTGCTATACCAAGCAGACTGCAGGATCCACCCAGGCTGCTGTACCAAGCAGACTGCAGGATCCACCCAGGCTGCTATACCAAGCAGACTGCAGGATCCACCCAGGCTGCTATACCAAGCAGACTGCAGGATCCACCCAGGCTGCTATACCAAGCAGACTGCAGGATCCACCCAGGCTGCTATACCAAGCAGACTGCAGGATCCACCCAGGCTGCTATACCAAGCAGACTGCAGGATCCACCCAGGCTGCTATACCAGTGCCTTTCAACCTTCCCCCCCGCGCACCACTCTCATGAACAAAACAATCACGTGTACCACCAGGTACTGAAAATATTAGCAACGTACACTTTGTACTTTATTAGATTAACTTTATAAATATTTCATAAACGTTTTTATTCTTATTTAAATAGATTTAAAACAATTTAGTCATGCAATTAATTAACATGTTCAAAATTGAATTATGAAAAAATAGCAATTCCCAAATAACTTCGCGTACCACCAGAAACCCTTCGCTTACTACCAGTGGCACGCGTACCACCGGTTGGAAAGCACTGTTCTATATAGTTGACGCCGAAGGAGAAAAAATGGTCGGAGCGTAAAACTGACCACTTATCGCCACCAGGTACCTTGGTTTAAACAAGACAGGCACTGTACGTATAACGTAACATTGAGGCGCGTTCGCGTAACCATTGTTGCCGTGACAAAGAAATAATTATTACATATTCTGAGTGTGTGTTTGAAGCCTTGGTTATGCAGCATGCAAAGCGCATGCGCCACATTGTCCTTTGTGGCCTGTCTGGCTGTGCAATATTTTTCCACATTATCTCACAAACGGCACGATTTTCGAAAAAAAAAATTATTGAACACAAAATGTGTGTTTTGATTTTCTCTAAGACGTTTGTCTGAAACATTTCTCATTCTAAAAAGCATTGAGCGAGATATGATCGTAAATGTGTATTGGTTTTCACGTAGAGTAAAGTACCCGTTATTTTTGTCATATTTTAATGAAACTTCAATTTTCTCGACAGATTTTCAAAAAATCCTCAAATATCAAATTTCATGAAAATCCGTACAATGGGAGCCGAGTTGTTCCATGCGGACGGACGGACAGGTAGACAGACAGACACGACGAAGCTAATAGTCGCTTTTCGCAATTTTGCGAACGCGCCTAAAAAACGGGTTCCATAGATGACGGAGAATTTCTTCTGCATTTCAGCGACTTCTCTGTTCTCAAGATAGAATGAATTAGAAATCTATGCTGAGAACTGCTCGGCGAACTTGATGGCGATCCGTATTGCTGTACAGCAGTCTGTACGTTATTTTAATCCCAAATTAATCTTCAGTACTTTTCCAAACAATCCATATTGTCATCAAGTTGGTAGACTGCACTACACTACATAACATTCCTATGTTATTAATCTAATGTTTTAAACATGTTTCATTAAATTAAATATTTGAAGTGTAAGTGAAAGTAAATCCTGACTGTTACGTATCACGTGTTTTCAGTTGATTATTGCTGTAAGCATTAGATTCTTATCTGCAGTAGACGAAAATTAGGATTAGTGAGTTATTTGAAATATCACGGGACACGCTTGGAAGTTCTGAGCACCGGAACTTTACGTAAATTTGCCTCTGTCCACATCATATGTACAGCTCCATTCATTCTTAACCTTGACTTTAGATGGGGGTGACTGGTCAGCTTCACGCCCCAGTTGCTTTATCCGTGTTATTTATTATTATTATTACAGTTGATATTCTTATAGACAGTTATACCATTATATTCACGAGTTCTTAAATTAAGTAGAATTCTGTTTTGGTTATGATTTTTCTAAACTTCGTAACAAAGTCCTGACTTCCCATCAGTAAGTTGCATCAACTATTTCTTAGAATTATTCGTATTGTGGCCATATTAATGTAGTGACCTGCCGCTGGAATCTATGAGGCGTGTGACTTCTTCAGGGGCGTAGCAGTATACTGGTGTCTGGCTCTGGACCACTGCGGTAACAGGTAGAGGAGCTGCTGTTTCCTCAATAACGTCCTCCACATCGACAATAACGGCCGCTGGTTCGTCGTCTTCTGGGCCGTTGGTCGTCCTCAAATGTGGCTCAGAAGCGGCGCGTGAATCTTAAAAACGCGAAAAAAATCCTTAGTCTTGACAGCAGAGATGTATAAATAATACAGCAAAAACAAAGTAATCCCTGTACAAGCCTGGACAGGCCCTGAGGGTTCCAGGAGGTTGAGGCTGCCAGAATTTCTAGACAATCGGCACATGAAGGTGGTAAGGTTGTCAGCCCTCCGCACCGGCCTAGTAGCCCTGGTTGACCCCAGGACAATAGTGCAGCCGGAAACATTCCAACGACATCATCAGGAATTTAACCCGCGACTTTCCGGCTTGTATCGCAGTGCCTCAACCAACTGCGCCACCGCGTGCCCCCGGGTAAATAATATCGTATTCTGTAATGTGACGCCATGAAGTGTGGTGAAAATTTACCGAAGTTTCTCCGAAACATTTAAAAAAGAACAGCCGAATAAATGAGGTCAGAGGAAACTTCTGGTCGCTATTTATTCCCACAGGTGTAGTCTATTTACTTCTAATCATTGTTCCTAACTGGTCCGTGTTATGCCTCCGCCCTTTCATCGCGCATGCCGGAGTTCAATCACAGGCCATTCCATGTGGGATTTGCGATGGACAAAGTGGCACTGGAGCAGGTTCTGCCCGAGTACGTACGTGTTCCTGTCAGTATCATTCTGCTAATGCCCCCCTACTGTCTAATCTTAGAAATTTATAGCGTCGTTCAATAACGCATTTAAAATGTATTCTGACTAACAGCTCCATGGACCAGGGCCCTTATTGATAACCTAACAGTTGCTCAGATAATCAAGAAACTCCATATCTGTCGTGGAACAAGATAATCTATTACCATATTTACAACAGCCGGTGGGCCGGGATAGCGTAGTGAGTATAGTGACTCGCTACGGACTGCTCGGTCTGAGGATCGAATCCCGGTGAGGGCGAGAATTTCCGCACCTCTCCAGACCGGCCCTGGGGCCCACCCTGCCTCCTGTACAATGGGTACCGGGTCTCTTTCCCGGGGGTAAAGTGGCTGGGGCGTGGCGTTGACACCCACCCCCATATGGCGCCGAAGGTAAAGAAAGAGTAGAGCTATACTTCTACTCCCCATCTGGGCTTTCATGGCCTTTTATAGGGTGAACCTTACCATTTACAACATCCCGCCAATGGACCTTGGCTTCAGGTACACCAGACACATTTAATACTCTTTGTAATACGACACTTTCATCCACACTTACGTCCCTACAAGTTCCTCGACTTAGTCAACTGAGTTCAGTTTTTTTCGCCACTTACGAATAGTTGCCACTGTCGCGAGGTTTTGACATACCTTCTAGGGTTGTCGCTTCGGTTTGTTCTAACACCTCGACGTCATTGAGGGATAGACTGGACGTTCCGACGTTCGTCACTCCGGTTCCGAGGTTTGTAACACTACTTGCAGACTTGGAGCGCGACAACAGACCGCCGTCTGGATTGTCCGAAGCACCTGCAAGATACGGGCGTGCAGTTGGTAAAGATGGCTGCTAACCTGTGTAACTTACACTTCTGTTTGTCAAGTGGTGGTCATATAAATATCTTAGATACGATAAGTAGTGTTATATCGAACAGTAAACCAGTGACTTTATAGTCCTTGTGTTTACCTTTAAAAATCAGAATATGCCTTCTGCTCTAATACGATACAATAAGTTGTTACGTATACTGAACTGATCCTTATTTGCAAAGGATACGAGCCTCGTATAATTAATTGTAAATAATTTCTCTCTTCACATGTAATGAACTTAAAACATTCGAAAACAAGATGTTGTGTGACAGTGTCCTGTAGGCGACGTTTATGTATATATTACAGTTCTGTAAATAAGTACACTTACGTTACGTAATCATATAAGAATACTTGAATTATTTCGGTTTGGAGGCTTGATGAAGTTTGCAGTTCTTTCAAAAACTATGCGTATTGTTTTCAAACTCACTCACATGTTAACAGTGAGCTGTGTATTTCCGTGGAGCGGCAGTTGAATCTTACCATGACTGGAGTTACTCCCATTACCGACTGGTCTGTATCCAGGATCCAGAAGTGCGAATGTGGATTCCTCGGGTCCGATTCCTCTGGCCTTCTCCCATTCATACAGCCGTCGTGTAAACTTCTCAGATATACCGTGGAATCTGAAGAAACCTGTAGACGTCTGTATGAGGACTTCCTGCTCCCTTTGTCCTGACCCCATAGCGCGTCTCATCCTCTCCAGTCTGGTGAAGTAACCGTAATTTGTGCGATAAGAAAATTAGAAATTCGTAACTTTATTTCTGCGAGCTGTCAGACGTCACGTCTTAGTCTGTATTGTCCCACTGTGACAGACTTAGAGACATTTTGTTTATACTTTAATGGATTTAGCTGTGAAGGCTGAGGTGCCGTATTGTGTGCTGTTTGACACCAGTCCTCACCTCGGAGCGGAAGTTGAGTTGGTAGCCCCGGGGTGGTATTTGGCAGTAGGGAGGGAGAACAGTGCAGCAGAAAAAGAGAGTAGGTAGGACCTTAAGACGCAAAGAGAAGCTGCACTTTGGTCTGGGGCGTGCGGTTAAATATGAACTGTGCGCAGATAATATGCTAGTAGACAAATGAGGAATAATCAATTGGTAATATTATTAGTAACGTGAATTGCTATGTCTGCTAGCAGAGAATTAGTGTCAATGAAGTATACTTTTCTGCCAGATACTCGCGTAACGTGTATATATATATATATACTTATGTGTACGTGTGTGTAATATATACACACACATACACACAAACCCGCAACACACACACACACACACACACACCTACTGGTGTTAATTCCAACTTTTGTCTCGCATCGGAAGATTGTAAAAGGGTTATACGTGTATTTGCTAATAAACAGAACGGGTTATTCATTTAGCGTATCCATTACTGTACTTTGTTCAACTAATCCTTCATTTTATACATTGTGACCATTCTGACTGTGTTCTGTGTATTCATTTGTTTTCGCAAGCAGTGGCCGCTAATAACTGGAATTTTAAGTGGCACAAAGGCCGCGGTATGTTAGTGTACTCCAGATATGCGTATCCTAATTAATTATTTTATTCCAACAAATGCACTACACTATTTTAGTGTTTACTTGTCCCTACATATGTTTCGGCACTTCCTGTGCCATCCTCATTTGTTGGAATAAAATAATTAATTAATTATTAAAATGCACTGTATATATAATATAAAGTTCGTTAATGCCCAACAAGCAAAATTAGTATACCACTACACCCTGAGGATGGCACAAGGAGTGCCGAAACATATGTAGGGACAAGTAAACACTAAAATAGTGTAGTGCATTTTTTGGAATAAAATAATTAATTAATTATTAAAATGCACGATATGTATAATATAAAGTTCGTTAATGCATTTCCTATTTTGAAATATAATTTTGTAAACTCCGGAGTTAAGGGTTACTTTGATGAACTGAAATCGGTGGGATATGTGAGAAGCATGCAGTAACAATTTGGAAGTTTGGAACCTTGTCAGAATTTGCTTGAAAACAAAGTAAAACAAAGACAATCTTTGTCGGTATGGCAGACCGTAGAAGCTTCGTATTCATGCTGACTTCACGCCAGTAATTCGTCAAACATAAGAATGCAGACGTCTCCTGAATTTCCCTAACATTTGTGCTGTTGCTTTATTGCCAATCAGGTACACAACATGTGACAACGACACTCACTGATCACAACAAAGCAGTCCCCTGGAATTATTTTAGCTACCTACCTTGCCTCTCTCTCCAGGTACTTTTCTCGCTCCCTCTCCAGTCTTTGCTTCTCTCTCTCGATCTTGTGCAGCTCCTTCTCTAACCACTGCAGCTCTTTCTCTTTCTGGCTTTTGCCCTTCTGGTGGACCTTGCCAGCTGAGCCTCCGCTTTTCGTGCTCACAGTCCCACTTACTTCGGACTTCTCCTTTCCAGAACCAGGAACCTCAACGGCGTTCACACCCCCGGGACCCCTGCTGCTTCCTGTCGCCTTCTTGCAACCTCCACCTTTGGTATTGCCTAGAAAGAAAATTAGTCACCCAAGTGCAAATCAGAGGGACGAGGTTGTATTTATTTCCATCGCCTCGTTTGACTTCCCTTTATGCCCAGTTTTTCGACACAAGATCAGAACGGTCCGCGCTGCAAGTACTCTTTCAATTCTCAAATAAGTTTCGGAAATGACTTTTATTGTAAATATTTCGATTTGTATAAAGAGGCGAAGTGAAATCTTGAATTGCTAAATATACTGCTTTGTGAAATACACACGTGTGTTAATTTAAGTGTCATCGTCCCGTTGTGTTTGTAAAATCTTGTCCTCTTACTCGTATTTTCGTAAGAACATAACATGCTTACGTTTTGATCTGTTAAGGATCGGTCAAGTTTTTCCTGTCTGCTGTAAAACTGTGTATCGGTGGGTTATGATAAATTGCTGTTGCATAAGCGACATGTGTTTGTACATCATTGACAGGACTTTCACAGCTTCAAAGATTAGCATTGTCGCAATTACGAGTATGTGCACATTTTAAAGCACAAGAAAATCTCGTGCTTTTCGGGCGCTAATCTGCGTTGAGTGGGAGAATCTTGTAAAACAAATAAATACACGGTGTGGACGAAGTCCGCGTATTTTAGATGTTACAACTGTGGTAAAGGGCCGGGATAGCGTAGTCGGTATAGCGACTCGCTACGAGCTGGACGGTCCGGGGATCGAATCCAGGTGGGGGCAAGATTTTCGACACCCGATCAGACCGGCCCTGGGGCCTACCCAGCCTCCTATACAATTGGTACCGGGTCATTCCCGGGAGTAAAGCGGCCGGGGCGTGGCGTTGACCACCCACCCCTATCTAGCGCCGAGGTTAAAGAAAGATAGAGCTATACCTCTACTCCCCCTCTGGGCCTTCATGGCCTGTTCTAGGGAGAACTTTACCTTTGTACAACTGTGGTACATATACTTACAGGCAGGCACTATATGGCGAAGGGTTATAGTGAGTTGATGTGAAACAAAATGAAATTCAGTGGTAGCACTATACTGTAGATCGTTCTTGCCTTTTGCTTGTTTAGTCCATCTGGTAGTTGATACGTGTATTTACGGTAACATTTCAGACTGAAATCCGGCACTGCCAAATTCTGAATCTCGTTGTCGCCAGCCGCGCGTTGCTTCCGTAACTCGTCGCATTGATTGACAAATGAAGTACGTTATTTTAGGAAACTTCCCAAGACGAAATAACTAGGTGTCACGTCCCACTTAAATGGCCTATATATTCTCTGGTACTAAGACAATCACTTTTATGATCTTGACCAACACAAGAGTGTGTTCCAGACAATGATAGGTTGGCAAACAACCAAGTCGAGTTGTAAGCAGCCTGAAACAACATTCTGAAGATGTATGTGGTCAGGAAAGTACGAAACGCGTGCATTGTGACACAGAACGACACAGCGTTGCGAAGGCGTGCCTGCCCACGCATCAAATTCTTAGCTTTTACGTAAGAATGTAAGATGTTATCTGAAAATACAACATAGACGTCTGCTTCTTCTCTAATTGAGGTTCTCACAGTGAGGATTAACGTGTCAGAGGAACCTGCTGCCCCTGTCATCATTCGTGTACTGTGACGGTGAAAACAGCAGATATCTCTGAAACGTCGGTACATATCTGTCACATCCCAGGGACTATTGGTTTCACATATACCCGTATTTTTAATTGCTTGCACCGTCCGTCAGACGCTGCCTGCCTCCAACCCCAGCTACGACATAAACGCTCGCAGTTCGTCACTGAACTATCACCAGCACAGTATATCGAACACGTTGGTGTAGGGGTAACGCTTTAAACTTGTACTCGCTTCGAATCTCGACAAGGTCATCCGCTATCCCAGCTAAGGTTTGTTGTCTTCCTCAGTCCCACCAGCAAATCCAGGGACAGTACCTCGGTTAGGCAGCACCGCTTCCTCCAGAATTTTTTCCAGTGCATAATTCGTCACCGCCCTAACAATTGATGCTGCATAATCTGAGTGACTCACACCGTCGTAAAATAGAACACAATAGGAGCATTACGACAGAGCATGGAAGTCCACGTGAGTGGGTGGGCAAGACAGCACGCATGTGTGTGGATGAATAAATGGGTGAGTGCTTGCGTGATGACGTGGTTGTGTTAGCAGGTGGATGGTGAGTACGTTGATAAGAATGGAGGTGAGTTGGGAAGTATGTACGAACATGTGTGCGCGCTTTTGCGTGTGCGTGTGTGTGTCGCCAACGGCCGCGACTGCGTATTCAGAAGCGCTTAGGCCGCAGAGATCCGCAACTGTGTTACGTTTTACGTTCATTTCCTGTTGTGTTTCTAAATGTTCCTGTCTCTGTGCCACACGTCATGCAACACGTTTAACGTATTTCTCTCATGTCATGCGAATCTTCATATATGCTCACCTGTGGTATCTTTCCGTACGATTCCCGGGCTTGGTGTCTTGTAGCCGCGTGCTCGCTCGCTGCTCTCCTGACCTGGTGCACTTGCTACTGTCTCCGGACTTGGGCTTGAGGAGGTGGCCTTCGCCCTTTCCCATTCCTGCTGCTTCCTATGGAAATCTTCAATCTGGTCCTCTGCCCGATGCTGACTGTCACTCTTGGCACTTCCGGTCCGCCATAGCTGCCACTCGGCGATCTTCTTCCTGAATTGTGGAGGCACTGCACTTCCACTGGCGTATGTTTCCCCCGTAGACTGGGGCGTCGTACCGGCGGGCAGTGACTTCTTAATTCTCTGCCATTCCTACAACCGTGACAGACTTACAATTAGGATATCATATACTACGTACACTGGACGTCAAAAAATTTCGGATGTCCTTATATCAGATCTTTAATTTCAGTACCTGTAGTGGGGAGGTTATGGCAATGTAACCGTGCCAATATAGGTCTATATTCGAAAGCACTTAACGAATTTCGATATAATTTAGTGTAGGAAATCTTACAAAGACTGTTGATGATCAGTGTAATTTCATTCCGTAGTGGCTTACTATAATGACAGTTGAAAGATTGGTCATTTCATTTTATTCCGTGGTCAAAAGGTGCAGTTCTGAAATAACCACACACACCGTGGGTCGACCTCGGTGGACTAGTGGTTAGCGTGCTCGCCACTGGACCCAAGGTTCGCGGGTTCGATCCCGACCGAGGTCGATGGATTTTTAAGGGTGATAAAAAATCCGGAGGGGAAGTAAAGCCGTCGGCATGTAAAAAAAACTTACGGGCATGAATAAAAATGTTGCGTAAGCTAAATTGCCTCCATTTCTCGCCCAAGTCTCCTGACTGCCTGCCAGATGGCTCTGGCGGACACATCAGGATCGATAGAACAGTAGCGCGGCCAGTTGGCCAGTCACCAACTGCCACGAATGCGCACGACTTAGTAACCTCGAAAAGAGGAGGAAAGAGGAGGCCCTAGCCCATATAGGGCTGTTGAGCCATGGTTATTATTATTATATATATATTACACACACCGTGGCCTGAATAGAAATACATTCCGAGAAGAACTACAATGTTTTTTCCTGTTGTGTAATTTTATAGTTCTACATTTTTATTAGTACGATAATTAAGTTATTTTATCGCGTTTTTGTGAAGAGCTTGTTACTTGAGTTCAGATTTATAACCAGCTGTAGTAAGATCATAGAATTAAAAAATCAGGTAAAATTTTTATACAAAGTAAAAGGCAAGTGAGAAAATGAAGTGACAAAAACAAAAGAGGAAATGAGAGAGAGGAATTGTAAATAGAAATGCAAGTACATGACTATTTACGTATATAAACTTAGATGAGATTTACACCCGAGAAAGGTAGTAATTAATTTAGATAAATTTAGCCATCAGTATTAAAAATAACGGACGTGTAGGCCGACTGGCAAAAACCCGGTGTTACCAGTTACATCCAAATTTGTAAACGAAACTCAACTAATACATAAACATTATGTTGTGTATGATTGATTTGAGAAAACATATATGTAAAAAAATAAATTCAGATATTCTATAGCTTACAATTACTGGATATAATATCAAAACTTCGCATTATCGCCATATTTGTAAATTGGTGACATGCAACAGCATTTCGTATGTAGTATGTAGTTATGTCCGTGATCTATCTCCGTACCAAATTTCATCTGCACCGCTCTAACGGTTCTTTAGGTATCGCCATGAAACCCAAAGCTAGAGGAAATGTTAGCAAGGCCGTCTTATTCTTCTTACACGTTACTTTTGTCACCCTACCTTAAATTACCGTACATAATTTAAGAGCCTAAAGGTAAATGTGGCTTGTGTCGTTTCCGCCTCATTTGGTTCTTTTACTGACTATAGGAAATTAAAAATCGCGGCGTTGGTTGTTGTTCAATAGCATAATTTTCGTAACAGTCGATCATGTGTGTTAAGAGCCGAGGTGTCGGACACACGAACAGAACTGTCATGTAAAAGCCTATTTTCGTTCCTGTGCCGGAAGGAAAGTATGCTAAGTATGTGCACTTAAAAACAACTAGCTACTTGCAAGTTATTCACACGTCCAAAACATACATTATAAGTAACCCAAAAGTCGTCATATCGCATTTTTAAGTGTGTTATTTAACGACGATATCAATAGCTAATTTAATACAGCGTCAGCGGCAGATGAATGAATGAGTATGGAGCACTGTTGGAAGGGTAGTGACAAAGGAAAATCGAATCACTCGCAGGAAAATCCTCTCCCAGTGCAATTTTAATAATTAGTATGGACACATCGTGGAGCGAGACTGATATCCTAAAAATGTTAAGGTACATATTAAAATGTGGTGCAGAATGCCCCCCACACGATTTTCCCCCCACACGATTTGCCCCCACCCATTTGCCCCCCACACGATTTGCCCCTACGCTGTTGTACGTTAGTAAATAAAATCATAAGTGTGAGAAAATTTGAATTTGCATTTCTTATTTGGGAGGTACCGAGATCATACCTCGGCCTCGATACAGCTATCCTTCTGTAGGATTTTCTCTGTTTTCCTCAATCCCTCCAGACAAATGCCTCAAATTAAGCCGTGACCGCTTCCTTCTACATATTTTGTAACATATTATTCACTATTCTCCCTCCATTTGACGTTACTGGTTGCTGTGAATAAATTATATGTTTATGAACGAATATAGCAGATCACACTACACACCTATCATCGTATAAATACGTGCCTAAAGGATGGATAATTAATGTTCCCTTCTCTTTAAGCTGATCAGCTCATTAGATACGGGGCTTTGTAGTAATCAGGTCAGTGCACAAACCTGTAACTTTTTTCGGAAATCTGGTGAGAGATTGTCTTCATCCAGAGTGTGGAATGCTACGGAATCACGGTGCTTGTTGCTACCGCCTTGGTTCTGATTAGGGTTCTTCATGCGTTCCCATTCCTCCATCTTTCGACGGAACCCCTTGTCATGGTGAAGAAAGGCGTCGTCTCCGGAACCCCGACATCCGGAGGAAGAAGCCTTCATTCGTTCCCACCCGTGCAACTTCTTGTGAAATTCTTGACTGAGCTTCTGCTGTAGCTCCTCGTAATTCTTCTGGATTTCTGCGTGGATATTTGTTGACTGGAATGACGGATCTTTATGGACCGCACCTCCTTCCGCGTCACCTCCATCGTCGGGTTTTGTTCCGCTAACGGCGATCTCTGCGTATTCTCCACTGCTCAGCTCGTCGGTATCTGCAATGCGAGAGCATAGATGTAGGTTCATGTAGTGTATCTAATGACGGTTTGAAACAGCATATGCTATTTTTTGGTCGAAAGTCGGGATGATTGTGATTCATGAACGGGTAATTGTGATTGATTACAAAATTTAAGGACCCTGTTGCAACTGCAATGATAGTCCAGCTTTATTGAAATACGTAGAAGGAGGCACTCTTCGCAAAGCCGATTTCGGGATGCAGTATCAGCGTTCACCTGGAGAGGCTAGTAATTTATTAAAATCTAAGGATAGCCGACCTTCGGAATACAAGTCTTGCGCGTTACGTCTAATTAGACTCCCTGGTATTTTGAAAGGATGTCGATGGTGTTCATAGACTGTTTACCCAGTGGAGGAGATTGAGAAATTCCGCGAAACTTAAGTCAGAATAGCCGGGATCGAAACCGACATTCGAACCCGAGACTTCCGGAATACGACTCAAATATTATGACCATTACACAACAAAGATATCCTCAACTCATACGTTACCAACACATATGTTTTCGGGAGTAAAATGGTGTCTCACGGTGGAGGCTCGGTTTCGATCCCAGGCCAAGCCACGAGTGACACTGGGACAAGGTTTTCTCCGAGTACTTCGATTTTCCTATGTCAGTGTCATTCCACAAATGCTTCACAACTCATTCCCTCATCTGTCACTGACGCTATATAATCTTAGCAACTGACAGCCCCGTAAAATACAACACACATCGGGAGCGTAGAAATAGTCACGGTACATCGGAGTTTACGACTAAGGAAATAGCTCCACGAAGCAGAGTCCTTGAAAAGCCAACAGTTCCTCAGCTAGTCGTGACATTCCCCGCATTTTATGCAACCTGAAGGTTCATTACCGCTTTCACAAGAGTCCGCCACTTGTCTTTATCGTGAGTCATATCAGGACAAGTTTACTATACGATTCGAAATTCCATAACCTTGCGGCGGTACGTTTGGTTTAGAACAGCTGGAATCTGAATCCTTATCTGCTGTCGATGCATTGGAAAATGTATCACTACCGAGTGCGCTGATGTACTGGACCCCGTAGTATTATGGAGCCGGGATAGCGTAGTCGGTATAGTGACTAAGCTGCTGGCTGGATGGTCCGGGGTTCGAATGTTGGTAGAAGCAAGAGACTCTCTTCTCCAAAACGTCCAGAACGTGTCCAGCCTCGTATTAAATTGGTAACGGGGTTATTTCCCAGGGGTAAAGCGGCCAGGGCGTGATGTTGACTATTCGCCTCCATTTGGCGTGGACACAGACAACCTTACCTTTTTACCTTTTATAGAGCTATACCATACATCCGTCACAAGGAAAGAGATAATTTCCCACGCATCGACAATAAAAAAAGAGGAATATCAGCGAAAAATTAGGTTAAGAATGTGGATATATAAATGGTCACAATTTTGCTAAATAAAAGTCTGTCTGCGTCTCACTGCTAGTAGTTCTGTAAAGTTATTGGGTACGAAATTCTGAGTTAGACGTTCTTCAACCATGTTTTTCACTATATTCAAGTTATTCTGAATTTCCGTGCCCACGTTTTCTGAGACATTCCGAAGGGCAACTGCTGAACTCATGTACACCTCGTATTTTTGGCTCGGGCAATGATAATGCAATGTAGAAGAAACGGATTTTTTTGTCTTTTACCATTAAAATACGCAAAATCTTTAAGAAAAAAAAATAGCCAAAACCCGCTCGGACAAAAATTTAGCCATATTTGAAAGCGGATTACGGACGGTTCAATTTCATAGCAATAAATGTAACACTATCAAACACGAATAGCGTCTTAAGAATTAGGCTATTTTATTCTGCTGACATACTTATGATTTTGTCAACCTAAGAGCAAGAAGGTTTTCTCGGAATTCTATAGCCTTGAAGATAAAGGCATTACATCCCTTCGAAACGTCAGGAATCTATTATCCAGTGACGAGGAGTCGTATCTCAGAGATACGGGATGCTCTACCACACGGCTCTAAGAACCTCAGCACTCGCAAAAAAAGTCCAGTTTTCTGAACGTATCCATCCGTGTCGGCGCCTGGCCAGCGCCGTCTAATTTCTAGGGCGTAATGACCGAGCTAATAGATCGAGCGGAGCCTTACTGCCAAACATACGTCTCACACTTTTATGTGCAATAAAAAGAACGTTAAGAAGACACAAGACAAATACTGTCTCACAATACTTCACCTTAATAATCATTCCTCCGATCTTAGTGACTTCATATTTCACCCAGGGCACAGACGTGTGCATCTCCAATTTTCGTCACCGACTATTATTTTGCTGCTCTCCATAATCACTCAACTCTGTGGTCCTGCCACATTATAGCTGTCCGTGCAAATAAAACAGTTGCAACTAGGTAAAGTATTTCACAAGATTTAGGAAACTCGTAAAATTCGGAGAAGAATATGTGTTAAGGTATGTCTTTCTAGTAACATATTTTCTCGTCTAGGTTTGCATTCAGTCAGGTCAAATTACATACTTTACGCTTGCCTTTCTAGTCCCATCTGTTCTTATTCTATACAATGTCTAATCACTTGCATTGTTCTATATTCTTCACTCATTTCCTCGCTCCCCTCCCACACTATAATTGTATTAATTTCCTGTTCTGCCAAAGTCTCCTCTCTTCTAACATGCCAGTTAAATTTTAACTGTTTTATTTATTATGTTCACATTTTATACAACTCTTTGTTATTCTTAAATTATGTAACTTATTCTGTTATCAAAGAATGTTTCAATTAACCTCTCCAATAATTCCAATAACGATAAACATCTACTTGTCATATTGCATTGAACAGAATCTTGCTTGATTTTCGTCTTTCACGGAAAAATCATATCAATTTTGTTTGTAATATGGAGGCATTTTCTAGTTTCAATAATCATCCGTTTCATAAATTTATTACTACTTATTTCGCGCAGCAGGAATGTTAATAATTCCATTTTCTACGTCATAATTCCGGTCATATTTTCCAGAAGCATTACGGACCTCCAGCTACTCAACTTAGTATTTCTGTACAGGAATTATTTGTCATCATCAGCATCGCGGATGAAGATCTTTACCTGATGTTGTTACAATATCTAAATCTTCTCGGACAATGAGCCGTGTCAGTAAGAACTAAGTTTTCAAAAGTTTTGATAAGGGGGGAACAGACAGTTCCTAACCCTTGAAAATTCACCCCATAATGACAAGGCCTGAGAAGACGTCAGTTTTATCCATACCCCCGCAAAAGCGTCAAAATTGTACGAAAACTTCCTTCTGTCGCTTTGTCTTACGTCCTTAGCATCTTATGCCCTTCGGTTCAAATTGATACAGCAGCGTCGGGATTTGGTTTTCAGGCATGTTTTCCGATAGTCTACACGTTTCGTTTCATCCCAGTGTATACAACGCTTGGTATGTGAGTGAAGTCACAACCTGGAAGCAAACAAAGGAGAACTGGCCAACTCGCGCATGCCCCCAGTAGCACACTGTAATTCCGGCTTGAACTTTCACAGTACTTTATTTCCCATTGTGCTACCGCGTTTGTGTATTTTGAATATGCCGCTGCGTAAAGTAAATACTCGAAACTGTAGCATATAAATAAGCACTCTGAAGTAGTGTATCGGATCAACATTACGAGTACATATTTGTTACGGAATTGCTTAAGGAAATGTGCCTCGTAGCGCATATTACAAGAGCACTGTTTTTCTTTTCATTGTTAACATTTTTTCATTGTATTAGAAATAAAATGTCTCGCGTTACCATTTATTTCTCATTCTTAATTGTTGACGTGTAAACAAGCTGTTAGAAGCTGCATATTGTTGCATTTATTTTTTTTATTAGTTTCTCTTATTACGTTATACATTTTGCCATACGTCGTTCAGTATTCTGCGGCCGCTCTGAGGAAATACATTTGTGCCTTCTCTGATCTGGTCGTTTGTATTTTAGTTAACGTCAAACATTCGCGTTCACGTGTGCGCAGTAATTAATTATTCTATAGAATTTCAGTAAGGGTATATCGCACAACCCCTAAAGACGTGTTATGTATAACTCGATAGACCTATATATGTTTATGTACTTTCATATTAACACCACCGTCACTCTTGCTGCAACCGAAATAATTGAAAGTATTAATTTCTTCAAGTATTTTATTGTCTAAAACAATTTTTGTAGATTTATTTATCGAAATTTAAACTGTTTTATATAGAATTTTTCTTTTCATATTCATTAACCGTTTAAGACCCACTAGAAACTATATGCGCCACTGCGTGTAATATTACAGATTCCGCATTTTTGCACACGCAGTGTGTTTATTTGTGTCGTACTGTGCTCACAACAAGCGCCTATTATTCTCTAAACATTATTAATTTAATGGTGTTTATGGCGGTGACGGGCTGTGTTTCCTATAAAGTAAGAAAGGGGGTTTGCTGTGTTGTAAGTCTTTAAATGGTTACATGTAATTACATAATATGGTGTACACGTCTTCTATCTTAAAGGCAACAAAGATCTGATCAGTGTCAAATAGAAGAGTATTTACTGTTTGTCATGTTCTAGTAGCATTGTTAATCTAGACTATAATTATGTAGCAAAATCAGGTGAAAGTGTAAATCCGTGCCTTACATCTTGACTCACTTATGGACTAGCATCCTAATGTTTTATTTCCTCTATTTTAAGTAACTTGAGTAGGACTTAGCTAAACATGTTTAGTATTTCTCTTACTGTGTGTTCTGGACATCCCTGTTCCAACATTATCTGCCACAGCTTGTTTCATTCAGGCCTGTATGAAGCATTTTCTTGAAATATAAAAGTAGGATTATATTGTTGGGGATTCAACCCTTTCGCTATTCCAAACAAGCCTAAGAAACACGACCTTTAACATGAAAATGCAAATGTTTAAAATCCTGAAGATCAAAACCACTTAAAGCTACGCCTTGCGTGATGTTTGTTTATTGCTATTGACAGCAATCTCTGTCACTCCTGTGTTAGAATCGAGAACCAATGTTTACTCACGCTGCCTTAGAAATCTCAGCATAAGAAGCCTTTCAGAAATCGTACACAAGCCTACATATCTGTAGTGGTAGACTGATACTTTCAAATCTTCGGGCTATTTGGTGAGTCACTTACCCATTTCATCGAAGAAACTGGAATTTCTGTTTGGGCTGGAGGGCACAGAGCTGCTAATGCGTCCCGTTCCGTCGTCTTCTCGACGCCCCGGTGTTGATGACGTCAGAAATGCTTTTTTAACTTTTGTCCATTTGGAGGCCCGACGGTGAACCGGAGGAGACGTTCCAGCGCTTGCAGACGGCGGCCGCGGCACAGACACCTGCAGCATGACGCCGGCTACTGTATTGAAACTGCAACTTTGCTTTAGATAAGCCGATTAAGGGCAGATTTCAATGCGGCCAAAGTAAGGATGGACTGAACATGTACAGTACACATCTAATGTAATGTAATGTAAACATATTAGTTCACGTAGAACATGGAGTCAGCATTTTCTCACATAAGAAAATTTGAAAAGAATAGCCCTTTAGCTGTGGCTGTCTTTATTTATTTGATGAAAACGTCATCCTTCTGCATTTTATCCCAATTTTTTTTAAATAAGCTTTTACGTGTTTATTTTATATTAATGTTATATTTAGTTAGGGTTCTGCTTTATATTGGGCTACTCCTGCTTTATATTGGGCTACTCCTGCTTTTATGTATTGGGCTACTCCTGCTTTATATTGGGCTACTCCTGCTTTATATTGGGCTACTCCTGCTTTTTCCTTACAGCAGGAGTTGTTATATTGCAAGCATAGGAGAGCCGTGACGATTCCAAATAGTTACAGACGTTTCGGAGGAGCTCGTCTCCTCCATCTTCAGCACAGTTCTTACAAGAGTGAGTACCCTGATGATTGAGACAGAAAGCTCTTCCGAAACGTCAGGAACGATTTTCCAATAGACACGGCGTCATATACCAGAAGACTGCAGTCTTAAACGTCATTGTGGGAACCTCTCTAGTCGCCGTACCTGCCGCTTTTGCTGATCGCAGTTTTTGGACATATCCTCCGTTACGCCGTGGTCGCTACTGCCGTTTGCTGCCTGATGGCTCGTGGCAGGTTCGGATGCAGTAGTAATCTTATGATGTCTGTCTTCTGTTTGCGGGCTAGGAGGTGGCTTGCTGTTACTGCGAGCCAGATGCTGATCTGCCCTGAGTTCCTCGGTAGAAGGCAGTGTGATGGTTAGCACTGGCGTCAGGCGTCGATTCGTTGGGGAGTCGTTGGCTTGAAGGTGGCCGTCCAGGGAAGAGGTCGAGGACTTGCATTGTTGCCTCTTGGCAGTGGCGCTCCTTGAGCCTGTGCCGTCCCCACTAACTTCTATGCGTGGCTTCGTGGGCGGCACTCTTATCTGAAAGTGTTGGCATTCAGAGGGATAATACATACTCGTACACTTCAGTCGTAATTATCTGAATCCTTACAGGCCTGAACTGCAGAGACAGGGAGCGCGATGGTACATGCCTACTTCTTCAAACGTTACAATGAAATCACAAGCCTTCATTTAATCTTATTTATTATGATATCTACAGATTTTCTGGTCACATCTTTGAGCCAAAAAGCAACATTTTTTGTTTTACGATGTGCTGTAGCAGTAACATTCTTGGGGTACTGAGTTTGAATCTCGGTCGGATTGTTGGCTACCCTAGCTTTTTAATAGTTTTACTGAGTCTCTTCAGAAGTCGGGATAGCGTAGTCGACGCAGTAACTAGGCTACGAGCTGTACGACCGAGGAATGTTTGTTTGATTTCTGGCAGGGGCAAGAGTTCTCTTTTCTCCAGAACGTCCAGACCGGCCCTGGAGTCCACCCAGCCCCTATTCTTTCCTCATTGGGGGCCTTTCCCCAGAGGTACAGCCGCCAGGGCGTGAATTTTACCACCCACATCCATCTAGTGCCTCGGTTAAGAATGAGTAGAGCTGTGTCTCCACTCTGTCACGTATCTTCGTGGCATACACAGGCATAAGTTTCTTTTCCTGTACTCAGTCCCTGCAGTGGAGTTTAGGGGTAGTACCTTTACATAGGCCACTGCCGCTCCCTTCGAAATTCTTTTCTACCGATCTTTCATCATTACCTTCACACTTCTTTTGACAGTATATAACTTAATTTATGAATCTCAAATATTGTCATTAATTAAATTATATATAGAACGATTACGAGTTTGTGGGTTGTGATGCACTATATTTTCTTGCGTAGGCCTACCAACATTTCTGAACAATCTGCTGCTTGAATCTTCAGAACAGATTTAAACAGTTGTTACCTACTTATCAGCTTCACGGCGTCACATTCCAAAATACCACAATTTTGATATTGACTGCCCTAGGAAGCTCCCTCACATCTCACAGTATAAAACAAACGCGCGGGAGAACGGAAGCATGAAAGTCATACGACATTGTGTCCTACTTAAATGCGCTACCGAACATAATAATTTTTCCCCCTATGGCTCGACAGCCCCTAGGGGGCTAGGTTTCCTAATTTTTTAGAGGTTTCACGATCACACACGTTAGACACACCACACTCGGTAGGACTCCTCTGGACGAGGGACCAGCTCGTCGCAGAGACCTCTACCTGACAACACACAACACTCACAAGAGACAGACATCCATGCCCTAGGCGGGATTCGAACTCACAATTCCAGCAGGCAAGCGGCCGCAGACCCACGCCTTAGACTGCGCGGCCACTGGGATCGGCCGAACATGATAATAAGGATGAATATATCAAGAGATGTTTAAAACGTCGGTAAATCAGAGTGCTGTTAAACATAGGCATCTTCACAGCCTTGTGACATGCCTGTGTGCGCCTCTGAAGTATGCTTACACTGAAAATTCTTTTGAACTCTGGCCAGTATCTTTGTTGATGGGGCAGCTTAGAACGTATATATTCTTGTATCTACTAATGTCGAGTTTGTATTTATGCAAGCAATCGGAGGAATTCGCACTACGTGTGATATGGTGCATACTTTCATGGGTCGGTTGAATTTACGTGTGCTAGTCTGGGAAGTCAGTGTCAAAATTACAGCGAATGTATGCAGATATAAAGTAGCATATCTAACAGTTGGAGCCGTGATCAAGTAGAATTATGTATGTAGAATATACAGTGCGTTTTAGATATTGGCTTTTCTCTTAATTTTATTAGATCCGTCTGTTCGCAAGCAACAGTGCCAAAACTACACAAAAGATTTCATTTGATACCTTTCGGGGCAGAACTTACTCAACACAGCCCGCAATATCGCAAATTAAGTAGCGTCGAATTGTAAGATGGTTAAAAAGTAATGAGTTGTAAAGGGTGTAGAATGAAGCGTGGTACTCAGATTTGAGGATGCGTCCTGCATTTGCCTGGAGCAGCTGTGGAAAACCCCAAAAACCCTCGGTCAGTAAAGCTGCTGTCCGGGCCAAGGCGTGAACCCGAGACTTCCCGAATATGACGCGACCTTTACAATACAAGATTTATAAGTTCATTTAGGTTGGAGTATGAGAATTTGCATATCAGTACTTATTTTCACAAAACCTTCGCCCACTCCCTATCGTGAAATTGTTATCTTGGTAAAACGTAAGGATAAAGTTGTCACTGTGCAGGCCATTAAGGTAGATAGGGGGAGCGTAGGTATGGTTCTGTTCATTCTTAACCCTCCAGTATATGGATGTGAGTGGTCACGTTCACGCTCCAGCCTATTTAGCCCCATAAAAAATTGCCCGTTACTCACTAATGGGGACTGTTTGGCTCCCAGGACCGGTGTGGACGCTTTGGAGAAGAGAAAAATCCCGTACATCTACCGTAAATTGAAACACGAGTCGTCAGTTGCCTTCGAATTGTAATACTGATTATTACGTCATATACAGTGTAAGCCTGTACATTGAATACAGGCGTTCCTTAACTCTTTGGTCAGAAATTTCCTTATCTGAATTCCTTGCCCTTGAACCCTATCAGCGACCTGCACACAGTTCTGTGTCTTTGTGGATTGGACTAGTAAATGCCATTAATTGGTCCATTTTAAACAGCACACCATTAAGTCTCACGCCAGCGTCCTAATTATTAAAACCTTGTCGTGGCAATATTAACATCGCGGTCGCGCTAAATTTCAAGTTGCGACATATCTAATATGGAATTTTGAATATGTGTCTGATGCTGGTGGAAAATAAATATGCAGTTAGTATATTTTATATTAACCCATGCAGAATTATTTATTATTCCTTAGCCCGTTACATGCTGTGTAAAAGAAAAGGTAGCCCATGCATCTGCTCACCGCGGATGTGTCCGCCTCCTTGTCGGAAGAATCGCGCGTCTGCTCAAGGCCTATTGTGTCCTCCTCGTGGTCGCTGGGAGCCGCCTCGCTTGTGCTCTTGCTGCCGGTTTCAGCCTTGGCGTGACGATGACGCTTCTTCAGGCTGTCTTTCCGAGTCTGGATGATGTCCTTCACTTTTCCCCATGGAGTTTTATGTGCCTTCTGATGAGGGAGTTTTCCTGTTCCAGTGCTAGCAACGCCATCCTACACATTACATCACATTCTACATACGTCTGCACACCAAAAAGCAAAAGCCATATCTGACCCGATTCATTGCCTACTTTGCAACTGATCATTTCACAACAAAGAAATTTGTACCGATTCAGCAAGTAAATCTAAGTTCTGAATGTTCTTCGCCTCACTGTTTGAAAATTGTGGCAGAACACAAATAATTTTATTTTATTTTTTATTTCTTTGCTGATAGCTGAATAATTACTGAATTGCCTGCAACTACAGAATAGTCCCTGAGAACTTTACAGATACTAGCCTATTCAAAAACTCCCTCTTGTTATACAGGGCATACACAAAAGAATGGTGCGGTTTTAAAAGTGAATAAAAAAATTTATGTCTCACATTACACGGCACAACATACACCGTCAGCGGCGGCAACTGTCCAAGTTTCTCATGCGCTACCAGCAGTTCGCTTCTCATGCTTACTGCGTGGCCGCGGGCCAGTTTCAAAGATGGCGTTGCAGCAGGAGAAGGCTTTCTGTGTGCTCCGTTTTGAGGTGTCTAGATCTGTGATTACAGTGCAGCGTGAGTTTCGTGCACGGTTTAAAAAAGACGCACCACACAAGAATAACATAAGCAGGCGGTACCGACAGTTTGTAGAAACTGGATGCTTGTGTAAAGGCAAGAGTCCTGGTCGACCTCGTGTGTCTGGTGGAAACATTGAAAGAGTGCGTGAGGCGTTTCAGCGAAGTCCCCGCAAGTCAGTGGCTACAGGAAGCAGGGAATTGGACTTGCCAAAAATGACGGTGTGGAAGGTGTTGCATAAGCGGCTATGTTTTAAACCGTACAAGATGCGATTGGTGCAGGCCCTTAAACCAGCAGACAATAAATACATTTTTATTCAGTTTTGAAACCGCACCATTCTTTTGTGGGCCCTGTATAACCATGCGGTTTATTATAGTCGTCATGAGTTCTTGCCTTTGGGTCCAATTTTCAACAAGCTGAAATCAGCTTATTTTTTCGCGACCTGTTCCCTGCCCTAAGGACGTGTGGATTACAATAAATCACCGCAAAATATTAATATCCTACGAATTGCTGCACAGTGCCTCGGTCTCGGCCACATATATATTACGAACTCAAAACCAGTGTTAGTCGCGCAAATACTGTCATTTCCAACATGAGACAAATTGTACAGAATACTTTAAAATTAACTGAAAATTAACTAACGGTTTGTTAATTCATTCCAAAATTCCGCTCACTGAGAGCAGAGTGGGGTAACAGGCCACCCGTTTAGGTTTGTATGGATACCTTAGAACCGAAGTGCTTAGCTATTAGGGCGCTGTTGCTGATGGTGGTATCTCCATCCAGGGATTTGCTGCGTCGCGAAGCGTCTTCCTCCTCAGGCATCTGCGAAAGTGACCGGCGTCTAGTGTCCTGTATCAGCATGCGCCCCCCGGTCGAGTCCGTGGCCGACGCACTGCGCTGAGGTCCTGAACAGAGTAACATCCCGTTCTTTGGTGGGTCACTGAGGACAACATAGGCCAGTAGTCTACTTCCGGAAATACAGTCACTTTCATATTTCTGTGTCGACCTCGGTGGACTAGTGGTTAGCGTGCTCGCCACTGGACCCAAGGTTCGCGGTTCGATCCCGACCGAGGTCGATGGATTTTTAAGGATGATAAAAATCCGGAGCACCACTTCCTTCGGAGGGAAGTAAAGCCGTCGGTCCCATGTCGTAGTTTACGGCATGTAAAAGAACCTTACGGCATGAATAAAAATGTTGCGTAAGCCAAATTGCCTCCATTTCTCATCCAAGTCTCCTGACTGCCTGCCAGATGGCTCTGGCGTGCACATCAGGATCGATAGAACACTAAGCGCGGCTAGCTGGCCGGTCACCAACTGCCATGAATGCGCATGACTTAGTAACCTCGACAAGAGGAGGCAAGAGGAGGCCCAGGCCCATACAGGGCTGTTGAGCAAAGAATTATTTTATTATTATTCATATTTCTGTGTGCAGTGCGGAAGTTTACTTACTGTAGGTAGAGGTCTATCTTCACAAATCTTTCAGTAGCAGAGATTTCTTTCTACGCCATTTAACGTGGACATTAACTCTATGGTGAAACTAATCGTCGCTAATCTGGTTAAGAAATTCCTTACATTTTATTGAAATTTAAATTGCATTCTCTTATCACAGGTACCCGACACTGGACTCTGTCCTTATCAATATGATCCAGTTCATACCGTGTTTCTTTAAGAATCCTTCCATATGAAGTTCCTCTCTACGTCCTGCGTCTCTCAAGGCGTTCCTTCTCTTCGGAATTTCCAATTAAGTGCCGTATGCAGATCTTATGTCTTCTGTACACACGGCTACCTTGAGTGACTTTTTCATCAATTTTCTAAGTTCCTCCGTACGTAACTAATACAGCAAAAGTGCACAACCTACGAACCCAAATGCATAATTTTCTTACTGCCACGTACGAGTAAAACAGAAAATTATATTTAGGCCCAAGACTTCCCTTAAAATTTAATTAATTTTCACGATTTTACTGCTTAAAGTCTGAATACGAAACACACTAATAAGAACACACTATGTGGGCAAACTGCAAAGCTTTATTAACGTGACACCGTGTGTACGTATCCTTCGTATTAGCAGTGTGTTTCCAAGCAACTCTCAAGGCATAGCGGCAATTATGTGTATCACCTATTGTACAATTCAGTAACTCGACATTCTATACAGTTTAGGCCTATTTGGGTTTCATGTAGTTCTCATATATGTTAGGAATAGCGTAGTCGGTATAGCGACTCGCTACGGGCTGGACGGTCCGGGATCGAATCTCGGTGGGGGCGAGATTTTCCGCACCCATCCAGACCGGCCCTGGGGCCTACCCAGCCTCCTATACAATGGGTACAGGGTCTCTTTCCCGGGGGTAATGCGGCCGGGGCGTGGAGTTGGCCACTCACCCTCATCTAGTGCTACGATTACAGAAAGGGTAGAGCTATACATGTTTCCCCCTCTGGGCCTTCGTGGCCTGTTCTAGGGAGAAATTTACCTTTACCTTTACCAGGGGGAGGGGGCGGGTAAATATTTCGTGTGTCTGTGAGTAGAGCAGATCGTTTTGTGCAATAAAATGTGAATTTAATTCTGCATAAATTAACAAAGACTTGCTGCAATCAAGTAAGGCCCTTGTCTTCTCTCACAACATTCAAATTCGATGTTTCGAAACCCGGGCATTAAGTGCTTTATTAAAGATTTCTGCGCTTACAAAATTTTGACAGTGGGCTGAAGAGAAGGAAACGCTTGCTAGACCTAAGCGTAAATGGGGAGATAGCAATGGATCTTATAATAAGTAAGGCGGGAAATTGTGGAATGTACTCATCTGACTAAGCACAGGAATCAGTGGTGACTGGCTCTTGTAAGAGGCTAATGGCTCTTCAGGTTCCTTACTAACTCAGCAATTTGTGGCTTCTCAAGAATGACTACTTCATAAAATTGGTTACTTTAGTACTTGTTTTCTTAAAGCGAGTTTAAGGGTTTTATCTTCAGGAGCGCTAGGTTATTACTTCAAACGAAGTAACTTAATTCACGCAACTGACTCCTTCTGGAGTCTCAGTAGATGTTGAGTTTATCAAGAAAAGTCGCAACTTTCATGGACACAAAAGGCTCATTACCGTGATCGCAAGGCCCAGCACTAGTTTATTGCTTATGAATAAGCAGAGGAGTTTAGTTAAATAAAATTTTGTTTAGACAGTTCATTTAGGTAATGTTGCCTTCAAATGTTTGTGATTGCGACTTCTGCGTTTTTGTTTAAGAGATTCGCAGTGTTAACTGAGAATGTAACGTAAGGTTGACCCCGCAGGAAATTATGACCGACATTACGGGTGTCCTTTGGCAACGAGAACAGCGATGATAATAATAACACAATGACAGCACGGCACTTGGCGAGGCTGTCACAAACCGATAACTTCAGATCTGGTCCTGCTAAAACACCTCAGCCTAGTACTATGAACAAAGACTCGCTTCTTTACATGTTGCAATGACAAGAATGTGCCAAACCTTAGTATTATGTTGCAATTATCCTAGAAATATCCACTAGGGAACGATGTATCAGCGCATCCCATTAAGTAATGCGTTTTTTTCCTGAGTGCACTTCTTGTAAAGATGCATGACAACAAACTGGTATTGACTATGCCTTCACCCAGGACGAATGTTTGATAAATCGACGTAAAAAAGAAACTAATCTGGATAAAGGTTAATGTTAAAAAGTATTATGTCAGCCACATGACCTCACAGGACACATTTTGCTGTGCAGTTTATTGAATTTTATATTTCCAATTATTCCTGAAGTATTTCTGAAAGATTCCTGTAACGGGACGCGGATTACACACCGAACGATACAAATGACTAGATGGAGATAAATGTACTGCAGATCGGAGGAAAGACGTCATGCGCTGTAACACTCGAGGCTCATTGTTTCTTGAAGCCAAAGGCGAATGCTAGAGTTTAGGACAATGACCAGCTGTGCACAGGAGGAATCTGGATGTTTCAGTCGCTATAGTGACTATTATATGTGCTGTACGTCCGATTAAAAATTGAGGATGTTCTAAAAGATTGTGTGTTTAAATTTCAACGCTGAAACAGCTGTCTACGCGAAACAGTGTACCAAGCATCTGGAGAGGTAGAATGTTGATATAATCTCTGAATCTGTCCTGAATTAGGCCCATATACCAAAATAGAAGTCACGTTATTTGGCTGAAGAAGACGAAATAAATAGATAGGAAATGCGCTGAAATTTGTCCTCGTACTTGAAGATGCTTATGTCACCATTTATAGTATCACTTTAAACAACTAACGACAAATCTTGTCTCATGCCATTATCAGGCGTCGCTCCTCCTTGTCACCGCGGAACTTGTGCCAGGGCCCACCTGAGCTTGTCGCCGTATTACGTAAATGCTGCTGATGAATCAGCGTGTGCCTGGACCCTTTCCTTGTCAACGTGTATATTTCTACACTTCGTCATGACGACTGTACACGCAAGGCTTGCAGATGGGTAAAGGATTCCAGAACATCTTAATTTGAAACAGTGGCGTCCTGTTTATATGAAGTGTAGAGCTGCCATTTGAACCTGTGAACGCCTTTATTTATAAGAAAGAAAACCCACAGCATTTGACACTACCGGTGTGACAGGCCCTCATTGAGGTCTATGGGTTCATACTTTGCAGCAGCGATCAAGCTGGCTTAGGCTCTTGGCTTGCATCCAGAAGGTGCTCGGTTCAAAATTTGACCGTGACATCTGCTATTCTGACCGATTTCTTTAGGTTTCCGTCGGTTCCTCCAGGCATATTCCGGGGTAGTACCTCAAATTAGGCACAGACGTCTTTCTTCGGTTCATTATTCATTAGTCGTTCTAAGCAACAGAGCGACTGATGTGTCACTACATAATAAATCAATAATGGTAATATGTATTTACCGTCAAAGACAATTTATTGTATTCAACAATGCTCAACAATGCTACATGTTTCGCTCTATACGACCATCTTCAGGCATAAATGTACATGATTTTAAAGTAACAAGTGAAGCGCTTTAAAAATGTTTTGGAATTTGCGACGTCTCTTCAGTTTTAGAATTATCGCAACAATGGAATCATCCATAATGACGTAGACCAATGACGTCAGAACAAACCACCCTAGCTTGAAGTAATACACGTCGCAGCAGCACTTAGCTACCTGGTGTACAGCAAACAGTACCATAGAGGAAACACCGTCCGAACAAAAGTCGTAACTTAAAATTAAGGAACACGGATTTCTGAAATAGAGTTTTACATCTAGATTAAGTCATTTTTTCATTCATTGCAGATATAACTAGAACGTACAGGATACTTCAGAACGTGTGCACGCAAATGTAAACACACCAGGGAACTAAATATCCAAAAATCAAAACGGAACACAGTTGGTGCTCAATATTTTAACAAACAGTTTTAATAAGAAGCAATCAGCATGGTTTTAATAATAAAAACATAGAGACAATAAAGTACCTAATACTCCAATGTTACGATAATTTAAAATTTACGGGATCTCGGCAATTCCAGCATATTTGAACGCATTTCACTTGTTTTTAAGTCATGCACATTTATGCCTGAAGATGATCGTATAGACCGAAATATTAACATTGTTGAACATTGTTTAATACATTAAATTATTCTGTTTGACGGTAAATACAAATTAATATTGATTTATTATAAGTACAACGGTATGAATTCCATCAAAATAAGTAAATAAGATACTTTGCAGTGTTAAACTCTAATGCCTTTTTTCATGTTCGCGGTGCTTGTAAACGTGACCACCTTTCTAGCGAAAAAGAATCGAAACCTTCTATACCAGAATCTTGCATCCATCTAATTGTTGTACTGTGAGCTACGTCCGGACCTACTGAGCAAAGTGCCCTAGCGCTACTATAAATTACGAGTTTCCATTATACAATTGGTGCTGGAGAAGAATGGAGAAGATCAGTTGGACCGATCGTGTGAGAAATGAAGAAGTATTACACAGAGTGAAGGAGGAGAGGAATATCGTACATACAATAAAAAGAAGAAAGGCTAACTGGATTGGTCACATCTTGGTAGAACTGCCTTCTGAAACAGTGATTGAAGGAAAGTTAGAAGGAAGGATAGAAATGACGGGACGACGAGGGAGAAGAAGTAAGCAGCTACTGGATGACCTTAAGAAAAGAAGAGATACTGGAATTGTAAAGGGAAGCACTAGATCGCACTGTGTGGAGAACTCCTTTGGAAGAGGCTACGGACCTGTCGTATAAGACAGACTGCAGGATGAAGGGCTACGGACCTGTCGTAAGACAAGCAGATGAAGGGCTACGACTGTAGTAAGACAGACTGCGGATGAAGAGAGATCGGACCGTCGTAGACAGACTGAGGATGAAAGGCTACGGAGCGATTCGTACAGACAACTCAGATGAAGAGGCTACTGGACCTTCGTAGACGCTTGCAGGATGAAGAGGTTAAGGACATGATCGTAAGACAGACGCAGGATGAAGAGGCCTACGGACCTGTCGTAAAGACAGATCTGGATGAAGAGGCACGGACCTGTCGTAAGACAGACTGCAGGATGAAGAGGCTACGGACCTGTCGTAAGACAGACTGCAGGATGAATGAATTATACAATTTAATGTATTCTCCAACTGATTAACTTTTCCTTGGTAATATATTTTTATTAGCACTTTTTTATGTTGTGGTTTATTTCACAATGCTTTCTGTATCACAATCTATATTATATTCTAAAGTGAAGCACAACCCGACTTTAATTTTTCCAAAATTAGTCATTTATATAATTTAAGTGCAGCGTTCATGTGCCCGACTCAGGGAGAAGAGGATTTTTTTTTTATTTATTCGGTAGCTTCTTAGCTTCTGAAAATTTTTATAGCTTTTACAGCTGCTTAATTCCTTCCATTCATACTCTTAAGTTTTTCTTACTTTTAAAAGCTCTGACTTGCCCAGTGCTCTTTTTTTTCCTTTACCGTTGAATTTTCCAACATATTCTTTTGCGAGCGACTAGGTGGACGATAGTAGAAGATGTACTGGGACGATTGCTACACGCGCTTGAGGGAAAAATCAGATCTTGATTAAACTTCTACGCATTGTCCCCCAAGAAGCGTTCATAAATGCGGTTATTCACTGTCAAATTTTGACTGCCTTTCGATAAATTATAGCGGCAGAAATTTCGTCAGTTCTAACTGTGCCGTCTTCTCTTCCCTTTCATTAGCTCCAACTGTCATCTTGAATAGTCTGCTGCATTTTGCATCCTCTGACTGGGTTTTATTTCTCAGTTTTTTTTTTTAATTTCACGACCTTTTGTTGAGGCATTGCACTGTTTATAATTTGAACCCTGCGCTCATACGTCAGGGCTATGTGTGTCTCAATTCCAGACGAACAGCAGTGATCTTCGCAGCTTGCATGGATATTGTGGCAGCATTTTTTGGAGAGCAGAAAGGATAAGACCATTTCTATTCTGCAGCTTTAACACACACACACAGCTCTGATGTCACATACACGGCGTCACATTCAGTCTCCCATTTTGCAGGGCTACTTTTGTCCTTACAACTTAATAAAATATAATTCTAGCCTGCAGTCACCAGGAGTGTTTTAAGACAATAAAATCAATATGTCTGCCTAGAAGGACACTTGCATTTAAAATAATAATATTATTAATAATAAATGTAATATTGCCCTTATAGTTCATTAAGCACCACGGGATGAAGAAGTATGAGGAATGGAAGTAGAGCTCCACCAATTACAAGCTCAGCACTGCATGGAGGCGCGTGATCAGCCTCACTGTACAACCACTTTACCCCATGGGAAAGTGCGCCATGCCGATCTGGGAAGCTGGATGCTCCCAGATGGGGCCCTGGAATCTGTGGCGATGGAAAAACCTCTTGCACCTGCCAGGAAACGACTCGCACTTCCTTGATCGTCCAGCCTGTAGCCTATTCACTGTACAAACTGAGCTATCCCAGATTATAATATTGATAATAACAGTGAAATTGAGAACTATGGCGAAGAACTTTTATTTATTAGTGCCTGTAGTAATAATAATATATTAAATAAGTCCACGACTCTGTCACGTGTTAGGAATCGAGACAAAGTCTATTCATACATAGGCCACAATATCCCGACGTATCTGTGAATGTAAACCGCTTCCCGTTTTTTTTTTTTTTGTTAGATGCGGATAACAAACAGAACATGTTGCTCTTACTGAAATGATGATGAGGAAAACATACGCTGCTGGTTTTCGTCTGTGTGTGTGGCCAAACTGCTTGCCAAATATTCCTCCAGATAACAAATGCCACCGTTAAATGCAAAATGTAAAGCATTTGCCACAGAAATACTTTCTGTTGTCTGTCTGCAGTACTCTTAGCGAGCCACTTACAAGCGTACTAACAATCACAAAGAAATACGACCTCGCAGAGAATTATCCTCCATCAGCAATTACTGACGAGGACGATTGATTGTTATGGTCCAGTAAAGACGAGAGGAAGCACTTCTGATAGCCAGCCCATCGTCGCCTTAGTGATATAGCATTGAACCCGCCAGAAGAAACTTTAGTCTTAGCTAAAATATTTTAAGCAACTCATCCTGTGGTGTTTGTTGAAATGTTGGAATTGGAAACATGCGGCGAATATCTGTGTGTGCGTGCGTGCGTGTGTGTTTCAGTG
Source organism: Reticulitermes speratus (assembly GCA_021186555.1). Taxonomy (NCBI): domain Eukaryota; kingdom Metazoa; phylum Arthropoda; class Insecta; order Blattodea; family Rhinotermitidae; genus Reticulitermes; species Reticulitermes speratus. Next base: position 43,079,223 of record JAJKFL010000013.1, read on the forward strand.
GTGATAATTTATTGAGTCTAGATCAGATTTAAACGTACCTGAGTCAGTGTAATATATGCACACAGTGACGTTCTGCTATCAAGTATTATTTTGTGTTTATACAGGGCATACACAAAAGAATGGTGCGGTTTTAAAAGTGAATAAAAAATTTATGTCTCACATTACACGGGCACAACATACACCGTCAGCGGCGGCAACTGTCCAAGTTTCTCATGCGCTACCAGCAGTTGCTTCTCATGCTTACTGCGTGGCCGCGGGGCCAGTTTTAAAGATGGCGTTGCAGCAGGAGAAGGCTTTCTGTGTGCTCCGTTTTGAGGTGTCCAGATCTGTGATTACAGTGCAGCGTGAGTTTCGTGCACGGTTTAAAAAAGACGCACCACACAAGAATAACATAAGCAGATGGTACCGACAGTTTGTAGAAACTGGATGCTTGTGTAAAGGCAAGAGTCCTGGTCGACCTCGTGTGTCTGATGAAAACATTGAAAAGAGTGCGTGAGGCGTTTCAGCGAAGTCCCCGCAAGTCAGTGGCTACAGGAAGCAGGGAATTGGGCATGCCAAAAATGACGGTGTGGAAGGTGTTGCGTAAGCGGCTATGTTTTAAACCGTACGTATTCACTTTTGATACCGCACCATTCTTTTGTGTATGCCCTGTATTTGAAGAGCTTCTTATGAATGCTGAAGAATTTGTCCGATTTGCAGTTGCCTTTGCCTTTAGGCGTGTAAGGACAAGAGTTTGTCCTTGGATTAGCCGCTCACAGTTCTTACCACAGATATGGCTGCACCAATCACAGATTGATCTTGAGAGAGATTGCTGCTAGATCCTTCAGCTTGTAGACTTCTCTCATCCTCCTTTGAAGCTCTGCTTTCCAAATTCCCATTGTGGTTATTGGCCATATTTTTCTGCTTTATAAGTTGCTGCAGGAAGATGTACATCTTTTCTACCAGGTGCCAGAGTTTTTTCCGTTTATTCATTGTTATATCATCAGTGTCTTGGAATTCATCTTGTGCCATACGTTTCTGTAAATGCTCTAACACAAAACACTGAGAAGAAATCCTCATTTTCGCCAGACAGAAATTCCTCTGTCCCCTTGAATTTCTGACATTTCGCTCTCACAATGATGTTGATGCATGTTGAAGAATTCATCGTAATACTCATCTCATTTTCAGGACTTATAAAATAATCAGTCGGCATACAATAAATATATGTAAGTATTGTAAAAAATTCATTTGTTCATGTATTAAGGTAATATGACAAGAGTAATATGACCTTGAGATTAAAGAAATATGTTTATTTTCTTAGAGTTTCCCATCAGTATGATCATTCAAAAACCAGTTACGGAAATGTGTGTTGTGCACATGGTAACTGTAATTTACGGCCACGGCAACTTTTGGATCTGCATGCACTGTGCGGTACATAGGCTAAGGATCTCGCTTCCAGAAATAGAATCACACTTCATTACGCTTCATCCTCCGAATTGTAAGCGACACGAGGTTCTCACACACACACACACGTACGTACATACATACATGCATATATGCGTAGTTTAATAAGTCGAGTTCTCAAAATCTACGTTCCTAATGCATAGATTTGTACTTATATATATTATTGTTTTTTTAGGGATTTATTATATAAATACAGATTTCTGTAAATGCTAAATATGTCGGATACAATATCAGAGATTCCCATCGTCGCATGTCTTACGAAAAAATTTCATATATTTGTGTGGGTATGTTGATGATCTATCTCCGTACCGAACTTCACATGCGTAACAACAACTGGTTTCTAGTTGTCACCATCAACTCGAACTCTAAAGCAAATTTCACAGTATTACCACCGTGCATTTTTTAATCAAATAATAAAACCAACGAATGCACTATATTGACCACTTTTATTATGGTCTATTTCCCCTCACCCTACACGTGTTTCGGAACTTTAAAGTTCCATCTTCAGGGGTTGTCTTGTGTTACCAATTATTCACATATTAAAACAAATACACAATATGTACAATAGTCTGTTAAAGTATTAAAACCATAGGTAAATGAAGTTCAAAACTCTTTTAAAATTGTACGATATGTACTGTAGTCTATTAGAATCTTAAAATCTCGCGTTAATGTATATTTAAAACCTGTTTTAAAAATGTATTTAAAAAATTTGTGGACTGTTCGTAATATTCACTTTTTTACGTAACTACTGGCGTAGTTTTATACAACTCCGTATTCCATTTCTTGTGTGTTGTGATGCTTCTGTGCTGTTTGCTTCTGCAAATGTTTGCACTGCTGCCATGTTGTTTTGTATTCTACAAGTACACATATATTACCGTAACAAAGGTTGTGTAATCATGGACCATTTTACGGCCTAGAAGTAAGTGTCGCTAGCGTCTCTCCTGCCTCACAAGTTCGTGCGTTTGCCATCTTGTTATGAATGATTGTAGGAAATTAGAATTTGTTTCTTTAAATGCGTTATTTAACGACTCTATCAGTTACTAAGTCTATATAGCGTCTGTGATACATAAATGAATGAGTATGGGACAGTGGTGGAACGATGGTGCCAGGGTAAAACCGATGTACTCGGAGAGAAACCTGTCTCACTGCTTCTTTGTCCATCACAAACCCAACATTAACTAACCTGGCATCGAACCCGATCGTCCGGGGTAAGGGGAAAGAAGTGAGGAAAGGAAGGCTTGGGAATGTCTTGCAGTTCATAATTTTTGTACAAAAGTTTGTGAAAATCGATGAACTGGTTCAAAAGCTGAAGTAGGGGATGCACACACACACACACACACACATGGTGATATTAGAAGCCTAAGGTTTGCATTTTGGGGACTTATGTAGGCTAATGAGTCGACCTCGGTGGACTAGTGGTTAGCGTGCTCGCCACTGGACCCAAGGTTCGCGGGTTCGATCCCGACCGAGGTCGATGGATTTTAAGGATGATAAAAATCCGTAGCACCACTTCCTTCGGAGGGGAAGTAAAGCCGTCGTAGATTTACGGCATGTAAAGAACCTTACGGCATGAATAAAAATGTTGCGTAAGCCAAATTGCCTCCATTTCTCATCCAAGTCTCCTGACTGCCTGCCAGATGGCTCTGGCGTGCACATCAGGATCGATAGAACACTAAGCGCGGCTAGCTGCCGGTCACCAGCTGCCATGAATGCGCATGACTTAGTAACCTCGACAAGAGGAGGCAAGGAGGCTGTTGAGCCAAGAATTATTATTATTATTATGTAGGCTAATGAAATTGGGACCTCTCTAAAGTGCTTCACATTAAAATGTGCATTCTTCTTCAGTAGAAGAAGTCCTTTAGATTAGAGGTGCTTACGAAACTCAGTCCAGCGTAATAAACTGTACGGTTATGTAGCGCTACTTTGAAGGAAGAAACGTCGTAGAGCTGAGTTACGTAGACTAGTGACTCTGGAACACGGACGCTGACCTAGAGCTGTCAGAGGCTACCCAGTTGATATTCCCACGGCTGTGACTGTGAAGAGTGCTGTCTTTAGGGATGTGATGTGTAGTCCGGTAGAAATGTGCCGGGTTTCAAAGGGAACTGTCGCTTCTTTCTTCAGGATAGGAGGAGTAAATTGTTCACGAAAAAGAAGTGGTGAATATACTCGTAGGAAGAGGGTAGGCCAAAGTACGGCGCTGTCCAAACCAGCCGGATGGTGGGAGGATCAGGAGAAAGTGTAAATAAATGAATCCTGCACAGTTGTATTACCTGCAGGTGGCCAAGTTGGCCGAACCGTGTTGCAAAACACACAAAACCTCTGAAAAAAATTTTTGTTATGATTGACGGTTCATTTCTTTACACTTTACGTATCATCACAACGGGATGTTTAGATTAAAGGACAAGGAGAGTCTGTGCTCGGTCTACACTGTTCCTATATGAACCACGTCTTTTGTACGAGTGGTTTATTCATCTCACTTGGTGAGGGAAGCAGGGTCCTCTGAAACGTCGGTAAACTTCTGCTAGACTGTCCGGCGTCACGTCCCAGAAGACGGCAATTTTTATGTAAGCTGCTTAACGTAGGTATTCAGTTTTGTGTGATGCAAGTGGCACATACACAATCCGTGTAGAGGGCCGAGTCGGGCGGCAGCCAGCAGGAAGGCGTGTTGAGTCCTTTCTGAGACAGCGTGTCCCTAGCCCCCTGCCCATTCTCCTTGTCTCTCACTCTGTTCCAGCTTGCTATTTATATATTTGGCTCTGCTCCATTCTCTGTCACTTGCTTTCTCTTCTTAAAACCATTAACGTCACGTGGATTCCCGGCGTGGATTTATTCTACTTGACAGCAAACGGCCTCGGTAGAAGTTTAAGCTCGGAACTGGTTTATTTCTTAAAGAAGTGACACCCAGCTTCCTACCATTTAACTGCAGTAAAATGAGGTAAGGTTAATTAACAGACCATCATTTACGTCATTTTAAACGGATGGTCTGTTCTCTGTTATCTCTTGCTTCAGGTTTGCAGCATTTTCTCTTTTACAAGAAAATGACCAACATAATTTCAATTAAATTAAGTTATAAACCAACCGATGCACACTAAAACCACTTTTTAAGTAGCTTTATTATAAAATTGTTAAAATTGTACCCCTACACGTGTTTCGATCCTAGGATCATCGTCAGTGGGGTTTATTGCTAAAAGCTACAGTCACTTCAACACATGATTTAAAATATTCTATCTGCACTTTGAAACATAAGTTAAAATCTTGTAAAAGGATTCTCTAAAAGTTGTAAAATTATAAAAGCACTGTAGATGGTAGATTGTGGAACTGCTGGCGTGTGGTATTAAAAGCATATGAAATGTTTTGCGTGGAGCGGAGTGTACTGCGTGTTGTGCGGTGAGGAGTACTACGGTGGAGTGGAGTCTATAAACACGTGTAGGGGTACAATTTTAACAATTTTATAATAAAGCTACTTAAAAAGTGGTTTTAGTGTGCATCGGTTGGTTTATAACTTAATTTAATATGACGAAGATGCACGGTGTCAACAGTGTGAAATAATTTCAATTATTGCAATTTTACTAATATTTTCAGAATGACGTCACTCTTTCACGACAATAATTATGAACGACGGTTACGTTTGGCCTTAAGCGTCCATTTTGTCTCAGTGTATTTGTAAGCCAATTGTTCTTCATAATGGAGATAGCTGTTCTCTGTGCGGTACAAACTGAATTTATATTAATATTATATCTTTAAAGGGTTTAATTATAATGGTGACAGGATACGCACATCCAAGCTGTAAACACGCCTACACGCTTTTGGGGTTGGGGGGGTGAAGGGCCCCGCAGCAGATGCTACGGATGCACCGCATCCTGAAGGTTTTTTGTGCAACCCTGTGATGATGATTAGTTTTTTTTTTTTTCGTTTTTCCTTGTAATGGAGCACCGGTGGAATGAAACTGACAGGGGCAAATCGAAGTACTCGGAGAAAAACTCGTTTCAAGTGCCACTTTGTCCACAACAAATCCCACATGGGCTGACCCCGGGATCGAACCCGGTCTCCGCGGTAGAGGCCGACGACTAACCGCCTGAGCCATGGCCATGGCACGGCCCGCCTACACGCTTACGATATCTTTGCAAGAAAGGCAGACAAACTGTTGGTGCAGCAGTCAACTGTTCATATCTGTCAGTCAGGCAGGCAGGCAGACAGGCAGAACAGTTTGACCACAAGTTTTCCCCATAAGCTACTAACATTTAACGGTGCTGCAAGCGCTGTTCTTAATCGTGATGTACAGAACGAACTGTCATGTCACGTGAAATAAAAGGTTTGAATGGACAGGCGAATCGCACTTTAGACCAGTGTTTCCCAAACGAGGTTCCGCAGAACATAGTCAGGGGTTCCTACAGAAATCGTGCAATAAGTACATAAAAATTTGGAAATTTGGAAATACCTCAAAGTATTCCAGGCATTCCTCGTAAGACAGGAAAGACACTTTAGTTTTTTTTTTCCTTACAATATAAGCCGACTTATGTACGTAGCAGCTCTTTACGAATAAACCTGCTAGACAATAATTTAACGCGAGCTGAATTGCGCTACCCGCTATTAACTTTTCCGGCCCATAAACATTTTCATAGATAGGTGTTCAGGGATATGACAAATTATTTTGGGCTTTCCTCCATGGAAGAAAGCTGGGAACACTGCGTTATAGAATCAAAATGTTACGAGAATGAAAACTGCCTTTTTATGCAAGTGGGATTTACCGCATGCAGTAGTTTATTTTCAAAGGAAATTATTTATTGAGTTCGTGCCTTTGGGGTTAAGGACCCAAGAAGTAAACTGCGTAGAATATGTTGACCATACATATAGAGCTGCTGTATACGGAGACGGTCTTGCAAAAAATGTTATTGCAACAGTCTTACTACACTTGTCGGGCCTTCAAACGAAGCTGAAAACGACTTTCAATATGCTTATTTTTGTAATCTGACATCGTGGAAAGGGTTATCGAAGTGTGATGGAAGGGTACTTTCTTTCCTGTCTCTTTATCCTGATGTACACGTGTGGATAATTGGAGACTATAAATATTCCTACACATTATGACACGGGTTTTATAGAGTAACATTCTGATTTCGACAGTGCCACCCTTTGTGGTCAGTTTTGCCAAAGCGACGTAAACTTGTCTTTCCTGTGTTCAGGTCGATCATAATAATGTCTTATGTCGATCCTACACGAGTCATTAACTACAGCAGAACTGTCGTTGCCCGTCTGTCCTTATTTGAAGTTTTTGTCAGAGGCTAGTTGCCGAGAGGACGGACAACGTAAGGGATGGCAAACATCCATGTTTTTTTCTTTGTCCAAATTAATATTCTGCTATCAATGAGTAGGTTTTAATCGTTGATTTCAGACTTCCGCCGCGATGTTGATGAGATCTGCGCTCTTCTGGGATATTACGCGGCGTCGTGTGGTAATTGTTTACCGACGTTTCGGGACAACGTATCGGTCCCATCTTCACGGGTCAAGAGTCTGAGTAGGAAAGAAAGAAAGCCAGGAACCTATAACGTAGATTCGTGGAAAGTGCGCGCGGGGTAGCAATCAGTAGGCGTGATGACAGTCAATAGGGTAGAACCAGGGTGGAGAGAGGGGTGGATAGAGAAAACGTAAAGAGCTAGGGGTACCGAGGATGCAGTCAGTTAGGACAGCTGAAAAAAACATACATGGAATAGAGTAAAAGGAAAGGAGGAAAATATAAGGATAAAGCTACTCGGACTCTTGACCCGTGAAGATGGGACCGATACGTTGTCCCGAAACGTCGGTAAACAATTACCACACGAGGCAGTGTAATATTCCAGAAGAGAGCAGATCTCAGGTTTTAATTAAACTCAAGAAAATGATCATATATTTAAGCTTTACGAAAATAGCATTCACAGCTATAAACCATATAGTGTGACCGTAATATTATCAGTACACGTGTGGGTTATGTTCTTTGTTTTAGGAGCTAGCATCTCGTATGCAATGACACCGTTAGCAACTTACCTATAAAGGACAAAGGACTAAAGAAGTTGCGAAATTCTACGAAGAAGGCTACGTTTATATCAAAATGTTGATCAAAACAATGCTATAAACTGTAAAAGAGAAGAATTTTAGAAATGTTTATGAGGACTGCCGGAGATGAAATGCAATATGAACCGCAAACAGGTAGCGAAAGAAACACGAATGCAAGACAGGCGTACACGTGATCTTAAACTGGAATGGGTATTTTAATACTAGATTTCATTAACGTCTGGCACCTCTCAGGTATTAACAGTTGTGACAGATACACTAAATGAATGGAATGTGATACGTAGGACAAGCGTATACAAACAGACGTATACGTTAGACGCACAAATGATACAGGTCGACCAGAAGTATTAGCCCATACTGGCGACCAAAAGTATTAGCCTGGACAGGCGACCAAAAGTATTAGCATACACAGCGACCAAAAGTATTAGCCTATACAGGCGACCAAAAGTATTACCTGGACAGCGACCAAATGTATTAATCTGGACAGGCAACCAAAAGTATTAGCATAACAGGCGACCAAATTATTAGCTTGGACAGGCGACCAAAAGTATTGGCATACACAGGCGACCAAACGTATTATAGCCTGGACAGGCGACCAAAATATTAGCCTATACAGGAGACCAAACGTATTAGCCTGGACACGCGACCAAAAGTATTAACCTGGACAGGCGAACCAAAAGCATTAGCCTGGACAGACGACCAAAAGTATTAACCTGGACAGGCGACCAAAAGTATTAGCCTATACAGGCGACAATGTATTAGCCTGGACAGGCGACCAAAAGTATTGGCATACACAGGCGACCAAAAGTATTAGCCTATACCGGCGACCAAACGTATTAGCCTGGACAGGCGACCAAAAGTATTAGCCTATACAGGAGACCAAACGCATTAGCCTGGACACGCGACCAAAAGTATTAACCTGGACAGGCGACCAAAAGCATTAGCCTGGACAGACGACCAAAAGTATTAACCTGGACAAGCGACCAAAAGTATTAGCCTATACAGGCGACCAAAATTATTACGCCTATTAACAGGCGAGCACACAAAATATTAACCTGGACAGGCGATCAAAAGTATTAGCCTATACAGGCGGAACCAAAAATATTAACCTGGACAGGCGATCAAAAGTATTAGCCTATACAGGCGACCAAAAGTATTAGCCTATACAGGCACCAAAAGTATTAACCTGGACAGGCGACTTGGGCACTGTACGGTATGACACGTCGCCCGGTATTTATGATATGTCGACACCGGCGCCGGTCCTGGCTTTCACTTCATTGCGTTTAGAATTCGTGGTTTTATTATAATGACTTTGAGATTCTTCGAAGTGCCAACAGAAGCGGAAGTGACGCTGTGTTAAGGGGTTGGACGTATTACAACAGGTGAACATGTACACGCCGTCCCCATGACAAGTAGATCCATGCGTCTAACGCCGGCTACACATATTCATACCTGTAATGATTCACTGTGTCAACCTCACAATTCTATTTGCTCTATTTACGAGTACTCAGTATGTTACATATTAAGTTTTGTTTAACAGGTAGAAGCTTTATCTTACTTTCAGGAAGCTTTACTATTTAAATAACACCTTAAACATAGCCATTTGAAGTAAAGGCAAATCTGTCTCTCTGCACGTCACAAAGACATATTGAGCAGTGGAGGTGTAGCTCCACACCTTCTTGATCTTAGCATTAGATGGGCTGGGTGGTGAGCTTCATTTCTCGGCTCCTTTACCCCCGTAGAAAGATCCCAGCGGTACCCACTTATTAGGACGATGCTCCTGCCGGGAATTCAAGCAGGCATCCTCGGTTGTCCAGCCCGTAGCCTGATCACTACACAAAGTATCCCTTCGCTTTAAATTTTACATATATTCTTCCGTCCATTATTTACAATAATCGTCGCCTTCACTCACATACAAGTTGCTGTCATGCACAATACACGTTGCTGTCATGCACAGTACAAGTTGCTGTCATGCACAGTACAAGTTGCTGTCATGCACAATACACGTTGCTGTCATGCACAGTACAAGTTGCTGTCATGCACAATACAAGTTGCTGTCATGCACAGTACAAGTTGCTGTCATGCACAGTACAAGTTGCTGTCATGCACAGTACAAGTTGCTGTCATGCACAGTACAAGTTGCTGTCATGCACAGTACAAGTTGCTGTCATGCACAATACAAGTTGCTGTCATGCACAGTACAAGTTGCTGTCACGCACAGTACAAGTTGCTGTCATGCACAATACAAGTTGCTGTCATGCACAGTACAAGTTGCTGTCATGCACAATACAAGTTGCTGTCATGCACAGTACAAGTTGCTGTCATGCACAATACAAGTTGCTGTCATGCACAGTACAAGTTGCTGTCATGCACAGTACAAGTTGCTGTCATGCACAATACAAGTTGCTGTCATGCACAATACAAGTTGCTGTCATGCACAGTACAAGTTGCTGTCATGCACAATACAAGTTGCTGTCATGCACAGTACAAGTTGCTGTCATGCACAGTACAAGTTGCTGTCATGCACAGTACAAGTTGCTGTCATGCACAATACAAGTTGCTGTCATGCACAATACAAGTTGCTGTCATGCACAGTACAAGTTGCTGTCATGCACAATACAAGTTGCTGTCATGCACAGTACAAGTTGCTGTCATGCACAGTACAAGTTGCTGTCATGCACAATACAAGTTGCTGTCATGCACAATACAAGTTGCTGTCATGCACAGTACAAGTTGCTGTCATGCACAATACAAGTTGCTGTCATGCACAGTACAAGTTGCTGTCATGCACAGTACAAGTTGCTGTCATGCACAGTACAAGTTGCTGTCATGCACAATACAAGTTGCTGTCATGCACAGTACAAGTTGCTGTCAGGCACAGTACAAGTTGCTGTCAGGCACAATACAAGTTAAATGTCTCCTTTCCTGTTTCGGTGTTTAATAACACTTTATTAAGAAATAATAATATTTTGCTGCAACATCATTGGTTGTTGTAGTTGTTAGGCTCTTTAGCGTAGTCGCGGAAAACGCCTATTAGCTTCGCCATGTCCGTCAGTCTTCTGTCTGTCCCTCCGTCTGTCTGTCCGCATATACAACGCGATCCACGTAGGATTTTCGTCAAATTTCTTACTGGGGGACTTTCACAAAAGTTGATCGAGAAACTCCGAGCTTGGTTAAAATCGGACAACAATGTCGGGCAATTTACGTGAAAACCTAAGTAAGTTTGTATTGTTTTCTGTATAGAATGAGGAAATAAAATCATGGGTTAGGATCAGGATTTTTAGGTGTGTTCGTCGAAGTCGCGAAAGATGTTTACTACCTTCGTCATATCTGTCCTTCCGTCTGTCTGTTAGTCCGTCTGTATCATTGCGCCTCCCACTGGACGGAATTTCGTGAAATTTGATATTGGGGACTTCTACGAAAATCTGTTGAAAAATTCCAGATTTGGTTAAAATTGGGCAAAAAATATTGGGCACTTTATATTAAGACCTCTGTGTTTCATATTGTTGACAGCGACATAGGCCTTTGGAGCGCAAGAATACACAGAACACATTTTTGTGCTTCCCTGGCAAAGCTTTCAGTATTTTTTATATTGGTTACAGCGACATGTGTACGTCAAAAATAAAAAGGGAACGCATATTTGCGTTTCCATGGCAAACCTGTTACGCGAACGCGAACGCGCCGCAATGTTACGTTATACTATATCCTTTTCTTATTTCCTTTATCTTCTGTAGGTTCAATGCCCAAACATTTACAGTGGCAGCCACCATATAAATGAATTCAACAACGCATTCGCTGCGTTTATAAACCCACAGAAGTAATTCACAAAAAACCAATCACTTTATGAAACTACTTTATATAATTATTTCTATAAAAATTTTGGTAATCGTGAAATATAGAGCAATTTAAGTCAATATTTGGTAAATGTTACGGTACAATTTATATCAGAATTTGACTAGAATTATAATAAGTATTGTTATCATTAAATATATTATTAAGCCCTATTAATATTCTGAAATTTTTTTTTAAAATATTTACTTTTTACGTCTAAGGCTATGCAGATGCCTGATATATTTCTATACAAAATGCAGTATTCAGTACTGAAAGTCGCTAACTTGGATGATGATGATGATGATGATGACGCTGTTAGTGTTCCGGTCTGGAACCAGAAGCTAATCTTACCTCACATCTATTAATGGCTGTTTTAATTCTCGGAGGAAAGAAGGTAGCCTACTTCGTGCCAGACCGTGCGCATCAGGAAAATGAAATGCTGTAATCGTTATCCTAACTTCTAGTCTAGTCTCGAATAGGCGAATTTCGTAAAGAATACCTGTCTTTTCCGTCGTTTTCAGTAACACATGCTCTAATGGAAAGACGTTTATGGCCCTCGACATGTATCTATGCCAATCGCTGTTCTCATATTTGAATCGGCTGTTGCAAATAACCATACGAACATGTCTGTTGGCTGATTTGAAGTTGTACATACCGTGCATGATTAAGATATTATTTACTTACATACCACACTTACATACTCACACACGAGACTAAACTTCGTCTGCTCCGACACCGAACACCAACATCTCGCCACAACGATATAACAAACAGACCAAACCTTAAAATCATCAGTGTGTACAGTGCCACAGTGTCTAGACCCACGGCTGCAATGAAACCCAGATACTTGTTCTAACCAACATAGTGAGTGTGAAAATAGTGGACGCCTATAATAGTAACCCCTGAAGATGGCTCAGGCAGAGCCGAAACATATGTAGGGTTTGAAATTTTCAATCAATTAATATTGTTATGTGCAACATTGTTGGTATGTAAGTAAATAATGTCTGTTGGGTTTTTGATGTCGATACGATGCTGTAAATATTGATTGTAATGCTATAACATTTTGTATGGCGAAAGGTGTGCTGAATTTTTCTAATTTTTTGAGGTTTGAAGTATCTGTAGCATTGATATTGAGGATACGGATCTTCTGGGGTTTTAAGCTGAAAGCAGGATTATTAATGAATTAGGTAATTAATTAATTCTTCTATGACTTCAAACACTTATAAATGAAGGCGGTACGTTCCTTGGAAACATCGGGCAGTAATAGCCCTGCCACTCGACATAACCGAGAAGACCTGAGTGTTCACATTAATATACATAGACTTTTGTCTATGTATATTAATCTCTGCGACCCCCTGAAGATGGTGGTTTAAACCACCGAAATACGTATAGGGGAATTTTAAGAACAAACTATTGTGAATAAATTAAGTTATAGACCAACTGATGCACTTTTTAAAGCACTTTTTAAGTAGCTTTATTAAAAATGTTAAAATAGTACCCCTACACGTGTTTCGATCCTAGGATCATCGTCAGGGGGTACACAGTACACTTCGCTAACCACGCGAAAACATTCACATGCTTATAATACCACAATACCAAAAGCCAGCAGTTCTGCACTTCTAACATCTACAGTGTTTTTATAATTTTACAACTTTTTAACATATCTTATTACAAGATTTTAACATATGTTTTATAGTGCCAATGGAATATTTTAAACCATGTGATTGAAGTGACGTAGCTTTTAGCAAAAAACCTCCTGACGATGATCCTAGGATCGAAACACGTGTAGGGGTACTATTTTAACATTTTTAATAAAGCTACTTAAAAAGTGCTTTAAAAGTGCATCAGTTGGTCTATAACTTAATTTAATATGACGAAAATGCACGGTGTCAACAATGTGAGATTTATTGTGAATAAAGTTTATGTGCGTTAGTTGGTGATTATTGAACATATCTTATTTGAGCAACTTTGAGGAACACAGCACAGACACGGCAACCGCATGACATGTTTAGTCGTACGACGGCAAGCGAAGAATTATTCTAACGTGACGAGTAGAATGTTATAAACACGCTGTTACAACGTGAGACTGATCTGTTTATGGAGTTTGTCCATCATCTGTTATTCCAAAGATAACTTTACAGCCCAGAAACCGAGTAACAATTCCTAAGTGTGATGTGCCATTAACAGAACTGACAGTGCGATCCTTTGCACGTAGACCTATAATTCCCTGTAAGAAAAAAAACAATGCCGCGGCTGATACTGGAGGATTGCTCCGCTCTGACTTCCATGACACCGAAAACGGCGTCAATAAATTATTCCAGGTATTTTCTAAACGTGTAATAAAATAGTCAGACCAAGACTTGTTAATAACCTAACGCATATATCCGTGGTGTCGACGTCACATAGTCCCTTGATCTCGTTTTCAGTGTAGTTTAATTATTCGTTACACATTGCGCCAGTGCCACACAATCAGAAAAGGGGCACACATCGATAGGCGAGCCACGAGCCCAGCAGTCTCATTTCGGTCACCGGAAGCCAGAAATAGGTGTAGACAGCAGCTGCGTTCGATACCAAACACATGGAGCCTGCCACATGTAATCACGAAAGACACGCCTTTCTACACATTCTGTGTATACATGAGCGCATGATAGAAAATAGAACCTAGAAACCATGCAGTCTGATGCTGTGATCTACATAGCTATTCTAACTACGCATGAAAGCAGTATGTTTGTTTCACTTTCTGGGCTCAATTGTCACAAATGGCGTCGTGCGAAAGACGCTCATTACTTTCATGTCAGTAACGGATACTTGCTATGAAAGCAATGGTTGAATTAAAGTAAAGTTTCTCTGAAGGATGTTCAGTTTACCTGCCTTATACTAACATTATGTTGTGCATTGTCTGTTGTCCGAAATGCAGCCTGTGCACATCGCCTTGTGTTTGTATACGCACAACCCGAAACGTTATATGAATCAGACACACCTCAGACAATTAATAATGTCTGCATAATATTAGAGTCAATATAATTTATCAACCATTACCAAGACCCTTAGAGAATCAATAAACATTAACTCCAGATTTCACGCCAGTGTTACATTCACATGGTTCACCCTATTCTCATAAACGAGAATTTGAAAATCCAGTCATGGCCTGATGATTTTGTGTCTGTAGTGGATGAAAAGCTACATGCAGAGAGGCCTATCAGGACGTGATTTTGGTTGGATTATCGGAGTAGTGGGTAGACACTTTGGGCTATAACCATAACAGTGCTAAAGATAAAGTTCTCCCTAGAACAGGCCATGAAAGCCCAGAGGGGGAATAGAGGTATAGCTCTACTCTTTCTTTAACCTGGGCGCTAGATAAGGGTGGGTGGTCAACGCCACGCCTCGGCCGCATTACCCCCGGGAATGACCCGGTACCCATTGTACAGGAGGCTGGGTGGCCCCAGGGCCGGTCTGGACGGGTGCTGAAAATCTCGCCCCCACCGGGATTCGATCCCCGGACCGTCCAGCTCGTAGTGAGTCGCTATACCGACTGAGCTATCGCGGCCATAAACAATCAGCAGGCACTGCGAAGAGAATTACTTCTTGCCTTATTATGCTGTTTGTTGTTTTATAGCTTGCACAAAATGTCCTGCCGTAGCTCCTGAAATTCCAGTTTGTGAGATCTGCGCTCTTCTGGGGTATTACGCGCCGTATTACGCGGCGTAATACCCAGAAGAGCGCAGATCTCATTATCATCGCGGCGGAAGTCTGAAATCAAGATTACTCCAGTTTGTGTTGCAGTGGATTTCAGCAAGCAGTCTTTATTGCAACTTACCATAATCAGCGAGAATATCTGCGAGGTTCAGGTCGATATCGAGGTCTTCAGACGATGAAGATGATGATAAGGCTGCAGCGAGGGGAGGATGAAATCAGTAACGGGGTGTTGACATGTTATGTAGCCAGGTGACTGACCCCCCGAGGAACATGCTGAAGACGAGTGACCACTGAGAACAGAATCCGCAGGGCTCACACTCAGCAAGTTGTCACCGCAGGGCACCCTCAGGTACCGCGTATCTTCACCACCCCCAATACCGCTGTCCTGAGACTTGGCTTCCGGTAATATTACTACCGACGCCTTCTCCCATTTAAATGCTTCTTTCACTTTAGTCCACTTGGACACCTTGGCTTTGGTACCACCCGCAATTCCGACGACAGGTATCCCCTGCTCTTTTGTTTGTTGTTTGTTTGCCACACGCGATTCGTTGCCGCACCTCTCGTCCATAATCTTTTCTCGTTTTATCTCCTCAGTCCCAACAGATCTGCTGCGTTCTCTTTGTTGGTAACGTAACAACGACTGTCGAAACTTGCTGTTTGTCATCGACTTGCATTTACTGTTACGCTTGTTGGCGGAAACAGGAACGTGTTCATTCGTAAGGCTGTCTTCAGATCCTTCGCGTTTCGGACTGGGAAAAATCTCTTCAACAATTCGGCGGTGCTGGTGTCTTCTCGCCGACAGCTGTCGATGCTGCTGTAGAGTGTACAGAAAGGCAGCCTCCTGATATTCGCGTCTTTTTGTTTCCACTTGCAGTTGTTTGTGCATCTGTTGAAGGTTTTTCAAGTCCTCTAAGTACTGAACGCGCCTCTGAAGCTTAGAGTTTTGTTCCTTCAGATCCCCAAGTTGTTCCATCAGTTTACACAAATTATCTAAGTGGTCGAGGCCTACCTTAGCGCCTGCCCCTGCTGCTACATTTCCGCTGTATGAAGACATGGACCTCATTAGCTGCGGCTGGACTTGCTTTTGTTGTGACTTCTGTTGCTTTTCTTTCGCGCCACTAGAGGCAGCGGGAAGAGACATGAGGTACTCGAGGAACTCGTCTTCCTGTTGCAGGGCGTCACTTATTAAC
Source organism: Reticulitermes speratus (assembly GCA_021186555.1). Lineage (NCBI taxonomy): Eukaryota > Metazoa > Arthropoda > Insecta > Blattodea > Rhinotermitidae > Reticulitermes > Reticulitermes speratus. The sequence continues at coordinate 43,095,428 of JAJKFL010000013.1, forward strand.
TTCTTGCGGGCAGATTCGCTTTCGGGACATTCGAACGAGTCTTCCAACAGACGCGAAGTGTGTAATTGTGTTTCCTGTACACTTTCTTCTTTGATGTGATCGGCGGGAACGCTAGACGATCGCGATAGTTGTTGATCAGCCTCTTCAGTTTCCATCTCTGTCGGCGTCGTGGGCTGTTCCAGTTTCTCCGACTCTGAATGTTCCTGTTGAGACAGACTGTTGACATCGTCGTCTTTCTCCATAGAGTAAAATACGGTAGAAAGTGTCGAGTTTCAGCTAAAAGACCTTGCTGCTGTGCACAACATAATTCAAGTGTGTGTCCGCTACAATATTATGAGTGCGTACTGTAATGCTTGCAAAAGTCACCTACAAACTGACATTTGGTACGGAACTATTTTTGAAATACATATTACGAGATACTATTTCAGACCGCCTTTTTTTTCTTACAATTCACCCAGTTTCTCTGCTCTTAGCGACTGAGCAATTAGCACTTGAAGCTGCCGATAAGTTAAAAAAATTCACAGCTGCACTGACACTTTCCTTTGTGGTAGAATTCTTTCAAGTGTTGAATTGTCCCGTGATATAAATATTTCTTAATACTTCAGACTAGTGGGATTATTAGTGTTTTTTATAACAAAATATAGTCCGTTTCAAAATCCATTGTAATCGGTATGGCGGATATTGCATAATGTAAGGACGTCACTTCCACTGAAAGATGCTGATTTGGAGCGTTTTTGACACACTTTGGTTACCGGTACGTTGTCTTCTGCACTTTTTCAAAACGTATTGGAGTGCGTGTAAAAAACACAAAATTAACACTTATCTGTAATAGAGAAACGTTCTGAGAGAGTTGCATTGTTAAATGAAAGCACTAACAGTTTCTGCGAGGAACGTAACGCAGGTTATACTTCGGGACGCAATGCGTCGCCCCAGCGTCGGCTCACGGACTGGCATACTGACTGCCAGAACTCTTTGCAAGCCAACTTTTCTTCTGTCCTCTTCTTGTCTCACGATCTTGCATGATCCCCTTCATGCCATTCCCCGCCTTCCTGCTCGCAGCTATTCTAAAAAAAGGATATTTTCTGGCCCAACCATTGAGAGATTGTAGCCTATCTTCATCAGTCAATATCATAGTTTTATTGCAGCGCCATTTGGCATGCCTTCCGCAGGACTGCTTGCAACCATCTCTTTTAGGCAACTCATATTTCTTTTAATTTTTCATAATGATGGTAAAATTTTGTACATACATGAGTTGTAAGATGTATACAAATTAAAAGAAAACAAAATACACTGTTGTTTGTTGGGAGACACCCTGTACTTGTGTTTAATCAATCTCCTTCATGTTTCGGTATCACGGAGTTCCAAGTGCTATAGTGAGAAGTCTGTAGAAAGTTAACAACACATTTACCAATAAAACAGTCGTTTTACATATATAAGTATATATGTTGACATTATAAGACCTTTACGTTTAAGGCCCCTCTCTCTCTCTCTCTCTCTCTGGAATACCTGCTTTCGTTTTCTTCAGTAAGTGTTCAGTGATTTAGATTAGCCATCCCTCTCTGTGACTATTTTTCCCACTGTTACGTCTGTTTTATGACTGAACTAAATTTAGTTTTCCAAAGATATTTTTAAAGAAAAGAAAGGCCAAGACCTCGGATATTAACGACGAACTTAAAACTTATACTAAAATAATTTGGCATTGGCAGAGTGTTCTTGTCTTTCCGATAATGACATTTTACTGAGGAAGTTCGCGTTCTTAGGTAACTAGGAACGTAATGGGGATCCACGGTCACAAATTGATGAAAATTACTTCATTAATTTGGCTTTCATAACGTAAACCGTTGGTGGAGAAGTGCGTCCTTCCAACTGCTAGGAAGGACTCGAGGAACTAAAAAGTTTCCATGTAAATCTGTTTGGAAATTACTTCTTTAATTGGCACCCTAAGCCTTGTGAGCAAGTTTAGGACTGGACATAAGTGTTTATACAGGGTATACACAAAAGAATGGTGCGGTTTAGTATGTAATTAGTATGGACACCGCACCATTCTTTTGTGTATACCCTGTATATCCTCTAGTAACACACTGCTAACTCGGCAGTTACTGGGTTAATGACCCAGGGCCAGGACGCACAATAATCCGTACCACCTCCAGGCATGTTTACATGGCACGAAGCTTCATGGATGTTATCTCTGTGCTTCACGCAAGTATTGTGCTCTGCTGCCGATGTGAATAGTGTAACTTGCAGTCTGCTACAGACAAAGATGTTTTGATTGTAAACTTTACATCATTTATTTTCTGCGGGAATTGTAGTCAATGGGCGACGATAAATATTGAGAATAACAGCAGATGGAGTTCTGAGAACACTTGTTCTGTTTTCACCTGAAGATAATATCAGTTAACTCGTAGCGGTTCTAGCATAGTGAGTGTATTTGATTGCTAATAGAATTCTTAACAAGTATTAGGCCTCTCGGCCGCAGACTTTATTAGTCGTGATGATTCTCAAAAAACGGATAGTAGACTGTGGTTTGTACGGATGTGGAACTAACCGTTTGGAGTTCAGTGGTCACTATGTACCACCTCATTCAACATTTAAAAACTTTACAATTTTCCCATTAATCTCATTGCTGTATTTCACATGGTTTTGAGAACGAAGGTGGTTTATTTCTCTAAACAGCATTAACCAGTTTATACTTGTAATGAAGCCAGTTTTTTCTGTGTGAGGTAGGAACTACGTCATTAAGTATAATGCAGGTCAGTTGCAGTTTTTAAAGGGTAAATGTACCGTTTACTATGTATACTAAATATTACGTTGTCCCTGTACTTAATTAATTACTACGCTTTGTAATCATGTGAGGGGGGAACAGGTGTGTAGCTCCACACATTCTTAACCTTGACACTAGATGTACGTAGAATGGTCAGCTTCACTCCCAGACTGCTTTACTCTCGAGGAAATTGTCCGCCCGTACCTACTGGGTGGGTAGTTGAGTGGGCAGCTGGGCCCGTCTGGATGTTTAGCAAAACATACTTCTTAGTACATTCACTCACTCATTCATTCACGCATTCATCCATCCATTTATTCATTGCACTCGTTCTTGACTGCCGTCATACGTATGTAAGGATCTGTTTAGGACTGCACTAAAGTACTTAATCTGAATGTAGAAATACTTCAAGCCAGGTGGACAGGCGAGCTGTTGATAAAGATGGTGTGCATTTGGCACGCGGATGCGAGATCGGATGTAATCCAAGGGAGGCTGTAGGCTGTAGGCTGGGGCACACTGCAACTGGCAGCTCGAAACGTGTTGCGAAATTTATATCAAAACGAGGAGTGCGTATAGAATGAAGGCACGCAGAAGACTGTAAGAGACAAAGTTTCGATACAAACGTAATAAGCGGGGGCACGCGGTGGCGCAGTTGGTTGAGGCACTGTTCTACAAGCCGGAAGGTCGCGGGTTCGATTCCCGATGGTCTCATTGGAATTTTTCATTGACATAATCCTTTCGGTCGCACTATGGCCCTGGGGTCGACTCAGCCTCTAACAGAAATGAGTACCAGGAGTATTTCTTGGGGGTAAAGGCGACCGGTGCGTAGGGCTGACAACCTTACCACCTTCATGTGCCGATTGTCTATAAATCTGGGAGCCTCAACCTCCTGGAACCCTAAGGGTCTGTCAAGGCCTGTAATGGGATTGCTTTACCTTTACCTTTACCTTTACCTTTTACAAACGCAAAAAGTTAAGAAATATATGAGTAGAGTAACATATGTAGAGATTTCGCTCCTTTTGTTTAATTATCTAGCAAGTAATAAAGTTAAATTGAATGCTGGTAAGGTAGTTGTTGGAGGACCACGTGAAGCTGTATTGTAATTGCATATTTATTTGCATGTGTTAATGCAAGAGTATGAATTTAGGTGGGAGGAGATTTTGTTTAATCGTGTTCGACAGTGACAGACTTCGGTAATATTTGTGTGTGTTGATTGTTAAATGTAGTACCAGTGTGAATATGTGAACGTACATTAAGGTTCTGGGACGTCCGGTCCATACATTTTAACGGTATCTTAGACCGTAAGACCTGCGGGAAGAACCTTTATTGGACATACATTTTTTTATGTATTTTTCTGTACAACGTTTGACCGTAAGATATTTCGGGAGGTAATGCTGAAGGGGGGAGGGTATTTTATTTTACGACGCCATCAATTGCTAAGATTATATAGTGCTGGTAGTAAGTGAATTAATTAGAAGTATGGAGCGTGTTGGTGGACTGATCTTGACAAGGGAAAACAGAAGTACTCGGAAAAAAAAGACGTGATATTGCCACTCTCGAGGTGGTGCAGAAAGGAGTGTAAGTGTTAATGTTAGCCGTCCATTACTTTAGCCCGATCGTAGCCAAAGCTGAAATGTGTCGACAGATTTTAGGGAAATTCCCCAAAATCAAACTGTGTGTAAATGAGTTCAGTGGTTCTTGAGTTGTTTCTGTAGTACACACTTAAGACGACAAGATGTTAATAGACTTCTTGGGGATGCCAACGTGCCAGCAGTGTGAGTGTGACAGCTGCTGTGTGTATGTAATACTGTGTGCCCTAGAGATTGCGGGCTCAGAATAGCCACTGCATGTTTATAGAAAATAATAGCGAATAATCTCCTGTGCATTAAGGACACTGTGTACAAAATACGCAGAAATATTTGCAACGGGCCACACGGTATTTGTGATTAGCCCGGCGGCAAATGTTCACGTTCAATCCTAAGATTCATTACCCTATTCCCAAGACCCCGCCGCTGGCACGGTTTCATATCCTGAGCCACATGGATCCATTCCAATCCATCATATTCTCCGTCTTCTTTAAGCTCCAGTTTAATTCTGTCGTCCCATCTAAGCCCGTGTCTTCTAAGTGGTCTCTCCCATTCACACTTTTCGACTAAAACGTAATACGCATTTGTAATCTGGCCGTACGAGTTGCATATATTGTGCGTCTCATCCTCCTCGATTTGGTCATCCTAATGATGAGTGTAGAACACAACGGGTAGACTTCCGCGATAACGTAACTCTTCCTACATTCCTGTTACTGTCTTACTGACTAGGCGACGGGTTGGACGACCGCGGAATCGTGGTTCAGTTCCCGGCAAGGTATCGGAAGTTTTTCCTCCGGGGGTAACGTGGCCGGGATGTAAAGCTGATCACTCGCCTCCATCTAGTAAAAGTAATCCCATTACAGGCCTGGACAAGCCCTTAGGGTTCCAGGAGGTTGAGGCTCCCAGATTTCTAGACAATCGGCACATGAAGGTGGTAAGGTTGTCAGCCCTACGCATCGGCCGTCTTTACCCTCCAGGAAATATTCCTGGTACTCATTTCTGTTAGAGGCTGAGTCGACCCCAGGGCCATAGTGCGACCGAAAAGATTATGCCAATGGAAAATTCCAGTGACACCATCGGGAATCGAACCTGCGACGTTCCGGTTTGTAGAGCAGTGCTTACCTCCATCTAGTACCGAAGTTAAAATAAGTGGAGTTATACCTTCACTGTCCCTTACGCCTTTGTGGCGTGCACATGGACAGCTTACTTTTGCCTTATCACTTACTGCCTTCTCCTTAGGTCTAAACAAGTGTTACGAAACTTGTGTAAGTACCTGAATACCTCTGTGTGATGAAGTTAACGACAGGCTGTGGCCTGTGTGGGACACAGCAGGTACATCTCTTTAATTGACAGTGCAATTGATACGTTCTTACGACACGCGGTTCTTTTAATTCTTTTAAAAACCTTGTTTATCCTCTTGATTGCTTTGTTTTACAAACCTAAACGTTAGCTAGACGAAAGTGATAAACAGCACGACGTTTCGTACAACATATTTGCAGACACGTTCCTTATGGTGAACGAGACGGAATTGTGGGATCCGTAATCGAAAAGAAGTGCGAACTAGTAAGAACTGAAGATTGACTGGTGAACCGGGCAAGTTAGTGAAAGAAGACCGACAGAGACGTGTGGACCGAGTGGTGAAGAAGACCGGTCTGGATCAGGATAAACAAGGGATCGGCAGAACGGACACATAATGTGATAACAAGTCACATGTAGGTGTATATTGAGTTTGTATTACGAACTGTACTTTTAAGCACCATGTGTGTTTATTGTGTCGTTATTTGGCAGTAGGCTGGTGGTGAAAAACGAACTGTAAACAGTGGGCCAACATCGAATTAAAACAAGTGACGCCGGTATTTTACATTAGAGCGAAATTGTAGTTATACACGTAATACGATTGTTCTGGTTTTGTTTTCCAGTCATTTAAAAAGAAAAAAAAATTGTAGAAAAGCGAGATAAATTCGTGTAGGCTTAACTACGTACTCCATCATATAGGCTATTATGTAGTAGAAAAATGATTCTGGTCTTCTGCAAAGTTACGCCTCGTCGCTGGGTTCCTGTTGCTCTACGTTCCGAAGGAGTGTTTCGCCTTCAGCTTCAAGGGTTGAAAGTTCACGAAAAATAGTGGGAATAAATCGGAATGTGCTGTGAATATACAGAAATGGACGAAGTTGACATAGGCTTACTGCCAGTCAATGTTATTAACTAATACCGACGCTGGTGAACAAGAGAAGTGTGAGAACAAAAGAGGACATGTTGATTTGACGGCAGACTGGTCAAAGAGATCTGTGGACTGGAAGAAGCGCGAAGACCGACTGGTGAATGAATTTCGAGAGAGATCCGTCCGAATCGAAACGAATGACGGATCCGCGGAGTACATGCCCGAATCCCATTCGTCGTCTGACTGATTCATTCTTACCCGTTCATTCAGGAACAATACCCGGCACCAGGAAAGCATATAGTGGGAAACCAGGTTACGTTCTCCGCGTAAGAGCAAAACCTTCTGCTAATTTGGATACAATTTTTGTAGCGAAGACTTGTACTTGGAACCTAATTGAGGTTGCCCTCAATCCTACCAAGCAAGTTCAAGGGCGGTTTCTTTTTAAATAGGCTTCAATTTTAACACGTCCTTTCTGATTCATAATTTGTAGTCGTCGTACCATTTCTCGCTCGATATCATAAGCTCCCCGTTTGTTTCCGAGTCGTAATAGCAACCGACAAAGACAGAAAACTACCCATTTACTGGGCGTAGCAATGATGATATTGTGCCGCACAGTCAGAAGAACAGGACGAAGTAAAAACTGAAGTAGAGCGACTTTTGTCTCTTACAGCGCTTCCACACGACATAGTTTTCATTTCCTACACTTACGCATTACTTGGAGATACGCGCTATATGACATAACTAACTAACTAACTAACTAACTAACTCCATGTAGCACAGTCCTTCTTGAGAAGCTAACAGGTCGTCAGCTAGTCAATAAATTCTCCGCGTTTTATGGAACCCGAAGCTTTATTACCGCACTCACAAGAGCCCGCCACCTGTCCCTATCCTGAGCCATATCAATCCAGTCCATGCCCCCCATCCTACTTCTTGAAGATCCATTTTAATATTATCTTCCCATCTACGCCTGGGTCTTCCAAGTGGTCTCCTTCCCTCAGGTCTCCCCACCAAAATCCTGTATGCACCTCTCCCCTCACCCATACGTGCTACATGCCCCGCCCACCTCATTCTTCTTGATTTGATCACACGAATAATAGTTGGTGATGAGTACAAATCATTAAGTTCCTCGTTATGTAGCTATATGACATACGGAACAGAAACTATTCTTCCATTCTGTGTTACGTAGAAACAGCTGTAGTCTTCTGTAATGAAAAGAATTGTTCTTGGATTTTATTGCGTACTAACTTCAGAGGCTGTAAAATGTGAAATGATGGGTGAAAGAATAAGTAAGTGCCTAGTGGGTGGGAATGATTGGGAAGGAAGAATGCATGGTTCTTACTGCCACATTGTTGGGCTGTAGAGACTGAAGGAATTAAGAAGGAAACTGGTCAGGATTTGTTCTTACGTGTTTCAGTTCAGGGGCCTTCTGATTGCGACTAACGGAGAATTTAAATTTTAAAGTATCTTACTTTGGACATAAAATTCTGCTTCTTGAACTCATAGACGATTCAGCATATTTATTTTTTTCCATAATCGGTCCCAAATAATCATTCACTTAAAAAATCAGCAGGCTTTTATTACATTTGTAGAAGAATTTCGTAGTCAAGTTTGCTAGAAAATCTCTCGCGCTGCCTTCCCAAATACAGCCACCACTGAAACCATTGTTAACTCCTACAATGACCTTGACCTTGTTTCGCGTCGCTTACCACGTCGCATCAGGAACTGTAACATTATCGCACTTAATCGTCGGGGGGGTGGGAATTCGTGCAGACAGCGGCGTAACTGGGGTGGGGACGGCGTCGAGCGGCGCGGCCGCCCCGAGCGGTGAGTTCAAGAGACTGCAAAATAGACGGCAAAATATATATTTTTTAAATGCGAAAATTTGATTTTTTTGCCCTCAACAAATTTTAAATCATGGAGCCAAATAAAAGAAAATTCAATAAATTATTGTAATTTTGTTTAAAATTCATAATTTATGTTAGGGACGGGCATTGTGATTACTCGCCCCGAGCGCCAAAAATAAGCTACGCCACTTCGTGTAGATGCGGGTTGAATCCGTATACTAAGAACAAATACTTCTTTTCGGTGTATTATTTTTAACGAAGCTATTATTCCAGAATCTTAGGATGTAATAATTATATCTCACAACAACGAATCATCAACCTAAATTTAATGTTTCCTCTATACTGATACTTGTTTATTATTCGCCCATCTTTTCTACCGATCTGAAGCGTCTACTCCAGGTAGTAATGTTCACCGATCTCCAAGTGATTCATGCACAATACTGGAAGCTCTGTCTTTACTCATGCGTTTACTTATAGACGCCACAGCTACGAATTCTAGGGCATTTGAAACTTGCATGGTCTCCGTCAGCACCTCAAAATTCCAATACTGAAAGGTAGCCCATTTATGCTCAGATATAACGACTAAAATCTAACACTACCGACATGAAACAGAAATACGGAAATAAAATTAGATAGTTCTCTAGAAGGTCTTGTGGTGGCAGCACACAATATGAATTTGTAGAAAGGATCTGTGAACTGTCGCTCCTAACGGACTGCACGAACACTTCTAGAAGCGTACGTGTGTGTATCATAAATTCAGACGAACAGCTGTTACCAGTGAGCCATGAGCGATAAAGGAGGAGGTAGTAGAGTAGTCTCAGTAAATCTAGTTCATAATTTATATGTTAATAAAGCAAACAAAAATGTTTCAGATTGTCAATTTGGTGCAGGAATTGCAAGAGCAATATGTCATCTGCGTAGTTACGTCTTTAGGTATCACGTAAAAGCAGGAACAAGGGTACAACGAACTGAAGCTGCGTAGGGCAGTGAGATGTATACGATGACCAAATGCCGCCCTTCACACGACTTTCTGATGTAGGCGGTTGGCATGTGGCTAGGATGGATGAAGCAAGAAATACATACAGGTATAGGCCACTTCAAAATTTTCAAGGACCCTACGGGGAATCGAAACCGGAACGTCCCGTGTTGTGGCGCAGTGTCTCAACCAACTGCACCGCTCGCCCCGCCGTTTGTCAATAAATAAAATGTATTTGCGAAGATGACGATGTGCGATCATCCACTGGCAGAACCGTAAACGAGCAGGATCATCTTGCAGTTGCAGAGCTTGTCCGTGCTAAACATGATACGGATAGAGGCCAAAGTACCCTACACTTGTGATGGAGGCGTGGGTTTGGCGAGAAGCTCTCTTGGTACTTGCTCTTGGACTATGTTCTGCCACACACAATGTGTTATCTTGCACACCAGATCCCTTTGCCGGACGTTATCTGGCAGATATGTGGAGTGACCGTCACGAATACCTAGGTGTATGCTTGGAGTTCTTTGATTTGAAAACCGCTGCCTGTATACCTCATCTGCTCCCCTGGCACTGCCATTGCATTATCCATACATGAAATGGGATATCTGTACGTTCTGCATGTGCGGACGTTATGTTCATACCGTCACTTTCACCACGAAACTTCATGACACAAACACAGCCCTGCATGAGGTAAGGTGTTAAACTGATCTGCGAGTCATATTTACAATCACCCCTACATGAGTAGTGGGGGTACGAGGGAGTCATGTGTGCCAAGGGTAGGAGTAAGCGTGATTGGAACTGCCATCGTACAGTTTGGCAGAGTGAAACATTAAAGTGTTCGTAGCGGTGTAACGGTTGATAATCTGGCATATGATGGTGATTCTGCATTTTTTTCACTCGAAATGACACATATGATAACATTCTTAAGTTTGGCAGGCGCTTCGTATACACACATATACGAGTATAAATACATGTACACACATATACAAACCGGCATGCATACATACGTACATTGAACTAATTACTCAGTAAATACTAAACTTTGCAGCAAAGTGGCTTTCGTCCTTAGTGTAAGCACAATCAACAGGTTTTTCATGAAACTCTATTCGTACATTTCCTTTGTTGTCCCTCCTTCCCTCCCTGAACTTGAAGACCTGTAGACACAAAATGGATTCTCCCATGGATCAATACTCTGTTTCCATGGCAATTCCTACCAGATTCAACCCAGCCCTTGTTCCCCCTTCCTTACTAGTGCAGAGCATGAGTGTGTACGCAGTATTTGTCTGTGGAAAGTAGACCATGGTGGAAGATAATTGTGTGTTGCAGTCTTTAATTCCTTTCATCTCTAACCACTAGTTCTCTGTGCTCGCAGTGACTTTATGTGTTACATAAATAGCAAACACATAGTCTAATAACCATATTAATTTTAAATAGAGTGTTTTGTAAGATTTAAATTTTATAGATATCTTTAAAAATGGACAACAGAAATAATCGTAGATATAGATTCACCTGGTATTATGTGTGTACTGTCAGTGGCTTATTACAGTATTGAGGAGATTAAAAGTAATACTGATTGAAACAAATCAGGGTGAGTGGTAACATAGTAGCTGATACAATATAGTCTTCTCGGGCGATCAGCCGCGTTAACTGGTTTAAATACAACGTTTCGGGGACTGGCTCCGTTCCCATCCTCAGGCAAATCAGTTTTGCCTGAGGATGGGGACGGAGCCAGTCCCCGAAACGTATTTAAACCAGTTAACGTGGCTGATCGCCTGAGAAGACTATATTGTATCATGTCGCAGCGAAAGTTTTAAAACTTATAGTAGCTGATAGTTTCTTTATTGTTTGACAGACTATTAGGGTGAAGGAGATAGTTTCAAATATAATTATGACTCTCTTGCCCAAGCCTTTTTTCTGAGAAAAGGATTCCCTCTAGGAAGGGTTTGGCTGACATTAAGAGAACTGTCACTGAGTATTTTTAATTCGACTGTAATATTAACTACATACCAAGCATAATAATTGCATTTCTTTTCAACAGGATAGTGGAAAATGGCTAAGATTGATGGAACTGGTTTGGGTTACTCCTACCACCTTCCCTCTGGTGGGTGGAGCCTGAAAATTCGCAATGCTCTCTCACAGTTCAGTGACTTATTCAGTGAATTTAACCGTTATATTGCCCCAGCATACCATCATGATCGGTGTGAGAGGTAAAAAGTATTTCAAACCGACGTTTCTATTATTGTTATTCATATTAAGTACTGCACCATTAATTTCTTTGTAAATTTCAAGAAAGTGGTGGTCAGTGTATGTAACAGTTCCTCTTTGACTGCCAATTTACATTCTTTAAAATTTGGCAGTTGGAAAGACCAGACTGTGAAGTGCAGCTGCTGTTTCATTCATGAAAGCCTCACTGACAGTTGTGTGTTACTTCCTTGAGGAGGTGAAAAAACAGGCCTAATAACATTTAGACATACTATTAACATAAAAAATAATGTTATGAATAAAAATTTTTGCCCCAACCATGTAGTAATAACAAAGGTAGAAACCTGGTCAAGAATGTCATTACAACCCAGATAACTGACATAGGATACCAAAGTATTTGGTGAAAAATGTACTTCTATAGCCTCTTCATCCACCACAAGTCACATGGGTAGTTTATGGTTATGTGGTGAGGATGTTTGTTCATTCAGCAGCGCTTGTTGCTGTACATTCACAGCTTCTGTGTATGAAGCAGACAGCTTACACAGCTTACCACTAGCCTCTGGAATGTACAGAATGTCAAGCATCAATTGGAACCCACTCACAGACTCTACAAACCTTCACATAGCATATACACTAACAAGGCATTTTTTATTATGGGATTGCGCACTGTACGGCGGATCGACATTATTGCTGCCATAGCAAACAAAGATTCTGCACTTTCTCCAATGCTCAGTCTCACTAAGTCCCACATTGAAAATACTTTCTGTACTTTCAGATTGAACCTTTTCTTCTCTGGCGAGAAGCCATTGTCTAAGTGCCTGCATCTATGTACAGACATTACAAAATGGAATTAATGTGTTTACTGTTAGGTGTAGTATTTGCAAATTACATGCCTTTATTGGAAGGCAAGTGCTGTTCTATTATTCTAATAATTTTATGGATATGATTTTTAAAATGTATTCAAAAAGGACAAATATTTATCATCTGTGGTCTGGAATAGAAAAGTAGGTTTAATTTTTGATGTGTGAAATTAGGCAGTACATGAAGCCATGTTTAATATAAATAAATAATAATATATATATATGTATATATGTATTACAACAGGATGCTTTCCTGAAGGGAGTATCAGGTATTAAGATGCACATTATTTTTGTTTCCTATAAACTGCCAATGTTTCTGACGTTTCCACTGTAATGTACGCAAGTTATCCTTGATCTTCACAATTTTACACTATATATCTTTTGTGTATGACACTGAAAAGGAACTGATCTTGGCATCTCTCAACTTTAAGTTTGATTATTTGAGCATACTTAAAATTGAATTTATAAGTTTCTGTGCAGATATAAATATATTTTTTTTTTACTCACATATCAACATGGAAGAAGTTAACACACATTCGCCTGTAATCTGCATACACTTAAATTATATGAAATTCATAATTTTATTGGTTTCACACAGGTCGGTACAGATGCGGCTCTACTCCATGCACAAAAGGGAGTTTGTCATGGTGTTCTTGGCTTTTTTTGCTTGCTTTGGACTTGGTGTATTTATTGGATTAGCAGGTAAATAATAATAATAATAATTAAATTCAGTGGGGCCAGTTAAAGACCAGCATAAATAAATAAATACACAGATACACAGGTATGACACAATTACACAAATAAAACAAAACAAAAAACAGACAAATCAAGTGTGAGTACTGACCCACACACTACTAAATTATTTACAAATTCAAATAAGATTCTAATGCAAAGACAAATTCAGCATTTTGTGAACACATCAGTCAGTAATATAAAATTTGTTTTAAAAGCAGTAATAGGTTTTCTAGATATGTCCCATTTCTGCAGACCGAATTTGCTGCTTTTATGCATCTAGCCGAAGGACAGATTTTGTGTGTAACAGGAAACATGGGGGAGTCTCTAACATTACAAACTGGAACATGCAGTGCAGTGTTGTCAAAATGGGATCAACACTTTCTAAGTCAGTGTAACTATTAAAAAAGAACACCTGAAGGGTGTGAAGCTTTAGATGCTGAAGTGAGTTGTCATAACTAAAATTTTCTTGGGGGGGGGGGGGGGGACAGTTTTGACATGAGGATGCAAATCTGTGCTGGAGATTATATCTTATCTTCCTACAGATAGACCGGTGTTTACTCTCTCTCTCTCTCCTTTTTTTTTCTCTCTCTCTCTCTCTCTCTCTCTCTCTCTCCCACCTGCAGCTTATGAAATATCTTACTTTTGTGGTTTCATTTACTAGGTCCACCAATCACCAGCACATCAGAGCAGAAGGCATCTGTACTCATAAAAAAACAGATCGGAAGTGACTTAGCTAACTGGCCCGTTCATAATGATGACACCCACAATGTCAACATACAGCCAGCAGCTGTGGGTCATTGCTAAAGTCGCAACTGACAACAAAGATGGTGAGAAAATTCACATGCTTTGCCTTGATTCAGTGCTGAATACGTGTCTTGAATAAGTTACCTACACATATGAAGCATAATTTAAAGAATGTGCTCAGCAAAAGTACTGCAGTGTCCTTCAGAAGCTGAGAGTTATTCAGCTGGTAGGAAGAATTCTCTATTCCTATGGAACCAAAAGTTTATTACTGTAATCGCAAACACCATATCCTAATCCGTGTCCTCTTCAGGTGTAAGAACAAATTTTATATTTTCTTACATTTGCATGTATGCCTTTAAGGTGGTCTCTTTTGAAAGTTTTTCCAGTCAACATTCTCTGTGTATTTCTTGTATGTTGTATTTACTCTGTCAATTTTATCCTCCTTTGCCAATTGCCTTCACAATATTAGGTAAAGATTACAGAGTATAAAGCTCCTAGTTATGTAACTTGTTTTTCCAGTTCTGCATAATTTTATGTCTTGTAAGTCCAATAACTACTAAACACTTATTTGCAAACACCCTTGATCGGTTTTGTTCCTTGAGAATGAGAAACCAATTTTCGCACCTATACAAAACACCAAGTACATTTTTAAGTAAAAAATAGTGTGTATTAAGTCTTTATGTTTTAAGAAAGAAATTGAAGTGGAATGGTAACTCACATTTTCTGAATTGAAACAGATATTAATCCCTCCACAGATATCAAAATTGATAAATGGTAAAGTTCACCACTATATAAGTATCTTTATGTGACATATATGGACTGCAGAGGTAAAGGTTTATACCTTCTTGACTTTGTGCTAGATGGATGTGCACATTAAATTCATACTCTGGCCAGTTTACTCTAGGGAAAGAGATGCAATTGGTAAGTTTTGCAATTCACTGTATGCAGTTGTGTTTACCAGAGCAACTTTTGTCAAAGTGCATTTCTGTTCTCATCTTTTCTTGTTTCTTTTCCAGATGAAAGCTTTGATAAAACTTTCCATGTGAGTGTTACCATTGATGGTATAACAGCAGACCGCAAACCAGTGACAGTTCTGCACGGTGATAGAGCGCATAACAGGTACACATCTTGTTCACTTGCTTGTGCAGTTGATAGATTCCTTTTCTCTAACTCTCATTTTCTGCAAGGAAGATGGTGTAGTTTATAACCATCCACATTTTGGCTAACCTCAGTTTTTAGTAAACGTGTTTATACCACATTGTCCCTTTCCATGTGTATTTAAGTATTATTCAGCTCAGATAGTGTTTGAACACATTTAGAGTCATTATACTTGCATCTACAAAATATTAATGTGTAGTGTGACACGAACAGGATCTAATTTAGTAAACTTTCTGTTCATTTTGGAGCTGGTGAAAGAACTGTTCATGACATTAGTATCAACAAGTGTAGAATTATACCTCAAAGTAGTTAGTGCTGCTTTTTTATATTTAGGAGGTCTGGGTTCAAATCTCTGCCTGAACACTGGCTATTGTCACTGACATTTTTCACAACTTCTGCTGCCCCTCTGTGCTTTTTCCAGGATAATACTTGCAGTTAGCTATGACTGCTTCTGTCAACATCCTTTCCAACTTATTATGCACTAATCAGCTCATCAATATGGTTTAATCTGATTTTATGATAGTGTAGTTTAATAAACCAAGTGCAAATAAAATATAGTATTACTTTGTACTTTATACTTATGTTTTGTTTGCGTGTTTTTGTAATAAGTTTTCTTTTAAGTACAAAGTGCATAGAATTAAAATAAATCCAGTCAAAACACAACAATTTTATTCTACTTGTTTTGGCCTAAAAGGCCATCATCAGGTTGAACACAAGAGTAAAAGAATATATGTATATGCACTGTTTATATAAAGTTGCGATCTGAAAACCTCACAGTTTATATCGTTATAATTGGAATTGTTATATTGTTATTTTGACTGGATTTGTCATAATTCTAATTGCTATAAAGTACAGCATGAATTGTCTAAATTACAGAGTACTTACCACTCATAAATTGTACATTCTAGGATGATTATGTAATGTTATGTGTATCAGTTGCAAAAGTTGGTGACTCTTGAGTGAGGTGGAGATGTGGTTGTGAATGGTGAGTAGGTTATTATTTATAAGGAGACAGTCATGTTGTACACCAAGGAGCTAATCCTAGCAAGACTGAGGAGAACTGGAAGAAATGTCAGTCAGGAAAACATGTAACCTGGCAAAGATTTAATCTCATTATCACCAAAATAAAAATGTATAATGTTTTCTCTTTAATAAGTGAACAGCAATTTCAGAATAAATGCATTAAAGTTAGTTAGTTAAGTGAAAGTAAGGTTGGCATTATAGTAATGAGGCTTTATATTTGTACATCCTACCTTTGTAAATAAAGACTGTTTGTTCTTAAGAGAAGTACATGAAAAATGCAACAGGACATATTTATTAACAGTCAAAGATTTTAATGTTTGACATTCCTCAACCATTCGTGGAAGGATATGATTTCTGAGGCAATGACATAATTGAGAGGATAAAATTCTATGCTTGCTTGCTTAGGTAGTTATTTTGTAATATCATATCAACTTGTGAGGCTATGTAGTGTTGAATGAGATATGGTCAAATGATAATAGTAAATAAGGAACAAAGCATAACTAAGCAACTGTTGGGCATTTTAAGGTGCTGTCATGGAAATGTCATGGAGGAAACGTACAAAATACCTCACGGTAGTCAGCTGTCTGTCCAGACTATAAGTTTTAAATAACATCTCATTGTGCAGTATTCTTATTGTAGTGAAGGTTAACATGTAGACAAGATCGAAGGGACTCAGGATAGGGTATCGTGAGAAGCTTAGGTAGCATTTGTGTTGACCGTTCTTTATGTAAGAACAAGAAATTTTGTGGGCAAGTGAATAACCATCGATTGCTCCTGTACCATGGAGTTAGTTTTGGTATTTACAGAAATCCAAATTACCACTTCTAGGAAATGATGTCCAAAGTATGGATGCCCCTAAATGTGTCAGCTAAGATCACAATCAGGACTCCACATTGCAGGACCCGCCACCTCATATGTGAGCGTCAGTCTTGCGAGGAATTTATGGTCGTCCATCTTGGTTTTCTTGACTACACACACTATATATTGACAGTGCGGTTCCATGGACTAGAAAGCTTCCATCAGCGCTATAACATCGTAGAAGTCACATTCTTTGTAAGTAACCATATCATGTAATCTACTTCTCTGTTCAGTTGTTTCTGTGGATGCCATGAAGGCATATTGGGGAGTTGGGGTATAGGTCCATTCCATTTTAACCTTGGTACTAGACAGAGATGGGGCGCGCGGTGGCGTAGTTGGTTGAGGCACTACGCTACAAACCGGAACGTCGCGGGTTCGATTCCCGATGGTGTCATTGGAATTAATTCCTTGACATAATCGTTTCGGTCGCACTATGGCCCTGGGGTCGACTCAGCCTCTAACAGAAATGAGTACCAGGAATATTTCCTGGGGGGTAAAGGCGGCCGGTGCATAGGGCTGACAACCTTACCACCTTCATGTGCCGATTGTCTACAAATCTGGGAGCCTCAACCTCCTGGACCCCTCAGGGCCTGTCCAGGCCTGTAAATGGGGTTACTTTACCTTGGTACTAGACAGAGATAGTGGTCAGCTTCATGCTATGCCTGCTTTACCCCCTGGTAAAGAGTCCGTGGTGTCCATTGAATAGGAGGCTGGGTGGGCCTCAGGACCAGTCTGGATGTTATGAAGTTATTTCATCTAATGATGATCTGGATAATTATTGTTGTTTATTCTGAGAATCAGCCTGTCTGGATGAAATGTTGATTTCTTTAACATTAAAACAGGTGGCAATATTGATTACCATTGTCCATTAAGAGTCCATGCCCATTATCCAGCCGATCATAGAGTAGACACTCACACAGAAGCAGTTATAAAATAGAAAATGTATTTACAGAGAAAGTTGTACATCTTCAGCTGGATATGTAATTGTTATAATTGTGTAAATTAAAACAAATTCAGAAGTACAGAAGTTATATTGAACATGCAACATTTTTGTATATACCAACATAAAAAAGGATTGAAAAGGTGCAATTTATAACAGAGTACAAAGAGTTTCCACATACATTTTGTGCAACTTCTGGAAGGATCTCTAATTTCAGATTTAATCAAAATTCATCCAATAGTTATTATCTTATTTGTACGAACAACTTTCATTTGAAACTTCCTTCAAATAGACGTGATGTTATGCTAATATACATTTATTCTGTTGTGAAAGTAGGCCTATATGCCTTTGATGTCAGTCGTTTTAAAAACTGAAATGGCCCTTCAATTCAAGGAGCTTCGTTATAAGATTTCAGCAAAATCCACCCAGCAGTTATGTTGAAATATGCAGATGGAGATACATGGACGGTTAGATACCATCTCCCCCCATATACGTACATTCATTTTATTCATGTCCTGCAACGAACACACAATAACCCAGCCAAGTACCAGAACACATTAATTCAGTTATTCATTCAGTCTGATCATGTATTATGGAACCCTCACTTAATGTACATTTTGTAAGATGTTGCTTTAAGTGGATCTCAGTTTCTATCTCAAGATCACTAGCCTTGTGATAAGTAGTCACGATTTAACGTTCTTCTGACTTTAAGCATTTAAATTAATTGCCTTTCCCATTCAACCATTATATGAGGATATTGCTGTATGAATTGGTTGTTGTACAGGGATTACTATATTCTGTTATATCTAAATCCTCAAACCCAAATTGTAATGAATTTTGAAATCATCTTTTGATTTCTTTCTGATCAGTCAATTTTTTCATGAACTTATATGCTTAACCTTTTTAAATTGTTTGGATGAATTTTAGTAGAGAGAGGAGAGAGAGAGAGAGAGAGAGAGAGAGGAGAGAGAGAGAGAGAGAGAGAGAGAGAGAGAGAGAGAGAGAGAGAGAGAGAGAGAGAGAGAGAGAGAGAGAGAGAGAGAGGAGAGAGAGAGAGAGAGAGAGAGAGAGAGAGAGAGAGAGAGAGAGAGAGGAGAGAGAGAGAGAGAGAGAGAGAGAGAGAGAGAGAGAAGAGAGAAGGAGAGAGAGAGAGAGAGAGAGAGAGAGAGAGAGAGGAGAGAGAGAGAGGGAGAGAGGAGAGAGAGAGAGAGAAGAGAGAGAGAGAGAGAGAGAGAGAGAGAGGAGAGAGAGAGGAGAGAGAGAGAGAGAGAGAGAGAGAGAGGAGAGAGAGAGAGAGAGAGAGAGAGAGAGAGAGAGAGAGGAGAGAGAGAGAGAGAGAGAGAGAGAGAGAGAGAGAGAGAGAGAGAGAGAGAGAGAGAGAGAGAGAAGAGAGAGAGAGAGAGAGAGAGGAGAGAGAGAGAGAGAGAGAGAGAGAGAGAGAGAGAGAGAGAGAGAGAGAGAGAGAGAGAGAGAGAGAGAGAGAGAGAGAGAGAGAGAGAGAGAGAGAGAGAGAGGAGAGAGAGAGAGAGAGAGAGAGAGAGAGAGAGAGAGAGAGAGAGAGAGAGAGAGAGAGAGAGAGAGAGAGAGAGAGAGAGAGAGAGAGAGAGGAGAGAGAGAGAGAGAGGAGAGAGAGAGGAGAGAGAGAGGAGAGAGAGAGAGAGAGAGAGAGAGAGAGAGAGAGAGAGAGAGAGAGAGAGGAGAGAGAGAGAGAGAGGAGAGAAGAGAGAGGGAGAAGGAGAGAGGAGAGGAGAGAGAGAGAGAGAGAGAGAGAGAGAGAGAGAGAGAGGAGAGAGAGAGAGGAGAGAGAGAGAGAGAGAGGAGAGAGAGAGAGAGAGAGAGAGAGAGGAGCGTGCGTGCGTGCGTGTTGTACAAGCATAAAATATTAATTCTAAATAAAGTGAATGAATTAATACTTGTAAATGATAAATTTTCAGTTAGCCATGTAACATAACAGAGATCTAGTACATAATAAATTCAGTAAGTATAATATGTGTAACATTTTTCATTTATAAT
This sequence comes from Reticulitermes speratus, assembly GCA_021186555.1. Taxonomy (NCBI): domain Eukaryota; kingdom Metazoa; phylum Arthropoda; class Insecta; order Blattodea; family Rhinotermitidae; genus Reticulitermes; species Reticulitermes speratus. Next base: position 43,115,286 of record JAJKFL010000013.1, read on the forward strand.
CTGATGACAGAATTGTGCAGTTCACTAATATTTCATTTCAGTTTAAGAACTACAATCCAGCATTCACCCAGGTTGAAATTTGGTTCCGGTTTATCTTTCTGCTTAGCACATTTGCAGTAACGGTAAGCTACAAATTTGCACACACACACATCTGAAATCTAGATATATGTTTTTCCTCCTTTATGTGGAGTAATTTAATGTGCATATATATCTCATACACATTTTAAATTAAATACTATAAGATCGGAATTATGCATGTAGAACGTGCAATAAACTTCCTTCATTGTGGATTATGTTTCAGTGTTGGTTTGCACATTCCTTGCGCAAATTTGCAGTGTATGACTGGTCCATTGAGCAAAAGTGGATGTCTGTTCTTCTGCCTTTACTGCTACTATACAATGGTGAGTCAAATTTCATTGAGGTTTTATGGTGCTGTGTGCAGGATGATTTCATGGCAGCACAGCAAGCTGAAATATATGATTTCCTTGTTTTAACAAACAGTATTTCATTTACTTGAAGATTTAACATGCCATGTTCAGTGATTCATCTATCAGCATGCAAAATACCAAGACCACATATTGAGCGGTGAGCGTATGAATTACATGTTATTTAACAATACGGCAGCCTGTGCAGTGGTTATTTAGCATAAAAAATGTGATAAGATGATCATGTTTGTGAACTTGATAGGATTCAGGAGGAAGAAGTTATGACCTATTTCAAGGTCATATCCCAGCATTCTTCTGATAGGACAGGGCAACCTATGAAAATCCTCTGTCAGAAAAATCAGTGTAGTGGCTATTATTCAAACTGCTCACCTCTGCAATAGACGTCAGACCTGTTAAGGCTTCAGCCAACTTGTTCAGTCTTCGAATGGTGCTAGTGCTTTTTCCATCTCTCAAATTGACATGATAATATTGACGATAGAAGGTTATTTGTATTTGTATTTGTATTTGTATTTATTTATAAGTTCCAGAAATCCAATAAGTGTATATAGAACACGTCACAAACTCAAGTATAAAAGCACAAAATACATACATTAAATAATCACATCTAAAACAAACAGAGTACTAAATACAAACAATATAAACTGGAATTTCTTATTGTAACAGTTATCCAGTTAGGTACTCATCCACAGTATAAAACGAGTGAGTATTCAAAAAATGCCTTAATGCAACCTTAAACTTTTTTTAAATTATTAGAGGTGTTCTTAATCTCTATGGGTAATTTATTAAATATCTTTATACCCGCGTAATAAACTCCTTTCTGATAAATAGTTAAATTAGCTTGAGGCAAATACAAATTCTGTCCTTGTCTAGTATCAATAGTATGAGAGTCAATGTTTGATGGGAAAAGAGTTTTGTTTTGTAATACAAACATTGATAAAGAAAATATATATTGAGATGCCAACGGCAGAATATCTAATTCTTTGAATATATTTCTACACGAAACTCTATTGCCATATCCCAACATTGTTCTAATTGCCTTTTTCTGAAGGAGTTGCCTGCAGTGGAATGACATTTATAACAGTTGCCAGTTATTATTTATAGTATAACACTGGTGTTTGCAAATCATTCAGTTTGTAAACAGGCTCCTTCAGCATCAATGAAAAAGACTGATGTTTCAGCATAATAATTGTCATATCATGTTAATCCATCTATGGATGTTGGTTGCTACATTTTATAGTAGTAGTAATAATAATAATAATAATTCAATTCAATTCTAGTTTATTAATGTGCCGAATCAACAGCCAGATGGCCAATTACAGAAACAGCACAACATACAACACAAATAACAATGGACAATAAACAAAACAAAATTAAAACAAACACAACCAAAACAATTAAACAAACAAACAATAAATTACTTACATAATTATTAAGAACACCTTAAAATAATGTGATAAAGTATCACATCTGATTAAGTGTAACAAATTCCCTTCTGAAGTCATCCGAATGATTGCAAATTAAATTTGCCACAATTACACACCGGCCAGAGGGACAATTTTTATAAAATGAACTAACATGAAACAAAGAAAAGTCTCAGAGGGTCCGAGTGGGAACTCGTAGACCAATAATGTCCAAGATGGATGGACAGGATTTAAAACCTAATAAAACATTAATGACAAAAATTGCATCAAGTTGATGTCTTCTATCATGTAAAGTACGTAAATTGAGTACTTGAAGAGCATTGGCGTAACTATAACCATTATTGTCTCGGGAAAGTAATCGATTATAACATAAAGCTACAAACTTCCTTTGAATACGCTCAAGCTTTTTTGCATCAGTAGAAGTAATTGAATTCCATACTACAGATGCGTACTCTAATTTAGGTCTAACAAGTGAAAAATATAAAGCCAATAAACTATCTAGAGTCGAAAATGAAAAAGTAATATTACGAATTAGACCCAAAAGCTTAATAGATTGAGAAAAAATATAATCAACATGAGAATGAAAGTATAATTTGGAATCAATAAAAACTCCCAAATCCTTAATACAATCGGTACGTGTAATATAAAAATCCCCAAGTTTATATTTCAAAAGAAGGGTATTAGTTTTCGTAGAAAAAGTTATAACTCGAGTTTTACCAGTGTTAAGATTCATAAAATTAGCAGTGCACCAACGTTGTATGGAATCAATATCTAATTGCAACTGAGTAAAATCATCAAGTGATTTAATAGCACGAAAAGAAAATAATAATAATAATATCATACTTTTCCCAACACTAGTTTTGGATTTGCATCTGCTTGCTGTCATAATGAAATAAAAAAGTTTTGGGCAAATCCATTTGAGGCCACCTAATAAACAAAATACTGGGTGGCAGTTTGGTCAAAGCTTTCCTCCTTTAATACCAATAGTGACATCTACAAATTTAACAGAACATGTTCTTCTGAGACTGCTTGACCCTGAAGATGAAAGCACTGTGACTGTTTTACATGTCAGGAACTATAATTCCAGGGACAAAGATAACATCCCAGAAGATTTGAATCTTCAGAAACAATTTATTCTGGATTTCAGATCCAATCTTTCCAATGATGTTCCTGATCAACTCCTGGCTGCCAGGAATGCTAGATGCGTTATTTCAAACCTCATTTCTCTGTGCTCTTCTTCTTTTCTGGTTGTGTGTCTACCATGGCCTGCGTCAGGCAAGTTACGAGACTCATTTTAGAAATATATTAATACTTAGTCTGTGAGAGGTTGTATTCTGTATTTAGATGTATTTTACCTCTGTTCAGAAAAAATATTTTGCTAGAAGACTATCCTGTCACAGATTTACAAAAAAAAGTTTTTTAAATTAAGATTCTAAGTATCACCTCACTCAGTTTAATTATTTGAATTAAATTATGTTAATGACATGCTGATTAATTGTGGTATCAAGAGCTCCTGAAAAGCAACTGCAAGAAAGACTGGGCATAAGATGAGAGGATGACATTAAAATGGGTATGATGGAGATAGATTATGAGGCTAGGAGACTAATGAATTGTGTCCAGCTGTAAGCTTTCATTTTTGATGTGAAACTTTGGTTTCTACTTCCAGATTTGGTCAGCTTTAATTCTGCCACCAGGGTCACTTTCAGTTAGTAACTTCATACTGATGGTTATTACAATGTATCATTTAGGGGTGAATCTAGGATATTGTGAACAGAAACTAATTAAATTTGTTATGAAGTTTATGGGAGGGACCAGAAATTTGTATCAGGAAAACAGTATTGGTTAATCTCTCACCCGCTCTTCTGTATATTGGGTCGTTAGAAATTTTGGGGCTTTTTTCTGGGTTTATATCTCTTAATGCTGTGTGGAATCAAAAGGTGCCATCATGTGTAATTGTCAGGAAGCTTCGTGTTTTCAAAGGTGCATCCACTTTTTGAATTCCCCCCCCCCCCCCACACACACACAAACAAAAACGTTGTGACTCATTAGTGTGACATGATGATGCAGTAACCTGATTCAGTAACGTAACTGTTAGTGATTGCTAGGATATGGCACGAAATTTGAACTATCTCATGCAGTCACTAGGATACAGGAAGAACCTAAAGCATTTTCTGCTACCACTAGGATATGGAATGGGACAGACAAATAAAGGTGAAAGCGCCAGAGATTTTTATCTAATTTTAACCAAATTTGGAATTTCTGGACAGATTTTCATATAAGTCCCCAATATTAAGTTTCACGGAAATTGTCCATTGGGAGCCGAGTTTTTACACGCGGACAGACGGATAGACAGACATGACGAAGCTAATAGGTGCTTCGTGTGGCTTATTCAAGCGTGCCAAAAAGAGTTAAAAAGAAGAACCATCCAGTTGTAAAAATGTGTTTGTTGTGTATGTGTGCACACATGCATGAACATGTATGTGCATTAATATGCTCATTATATTCATATGTTTGATATATGTTCCTTTGTTCGTAGAATGAGCGCCACATATTAACTTTCTATCTGCCAAAACTCCTTATTGTTGGGATGCTGTGGATATCTGCTATTACAATGGCAACGTGGCAGAAGTTCAATGAACTGCAAGATCCAACATACAGCTACAAACTGGACACAAGAAACTTTGATGCAAGTAACTCAGGCTGGCTGCTGATAAGTGCCATAATAAACCTCTCTTTACATGGGGGCTACTAATTAAGAAATATTTCTGAAGGCTTATTCACGTATTTGAACTTACAATTGAGTTTACTGAATGCTTGTTGGAGAAACAAAACAAGATTACTGAAAAATATTCCATTTCTCATTAAAAGATTAAGAAAATGAAGGTAAATCTGGACTCTCTCATAAACAGTAATACATAGCCTTTACATTCAAGGTGCTATTAAAACAAACCACAATTGATTACAAAAAATAAAATTTCTGTAAGTTGTACATTCCACATGATGAGAGTTTTTGCGGTATTGTGCGCCCTCAGATTGCATTTTCCCATTTTGTAATTTGTAGCTAATATTGTTACGGTGAGTTAACCAAGAATGATGTAATGGGGCTGAACCTGTAAGCACACATAGAAGAAAGAGCCTGTACTTACAAATTTTTGTTGGTAAGAAATTTATGTAACACCAACAAATGCACTATTCTGTATTTTATTCGTTAGTAACCTCAGTAAGGAGAAGACTCGCAGATCTAGTTTTAGAGAGGAGGGTAATATTAAAATGGGTCTTAGATAAGTAGGTTGTGAAGAAGTGAGCTTCATTAAACAGGTTTATTTATTTGGTGCAGTGGTGGTCTTTTATGATGATAATGATGTAAATTTCTAGACAGGTTAAATAATAATAATAATAATTATTATTATTATTATTTACTGCAATTGGGTTTTCACCGGTGGCAGTAGTCCTTACACTAGTACACACAATACAAATGTTTTCACCCGGTGGCAGTAGTCCTTACACTAGTACACACAATACAAATGTTTTCACCCTGGTGGCAGTAGTCCTTACACTAGTACACACAATACAAATTTTTAATTGTGCTAGTAGTCTTACGTAGTTAACCAATACAAATGTTTTACATGGGTGGCATGTAGCCACACTAGTAAGCCTGTATTACAAATTTTTGTTGGTAAGTAAGTTTACATAGTACACACAACAAATGCACTATTCTGTATTATTCGTTACGTAACCTCAGTAGAGAAGTTTTACCGCAGATTAGTCTTTAGAGAGTACATCATTACAAATGGTTTTAGATAGTAGGTGTGGCAAGTAGTCTTCAGTTACAACATTATTTTTAGGTGCAGTGGTGTCTTTATATGTATAATATTAAATTTCTAGCAGGTTTACATATAACAATACAAATTTTTACGTCAGTTATTTTACTGCAATATGTTTTCACCCGGTGGCAGTAGTCCTTACACTAGTACACACAATACAAATGTTTTCACCCGGTGGCAGTAGTCCTTACACTAGTCACACAATACAAATGTTTTCACCGGTGGCAGTAGTCCTTACACTAGTACACACAATACAAATGTTTTACCCTGGTGGCAGTAGTCCTTACACTAGTACACACAATACAAATGTTTTCACCCGGTGGCAGTAGTCCTTACACTAGTACACACAATACAAATGCTTTCACCCGTGTGGCAGTAGTCCTTACACTAGTACACACAATACAAATGTTTTCACCCGGTGGCAGTAGTCCTTACACTAGTACACACAATACAAATGTTTTCACCCGGTGGCAGTAGTCCTTACACTAGTACAAACAATACAAATGTTTTCACCTGGTGGCAGTAGTCCTTACACTAGTACACACAATACAAATGTTTTCACCCGGTGGCAGTAGTCCTTACACTAGTACAACAATACAAATGGACATAGAAATATACATAAAAATAACAATACAAAACAAAATACATAAGTAAATACAAGTACACACATTAGAACACCGTACACACATTACAAAAACATCCACACCTTACAAAGCATCCACACCTTACAAAAGCATCCACACCTTACAGAAACATCCACACCTTACAAAAACATCCACACCTTACAAAAACACCCATACACAATACAAAAAAAAACCCACACATTAATTAATTTCAGTGCATTAGAATATCCTCAGTATAAAGTCAGACCAAAGTACATGTAATTATATCCCCCAAGAACTTAATTCAACTTCACTTCGAAACCAAAGCACTTCACTTCACTTCACACCCTTCACTTCACATCTCTTACTTTTATTTAATCCCCACTTAAAAATCCTTAGCTTGTAATGACTTTCTTGACCCTTTTTTAAAAGTGCTTAATTTACAGGGGAAAGTCACTAGTATGCCTGGAGGTAATTGGTTCCAGCTTTTTGTGGTCCTATTTACAAAGGAATATCAAGCGATCTACTCAAGGGCAATGCTATAGTTTTTACAGAGTAAAATATTTTAACCTTTAATGTAAGGTATTTCCATGTGACACACTGGCAAGATGTTCTCATGTATTTTACAGAGTTTCAAAGTGTTCTTCTTTGTGGCATGTGGTGTGTACTTGGCGTATTTACTACTGCTGATACTGCGTGCATACAGTGAGCTTCGAGCTATGCCATATTTTGGTAAGTCTGGCATTAAATATTCATTTTTAGGTACTGGTTCCATTAATATTGTTAATATTACTTTGTATATATATATATCTGATTGTTGTATGCTGTATATGAATGAAGATGTCTTTTGATTATATCCATCACACACTCGTACAATGAAACACCTACTTTACATTTCTGAAGGATCCTCGTACACTAAATATAATGTAGAGCAATCTAAAACTGGGGAAACTGAAATGTAATAGGAAAATAAAAACAAACATGAATAGTTGAAACATAATCATTAGATTCTAAAAGATACTCTGGTTTCTTTAAAAGAATAGTAGCCGTAATTTTAAATAAATTAATGCTGAAGAAATTATATGTGCCCTGATATAAACTGTTCCACATGTGCACTAAATTCCTTAAGTTAATTCATTCTAGTGGGAAAGAAAAAAAATTAAAAGCGAAAGTTGTTGTTACACTTCATTCTGTTACTTCCAGATTACGTCAGTGTGAATTAAATTGTATGAATCAATAGTTTGCTGTTTGATTTTCACATGTGCAGCAAAGTAAGCTGCTTGTTGTTTGGTGTGTCTGCAGTAAGAACTGCTGAATGGATTTTCATTAAATATGGTATTGTGTTGTTTTACTGCAATTTATTGACACTTTCAGTTTTTGGTTAAAATCAGACAACAGCAATAGACATATCACATCAAGACCACCTGTATTTATTCATGCATCTCGAATGTGTAACTTGCTAAATATTTATCAGAGAAAAAAAATGTTTGCAACAATAGTTGTACAGAAAAATGAAATAAATTTTATGCCCAATATTATTCTTCTGTACACCATACATTTTCAAGATAACTACAAAAAGGGGAATTCTTATGTTAACGTTATCTAGTCATTGAAAAACTGTTGGATTGATTCTGGTTGCTGTTGATAAAAGAGCATAAAAAGTAGAATTCACAAACTCAAAATACAGAGTAAACATGCCAGAATTGTTACACTATGCTTACATTTTTTAATTTGTTTCTATCTGCTTTGCACTGTAGAGCTCATTTTTAGTTTTACTGACTTTGTGAATAGATGCCAGAGCGTGAATCATTGCCATGACTGCTGGAAATGTAGTGCAATTGCTTCACCAACATCAGCAGGCTCAACTGGTATGACATTGATGCCTTAACATTTGGGCTACAGATTTCACCATACACGCACCAGTGGCAGGGTCATGCTTGTATGCTACACATTCTTTGTGTATGAAACACCTGTTAGCACATCAGCGTCACACCATCTAGCTGCACTTTATCTTTGCTGTAGTAACAACTTCCACTGTTTAGAAACCTTTTAAACATTTTTTCCCTGAATCTCAAGTTCAGTTTCATACTGATTTATGCGTTCCTTTGAAGTCCAGAAGTTTTCAGGTTCAAAATTTAAATACTCAAAAAAATTGTTTTATTTCATTGTATCTAATCTGTTGCTGACAGATATGTTCAAGAAGATCTTCTTCATTACACATCTCACACTGCATGCATATTGAATTTAGGCATAAGGATTTTCAAAAGGCCTTTTTTTAGTGTGGAGTTTGATGTTCATAAAAATACACGAGGCAGCTAACAAATCAATATTATGTTCATGAAGAAATTAAGAGCAGATTAATTTCTGGGAACACTTGCTGAAATTCAGTTTCAGTACAGAGTATACAAAGCTGTAATTTTACATATTGTATCAGTGTGGGTGTGAAGTTTGGTTCCTCACGTTAAGGGAAGTATGTGAAGGTGCTGGAGAACATGGTGCTAAGGAGAATATTGGGACTTAATAAGGAAAAACTAGACGCTGAGGAAAATTACATAATGAGGATTGTCACAATTTGTAGTCTTGACCAAATACTGTCAGAGTGATCAAATGAAGAAAGGTTAGATGGGTGAGCCATATAGAACACAGGAGAGGTAAGCAATGCATATAAACATTTCACCAGAATATCTGAAAGAAGAAAACATTTGAAGGATCTGGACATAGAGGGAGGTAAAGGTAAAGGTAAAGGTAAAGCAACACATTACAGGCCTAGACAGGCCCTGAGGGGTCCAGGAGGTTGAGACTCCCAGATTTGTGGACAATCGGCACATGAAGTGGTAAGGTTGTCAGCCCTACGCACCGGCCGCCTTTACCCTCCAGGAAATGTTCCTGGTACTCATTTCTGTTAGAGGCTGAGTCGACCCATAGAGGGGAGGATAATATTAAAATGTGACTTATATAAATAGGGTGTTAGGATCTGGACTGGATTCATATGCTTAGGCTAGGGAGCAGTGGGTAGGCTCTTGAGAACATGGTAATGAACCAGATACCATAATGAGCAGGGAATTGGTTGGTAGAGTCTCTGTTAGCTTCTGAAGGTCTCTGGTCCATGGAGCTAGCCAGAAATCATTCTAATATAGCTATAAGATGTAAAATCCTTTCTTCAACTGTTATGATTTTGAATCAAAGATTAGCTGCATTTTAGAGACTGACTTGGGACTTTAATCACCAATTAAATTTGGCCTATAGGTATGGTACTTCAGCAGTGAGACATGTTTAAGAGCTCATGACCGAAGTTACACAACTGGTACTATAGGAGTAGTATTTTCTTAAGTGTGAACACTTATCATGACTTGCTGTTATAATTTATTAACAGTGCTTGTCTTCTGGATTGTGATGCACTGTAATCTGAATACAATGGCACACATGTACCAGATAAAAATTGTGTGACATTACAAAACACAGTAATCATCATAGACACCACAATTATGACCTCAGATAGTCTACATGATAAATTGAAATGTATTTGAAAATTACTTCAAACAATGAAGAGGTATGTGGTTGCTTTGACAACAGTGTTGTTAGGATAGGGTCAGATATTGCTAAAGAACACGTCCCAGACTTGTGACTATCTGGCCTCTGCCCCTCAGACAAGGCGGTGAAGGAAGCTACAGTGAAGGTGGGAGCAGCCAAAGAGCAGGATTCTAAGGACATGGAAGAAAATTAACACATTTTGTGTTTCTTTAATGCCATACTGCTTGGCTGCATAACCATATCTAAAATTTCCTTAGACTTCAGATCATCTTAAAAGAAACACAAGTCTATGTCACACAATTACTATGTCATTGATTTGGAATACAGTGGTCTAAAAATCAGGTAGCAACTCACAAATGCTGTGGATGTCTGATTGCAGCACATGCTGTACGATTTTCAGTCTTGCAAGATTGCACAAAATACACATTTATGATGTTAAGTTAGGTTCACATTCTATGCAGAATTAATCTTTATTAGTATATACTGTTACATTTCACCACAAAAAATTCTACTTTTCAGGCATATGAAATAGCTATCATTTGGGTGGGACCAAAGTAATTTTCTGCAGTAAATACAGTTTTTACTTTTACAAATTCTAATGTTTGAAATCTGTCAAAGGTACAGATTTATTGCAGAAAGTCTTTGTGGTCCCATCCAAAGTACAGGTACTGCTATTGCTTGGTGGTTAAATTCTTGAATTCCATTAATGACATGTCATGATTTATAATGCTTCACAGATATGCGGCTGAAGTTTCTGACTCTGCTGATGCTCATTGTGTTGGCTATAAGTCTGTCTGTGACTATGCTGAGATTTGGAGTGGGAGTCTTAGAAGACAACTTTGTAGCAGAGCTGTCAACCAACTACAAAAGTTCTGCACAATTTATGTCATTTTACAGCCTTCTTAACTTTTATCTGTACACAATGGCCTATGTTTATTCACCAGCAAAGGGTACTGTCTTTGGTGAGTTTACTTCTAGGATCTAGGTTGACATATTATGAGAAGGGAAAGAACTAGCCACATCTCCATCATATGATGGGGTTAACATAATATTCATGTGCTAATCCACAGCGTTTCTAACTATAATTTCCACACAACTGAACAGCAGAGAAGAGACAATTTAGTAACAACATTGTATGGCATAAAAACTTTTCTGATAGAACCTCAGCTCTGTTAAACTCAAATAGAAAATGAAACCATGGTACTTCCTGAAACATGCATATCATTTAATCTGTATTAGTCAAATTGATCATACAATTTTACTCAGGGAAGATTGGGTTGCTGAAAACCAAATTTCAAAATCTATTTCAAGATTTCAAGCTTTTGCAAAATTAAATCTACTATGTTTACAGCACCATATAATTTTCACATTGATAAAGAAGACAAAGTTATACAAATGGAACTCACAGAATTACAATGTGATTCAGTTCTGAAAGAAAAATTCAGTAATTTGGGTACCAAGTTTCTATACCTAATTCCTTACTTGCATATCAGTTTTCAAAAATAATTTAATTTGCTTATTAAATATGTGCAGTGTTTGGTAGCACGTGTTTCTTTGAGCAACTTTTTCACTTTGAAATGAAACAATAGCTCAGAAAGATATGTTCAACACATATGTATTTGTCATCACTAACAAAAGTGGTGTCAATGCAAAATTTTAAACCTGACACTAACAAGCTAAGCATACATAGATGCAAAGATTCTGGAAAATTTTCCAATTGTAGATGAGCTAGACATGATTCAGACATTGTTTTAGATTTAGATCTTAAATTCCCGAGAAATTATTTTACTTAGAGTATTCATTGGTGTTGTTAGAGGATTAAAACCTTTCCATTTATTTTTAAAATTTTGTGGCATAATCTTAAATCTCTTTGTTCACTGTGGCTGTCACGCATTAAGTTAGACATGCGTGCAATAGATTATTAAAAATATAGCTAACTAGTGGAATGATACCTACGATTTCAAAAACATGTGCATGAAAGATCAGAACCTACTGTTTGCTAAAGAACAGATCAAAAACAGGGTGTAGTGGAGCATTAATTGTAGCTTCTGGATAACTCTCTTGATCTTGCATTTTGCAGAATCACCTATCACAAAGGATAACCCAGCTTTCTCCATGATAAACGATTCTGATGAGGATGTTATTTATGGATCAGATGAGGAAAGTCGTCGACCCCTGAATCGTTGCCAGAATGATGATGACAGTGATTAGAACTCTTGTTAAAGACAATAGACTAGCACTAAAGTGCCATCTTGAAACATGAGTATGTAGTGGTATAAAGTTACCATGTACTCAGAAATTCTAAACCATCTTCTCAAAATGTACAGGTGTCTTGAATATATCATAATATAAGCACTGTTGAATACAAATGGTTAAGCTATTATGTTGATAATACTGCGGTCAATGTTGAACAATATGAAATGTACTTACCAAAGGATTTTATATATCCACCTGTACTAATGACTTTACCTGTGTTCATGTTATTTGTTTCGCCAATTTCATCCAGATAGACCTTTGTTAAACTTGTTGATCTAATCTGTAACTTTTACATCTGCCACTATAATAAAGATGTCTGACAGACCAAATATTCATTTGTATTTTTGGATATTAACAAGGGGAAGAAAAGTAAAGTCATATTTCCTATTAACTTAAGTGCTTGGAAATTGCAAACAGGTTAATGAGGAAGACCCTGATACTATGAATGTAATAAGAAGACATTCTTACTACATCTTGTAGTTCATAAACCAGCGTATAGTTCTGTAGTAGGGCTTCAGATCTATTTAATGTTGAATTATGTTTCTTTATGACAAAGTGTTCAGTTTATATGGAAATGTCCTATTTATAGTAGCACAGCACAGTGGTAATATGCTGCAAAACTGTAGAGGCAACAGCCCAGCGGGTTTCTTGCGTGGGACACTGACTCTCTCATCAGTCTCCACTTACACAGTGCTTCGTAACTGATTACTGTCAAAAAGGGATGCATACTTACCATGTTTTATAAGAAACGCTGCATTCAACGTGCCTCGCAGTATGTAAACAAGTTTTGTGATACTTCCTGAAAGTTATCCTCAGGAAATGAAGTAATTACAAATGCTGGTTTATTCTTTGGAGCTTGGTGGTGAAAGGATTATTCCTGTATGCCTTTCCCTTCAAGTTAAAAATTATGGCAACAAAAATCAGGGATCTCAGACGCCAGAATATGTTGCTAATTATTTTGCTCTCATACACCTCATATGGCACCCATGGATTTGCCAGCAATATGTGCTTTAGCATATAAATATCTATGTTGCCTTTCTTCATTGGTCAGTTGATTGAAGAAGGGATCTAATATGTTGCTGATGTACAGATTTAAATTCAAAATTTGGTGAAAACAACTGTGCCATTATTCACCGTGCAATTATAGCACACCACATCCCCAATTATACAATATGTAATGGCCCTTATTGAACAGCATGAAAATTTCCTTCACTCCATATTCACACCTTCTGCATACTAATATGACCAGGAAAGTTAAATAATTAGTTTATATGGGAAAAATTTAATCAAGTCCTGTGTCTATAAATGCAGACCCCAGTGGGATCAGTTTCTTATGCCAAGCATCTTAATGATCTGTGAAGGCTAATGTCTAATAACAATCCCTGAATGTCTTGAAATTTGTCATCATTTACTGCATATGTAGTAAATATATATAGGGCTTTGCTCACTTCTTCACAGCAGATTCTAGCATATTACATTAAAATAAGGTACTGACTATGACTTCACCCAAATTCTTCCCAAATTGAACCAATGGTCCTCCACTTTTCGATCAGCTTCCACACACTTGACCTGCTGGTGCAATATATTCTGCAGCTTCCTTTTTACACCCTCCTGTCTAGTTGCTTCACTCATTGACATACATGTAGACATCCATGGATCCCAACTTAGTCATAATGACTAGGAATGTGCAACAACATAACACAAGACAAGTGCAACAGAAACATATTAAGGATTCACAAAAGATAAAAGTTAAGCAGAGTGACCTTATGTTAGCTGAAAAATATTGTATGTCCACTTCTCATACTGTTTTGTGTGTTGGCAAGAAGCACAGTGATTAATGCTATTCAAGTTTGACATTAGTCATTTCAGTGTATTACTGTTCATGTTAAGGTGTTATTTATTTTGTTTGTATAAAGAAGGTGCAGGAAAAGTTTACTTCAGTGTGTTGCACTTAGTATTATTCATTACCAAATTTATTACTCTTTTTACCTAAACTTTGAGCCAGCTTATTAGCAGAAAAGAATTTACTCATATAGTGTCATGAGCAAATATTATTGGTTCTGATAAGGCTTTTTATAGCTGCAGGGAGGTCATTTGTAGCACCTATGTTGTCAAAATTAAAGGCCCTAGAATGTGTCCTTGGGGCATGCTATATTTTACTGTGCCCCAGTTTGAAGAGAAATTCTGAGTTTAGTGGATGATTTTATTTGTACCTTTTGTGTTAAACATTTAAGCTAAGATGTGAACCAGTTTAAAGCTTTACCTTGAAGACCATAAAAATGTAATTTGGAAAACAAAATTTAATGACAGTCAAATACAATAACTGAAATAACCTCCAATCAGTTTATATTCATAGTAACCGCTTGCGAACCCACAGGTAAACCTGTGATCACAAGGAGCAGTTTTATCTTGATCATCGTGTATGTGGCCAGGGACAGTGTGGAGGTTATTATCGGCTCAGCTAACGGTACTACCATGATTACTGCCGTTGTATTATCCCATGTGGTCGGATAGGTAGTAGCATCATCCGCATCGTAGCTAATCCGTGGTACACCTAATGCGACGTTGCCGTTGCTAACAAGCAGCATTCTGTGCTCGGTTGTATGCACATGTCCATATTTCGGTGTAAGCAATTGGTTATTATTTTGTCTTCTAGATGCTACTGACCGAACACTGCTTCGGATAACCACGAAACGTTACACACCGCGTATAATCTTTTGTGGTGTCGATCACCTCTTTGCAAGCCTCGTCGTATGCCGTGGCGCGGCTTGACTGGTGCTGGCAACATAATAAAATTAATCTCTCAAGTCGTTATTCCTAATCAATGCCGTTTATAGTTTAAGAAAAGTATAAAAGTCCCTGAATAACGATTAGAGTTATTATTTTAATAAATCAGATTTCAGAAAGGCGGTATTACAATGATCATCTTCCTATTATAAGAGCAGTATTTCGATTTTTCACACAGGAAATGAATGAGATTTACCGTAGGATGTCAAGCCTGTAGTTTTCAATCTGGAATGGCGTGAACTGGAGCAGGAAGGAGGGTCGTACGGTAGCACAAAGTGAGGAAATAGCAATCTCATTTAAGTGCCAGGTTCTTTCATTCGATGTTGGTTGTGAAAATACTTGCACTATGAGCGATATAAAATCGTTTTTTCACCAGTGGTGTACAAAACAGAAATTGACTCCGCAGTTTGATGTTCGACCCACGGGCCCAAAGCATCGACAGCGTTTCTTATGTGAAGTGCGTGTAGAAGGATTTGATTATGTTGGTGCAGGAAACTCAACAAACAAAAAGGATTCACAGAGTAATGCGGCACGAGATTTTGTTCAGTATCTGGTGCGTCAGTCTCTTGTCAGTGCTAAGGATCTTCCATCTGAGCTTGGACCAGAGACAAATGCCAAAGATACACCTCCTTCAGAACTACCACCTGGAGGTCCTGCTGCACCTCATGTGTCGCTTGGACTCACGCGCCCTGTTTTTCAGCCTGGCATGGGTCCAAATGAAATTGGTGAGGCATATCGTCCATACCAGCGTGATGGAGACCACCCTCAAACCTATATGGACAGATTGGCTGAACAACAGAAAGTGGAAGAAGCAGAGGACCTGGATGTAAATGCAAGTATTCATGGCAACTGGACGGTAGAGAATGCGAAATCGAAGCTGCACCAGTTCATGCAGATGCATCGCATCCAGACTGATTACAAGTACACTCCTGTGGGACCAGATCATACCAGAAGTTTTGTTGCAGAAATGAGCTTCTTTGTGAAGCAGTTAGGAAGAACCATTTGGGGTCGAGAGACAGGTTCCAACAAACAGAGTGCATCTAAGAGTTGTGCACTGTCACTGGTGCGTCAGTTATTTCACTTAGGAGTAATAGAAGCATTTAGTGGTACCCTCAAGAAAAATAAAGAGAGTGAACAGATGAAAGAATATGCAGTAGAACTTAGTCCTGATTTGGAAGCACAAGTGTTAGCTGTGTTAGAAGACTTGCAGATAAAACCAGTGGCAGTTCCCGTGGAAGCTGGAGCAGGACCAGTGTCTCTGTTGACATCACATGTTTTGGATGACTTCATAACATCAAAGCCCCATTCAGCAGGTGTTGTGACCTGGTCACCCCACAACCCAACTGGAATCCTTGGACTGGTTGTAACATTGATGAAGGTCCCCTTGCCCAAGCAAATATGGATCAAATTAGTGAAGATCTGGCAAACAATTTTCGTGATAGAATGCAGAATGATACTGCACTTCAAGGCATGGTAAAAGAGCGAAGTTCTCTTCCTGTATCTGCAATGAGAGGGGCTGTTATGGAAGCCATTAATGATAGTCCTGTCGTTGTTGTCAGAGGGAACACTGGTTGTGGAAAAACAACTCAAGTGTGTCAGTACATATTAGATGACTACATTCAGTCTGGCCAAGGTGCGTATTGCAACATTGTTGTGACACAACCTCGACGTATATCAGCTGTATCTGTGGCAGACCGCGTGGCCAATGAGAGAGTAGAACAACTAGGTCTGAGTGTGGGTTACAGTGTGCGCTTTGAGTCATGCCTGCCAAGACCTTATGGAGGAATTTTGTTTTGTACTGTTGGAGTGTTACTTCGAAAACTTGAGAATGGCCTTCGAGGAGTGTCACATGTTATTGTTGATGAGATTCATGAACGTGATGTCAACAGCGATTTTATATGGTGGTTCTACGCGACATGGTCCACACTTATCCTGATCTACGACTAATTCTCATGTCTGCTACCATTGACACCACTCTCTTCAGTGAGTACTTCAACAACTGCCCTGTTGTTGAGATACCTGGTAGAGCCTACCCAGTGCAGGAGTACTTTTTGGAGGACTGTGTGCAGATGCTTAACTTTGTGCCACCCGCTGATACCCGGAAGCGCCGTAATAAAGATAAGGATGAGAGTGAAGGAACATTAGGTGCAGAAGATCAAGAAGAGAATCTCAATAAGATGGTATCTTCACAGTATTCTGTACAGACTAAAAATGCAGTAGCTCAGTTGAGTGAGAAGGAGGTAAGTTTTGAGCTAATAGAAGAATTGTTGAAATACATCAAATCATTGGATACATGCGGTGCAGTTCTAATATTCTTGCCAGGGTGGAACCTCATCTTTGCACTAATGCGTCACCTTCAGCAGCATCCAGTATTTGGGAACCAGGGCTACAGCATCATCCCACTTCATTCACAGTTACCAAGAGAAGATCAGCGCCGAGTATTTGAACCTGTACCAGAGGGTGTAACAAAGATAATTCTCTCAACAAATATAGCAGAAACTTCCATCACAATTAATGATGTTGTCTATGTAATAGATAGCTGCAAATCTAAAATGAAGTTATTTACTTCACACAATAATATGACTAACTATGCAACAGTGTGGGCTTCAAGAACAAATCTTGAACAGCGGAAAGGACGTGCCGGTAGAGTTCGGCCTGGGTTCTGCTTCCACTTACTCAGCAGGGCTCGCTTTGAACGTCTTGAAGAACACATGACACCAGAAATGTTCCGAACTCCACTTCATGAGCTTGCGCTTTCCATCAAGCTGCTACGACTGGGAGACATAGGACAGTTCCTTAGTAAGGCCATCCAGCCCCCACCTATAGATGCAGTCATTGAAGCAGAGGTACTTCTAAGGGAAATGAAATGCCTAGATAGCAATGCTGAGCTAACCCCTCTGGGCCGAATACTGGCGAAGTTGCCTATAGAGCCCCGGCTTGGGAAGATGATGATTCTTGGTTGTATGTTTTTTGTGGTGATTCTCTAGCTACAATGGCAGCCAATAGCTCAACATTTCCAGAAGTATTCACAACAGGATTAGATCACAGAAGATTGACATACCAACAAAAAGCTTTTTCTGGGAACCGTTATTCTGATCATGTAGCCATGTTAAATGCTTTTCAGGCCTGGGAAGAAGCACGCACTGATGGTGAACAGGCAGAAGCAGCATTCTGTGACAACAAGATGCTATCCATGCCCACTCTGAGGGTCACGTGGGAGGCCAAGAACCAGCTGAAGGAATTGCTGCAGTCCACAGGATTTCCTGAGGAGACTATGGTACCTGCTGTGTTTAGCTTCCAAGGGGGACCTGACCCCAAGCTTGATGTGGTTACAGCTCTGATGTGCATGGGGCTGTATCCAAATGTGTGCTTTCACAAGGAGAAGCGCAAAGTTCTTACAACAGAATCAAAAGCTGCATTGATCCACAAGACATCAGTGAATTGCAGCAACATGGAACAGCATTTTCCTTTCCCATTCTTCGTATTTGGAGAAAAGATCCGGACACGTGCTGTGTCATGCAAGCAGATGACCATGGTAACCCTGTTCACCTCTTACTCTTTGGGTCACGCAAGGTGGAGTTTGTTGATAACATGGTGCGTCTTGACAACTGGATCAATCTATCAATGAAGCCTCATGTGGCGGCTGCAATAGTTGCACTGCGTCCAATCCTGGAAAGTCTGGTGATTCGAGCATCACGTGACCCAGAGTCCGTTACAGAGATGTCTCCTCTAGATGAGAAAGTGATGAATGTCATAAAGCAGCTGTGCAGAATGAACGCTGGACGCCATGGCTTGGAGCAGGTTGGTATGGGAGGATTCAACAGCCGACGCCCACCACGTGGACACAGCTATAGCAACAATGGACCACTTCCAAAGATGATGCGTGTTGACAGAGGTGGTTTTAGGGGTGGATACGGTAACCAGGGGAGAGGTGGCTACGGTTCTTACGGAGGAGGTGGCTATGGTTCTTACGGAGGAGGTGGCGGAGGGGGGTATCATGGCGGTGGTGGTGGCGGAGGCGGTTTCAGAGGTGGCTATTTTGGTAGGTACTAATAGATCATTCCCACATCTTTTTGGTTAAACTGTTCAATGGTTTCATGTCTTGAAGACTTGATATAATGTTTGCAAGAAGGGAAGGCTAATATTTCAGTTATTTAGTAGCAGTATTTAAATTCAGTTGCACTGTTGTGCATTTATGAGTAGTGCAAGTAGTAAAAGGTCGTTGAACATGACATTACTTGACCTACACAGCACTGTTGAATGTACCTCAGAAATATGCAGTTTTAGATATTGCAAAGATAATTACATAAGATATATTAACATACATATGTAATCATGTTATAACAAGTGTGAAGTCCTTTGCAGTCTAAAGCAAACTTGTGGCCTGTTTTTGGGCCATAGCCTCTTCATTGCTGGGGCTTCAAGACAGCTGAGTTTTTACAAGGTGAGAATGTCAGCCTCATGCCCAACCCCTGACCCAGGGGGTGGGGGAATGACGTGTGCAGGGTATATCTGTGTGTCTGGCACCTCTCTCAAAACCTTTCCAGCATGGGTGGCCCTACCAGCAGCTACGCTACCGCTGGCATGGCTTTTGAGTTTACTAGTGCACACAGGCTACCTCACCTGGTTAAGTATACCTTTGTGAAGGTGAAGATGTCATTGAGGGAGCTGAATAGGACTCACCAGCCCCTATTTCTGGATAGGACTCATAAACCTCTATTTCTGAATACAACTCACCAACTCTATTTATGAGTAGGACTCGGCAACCCCTATTTCTGACTAAAGTAAACTTGTAATGGCAATAATGATTCTTAAATTTGTGGTTTGTTGTCATTACTTACTGTGGCACTCCAGGTGGATTGACTGATAAAGTTAAGCGTAGTCATTAGGCATAAAGCAAGCCAAGTGGATGAATATATATAAGAACTGGACCACCATTACTGACAGAAACGTATTGTGGCTGACATTAGAGCAGAGTAAGCAGGTGCGCACCCAGAAAGTTTAATTGGGGGGGGGGCTGACCCTGGGGCTATATAATTTGTGTTTGTTTTTAAAAAGTATGTTATAAAAATCATGTCATAAGTATAACCGTAACATAACTGTAACATAACGCTGTTTGCAACTGCATCTATATACATACAAATATAACTACATGTTCCATGACTTGATCACAGTGTCATATCTTATTTTTAATTTTGTTAATTTGATATTCAAAATTCTAATGTCATAGTCATCTGCTTATTTCAGCTGAAGGGTAAATCAAGTAAAGTGTTTGATATCATCATATCTACAAAATCGGTTTTTTAAATTCCAGTTTGGGGGGGCTGGTGGGCTGTAGCCCCCCCCCCGGGGGGGGGGGTGCACCCTTGAGAGTAAGTGATAAAATTATTCTGATAGAAACCAGGGTTGGTCAAGAGAGAGCAAAGTATTTTCGTCTAGATTGCTTCTGTGATGCTGTTTAGTGATCTGTGTATTTTACCTGCTACAACTTTGTTTACATTGTTTCACTACTTACCCTGATCAGTGCTGGTGGCATTTCTTACCTATATATACGAGTACTCTCGTGCATTTTGATTGCTTTTGTGCCTGCTGATGATGATTAGCTGAGTAAGGCTTCTTCCCCATTTTACCCAGGCTCAGAAATATTGTTCTGAGACTGTTATGCTTTAATCAGACAATGGAAAAAGTCTAATTGGAGTGCCAAAGTAATAATAATGATACTTGTACGTTTTGAAAAAGTTTATTACTCTTCTCATGCCTAACTTCTAATGTGCGCTGATGCTCTGAATTATTTTTTTATGTCCACATTTGTCATTGCAGACAGACTGCCAGGTACATTACAGTATCATACTCTGTGAGGGGCCGGGATAACATAGTCAGTATAGCAACTTGCTACAGGTTTGGGGTTTGAACTCTGGTGGGAGCAAGAGATTTTCTTTTCTCCACACTTGTCCAGACTGGCCCTGGGTACTGGTACAATGGGTACTGGGGCTGTTCCCAGGTGTAAAGCAGCCAGGGCATGGCATTGACCACCCACCCCCATCGCATGCCAAGGTTAAGAATGAGTAGAGCTATACCTCTGCTCCCACTCTGTTCCAGCATAGCATGTTATGGGGAGACCTTTACCTTTACCCTTATATTATCATATGTAGTATCTTAAGGAATTTATTAAAGTATGTTGGATCTGCTAAAAGTCTTGTAATTGTATGAATTCTAAGAATATGAAAATAGTTATTCATAATCTGTTGAAGATATATTGTCACATCCTGGTTCTTCAAATGTAGTTGTGCTGTGGATTGTTTCTCCATAAAATAATCCGACCTTTTTATAGCAAAGGGCCACATCTGTTATTGTGGGCTGGTTTGTGGGTCACACGTGGAAAAATAACAGCAAGTCGTATACCTAACTGCCTAAATTATTGGCTTAAGTTTTGTAGTATATACATTATTTACAAATGTGGCCGCAGATTGGAGACCCATGGTGTATGACATCGATTGGGTCCTGTGTACCAGATCTAGTGACAGTGATGAAAGAATGTCAGTTTCACTGGAATGTTGTTCAGTTGGATAACACATCTGATTATATCTGTTATTTATATGAAATTTAGTAGATGAAAAAATCAGTGAAGGTAAGATTGACCTTTTCCATTGGAGGCATCTTTTCCAAACTCTTCACAAGCTATTGAAGTTTTTTCTTGTGTGTGCGCCTTCCATACTGCAGTCTGATACACTTCTGTGTTTTCATTATGTGTCCCATCATAACATGACGACTTACTTTTGGGTAAATGATGAGACACAAAGTAGTTCATACAACTACCAGCAGATGGCACAATTTCCCAAACTTTATATAGAGACAAGGCCTAGTTTGTCAAGTCTGTAGTGATATATAAAGTACCACCTTGACATGGAACCAAAAAACGGTAAAGTAAATCATTGCTGTCTTTTGTTCATGATACAGCTGAAGATCATTCATGGTTGTGCAGGCTACGAAGACAAAATATGTTTTGTCTACTGTACATAAGGCATTGTGAGTTTATCTTGACAGATGTCATGTGCAAGACCATGTATGTTTGCTGACAGTGATTTCTGTGTCATTACATTAAGTAAAGTGATTGTACCATATGTTCATCATATGGGGTGACTATATGTAAAGAGGTTCGCTTAATCTTCTGTTAGTGGGATACTGCCTAGTGCTGCAGTTTATGTCAGGTTTGTTATACAAGAAACAAAGTTTACTCCTGGGTTTGAATGATATCATTATCATCATCTCTTATAATCTCAGATTCTTTTTTCCTGGTAATTATCCTCTTGAACCAGTGGCTTCAAGTTTCAGTTTGTAGCATTTTGCATATTATGTATGTAGTTCCCAGTATAACTATTTTTTTTTTTTGCAAGGAGTCTATTAAATGCTTGCCTGGTACTATTTCTTTTAGTGACAATCCTGTGGCCCCAGTAATTACTGGCATAACAAATCATTCTAAGTTCATCATCATGATCATTATTTAGGTATATTTGCATTAGATACAAGTTGTACTTTTGTGTTACGACGTCAGTGGTTGCACAGGCGATAGTTTAATCATTTTACTGTTAAATGAAACTTAACATCCATTCAACTTTTATTGGTATTTTTACAATCTGAGTTTATGCTGCAGCTCAGATGTGAAGCTTTTGTGTTCTTAGAATGGTAATATGGTCTTGTATGGAATAACATGTAACCAACCGGGTACACATTATACATATATGTAAGTTATTTATTTACAGTCCAACATGTTTCAACTCAGTAGCCATAATCAGGAATGATACTAATGTTATTCCTGATTATGGCTAATGAGCCAAAACATGTTGGATTGTAAATAAATAACTTACATATATGTATAATGTATACCTGGTTGGTTGTAGATTATTTCATTATATTGGTGTGCATGGTACTAGTGTACTACAAACGGTCTTGCATACTTCCTCTTTAATCTATGACACAATTATCATATGGCATCCTGGGATAAGTGAAGATGGTCACACTCAAGAATTTGAGATTTTGATGCCAGCCAAAATTTTAGAAGCCAGCCATAAAGAAATATCTTCTAGTCCATTTGTTACTGTCACAGGACGTGTTTGGTTTTGTGGCCATCTGGAATATTCCATGACTAGTAAAGTTCATAAATTTTGATAAAGATTCCACTGTGCATTATTGTATCTACATGTATTATGGTCAGGTTGAGGTCTGCACAACCTTATCTGGATTTAAGGAATAATTCTTTATGAGGTAATATGTGAAGGGAAAAAAAGTATATCCATATGTAATCCAAACGTATGAATTTCACGTAATTGGATGATATTTTGTGTCCTATAGAATACACATGAAGACATGGTATCTTTGGGTGACACCATAGATTTTCAGTGTAACTTCTTGATTTGTATTACGTGTAATTAAGGTCACATACATTTAAGATTAAGCAGGGCAAGTGTTTTTTCTTCTTGCAGTTCTGTTGCTTGTGTGTGTGATGTAATTATTATCAACATTACATAACTTAAAGATTAAAGTCTGAGATATGATGCTGTGTCAATTGATAATTGGTAACCAACATTTTGGAGGAGCTTGCTGCCATCGTCTTCAGGGTGCTCAAAGAAGAATGAAGAAATTGTTGCATTATATGGAAAGATTAGGTTAGGCAGTTGGCATAGTGCAGTAGCAGGGGAAGTGTGTTGTGGTGTGGGTAGCACCATGGGTATAACACCAGAAGAAAGAGTGAACACAGTGCAGTAGCAGGGGAAGTGTGTTGTGGTGTGGGTAGCACCATGGGTATAACACCAGAAGAAAGAGTGAACACAGTGCAGTAGCAGGGGAAGTGTGTTGTGGTGTGGGTAGCACCATGGGTATAACACCAGAAGAAAGAGTGAACACAGTGCAGTAGCAGGGAGGAGTCAAGGAATGAGGGCTTGAGTTTCTTGGCCCTGAAAAGGACCAGAATGTTGTAGTTGTGCATCACAGCTATAAGGATACACAAGAGATCCAGACTGTCCTTTCTCGCTACATTCCGCTTTAAGTTCTTGCTCCCTACTTTCTTAATTTACTACCTTTCCTCCCCCATTTCTTCATTTTGCTTTTGCCTTCCACTGGTACAATTTACTGTTATTTCTTGTGGTGTGTTCTACCCACTGCATTAACTCCACAACACCTCTTCTAGTGGCTGGTTACATCAGTTGCCTAACCTGCACTTTCTGTATGATGCAACCATTTCTCCCATGCAACTACGTTTCTTGAACTGCCTTGATGGAGGCAGGCAGCTCCTCCAAAACACAGGTAACTAATTACCATTCAGCATGGTATCATATCCCACAAGACCTTAATCTTCATCAGCAGTACTGTGAAAACCTCAAGTCATGTATTGCTTAACTTGCTTAACAGTGTTGCAGCCATTTGTGTATCTGATTTAAGCTTTCACAGTGATTTATTGTTGATATTGATGCTGCCTTTAAGTTTTTGCAGTATGTGTGACAGTGGGCTTATTGCGGTTGTTTTAGAGGATGAGTAGAAAGAGAAAGTGTTACATAGGGCTGGTAGTTCCTAAGACCCATGGGACAGGCAGAAGGGGTTAGTGTGCAGTCAGGGCCAATACGAACAGTGAGCAGTGATCCTGCAGACAGTGGCATGTGATGTAAAAATTTTTACACCACATACCATTTTCGTGTGGGCCACATGGTTCTGAAAAGTGCTGCTTTGGTTACAGTTCACTTTTTACCATTCTTATTGGCCTGGACCAGGCACTAGCCACTTCTGCCCTCACTTGACATTGAAGAAGGAGGCTGGGAGATTCTCCTGAATGTCTGCAGCAGAGCCCACAGGCACATGGTGCAAAAACCCGAAAACAAGATCAACATCCACCATTCTTGTGTGAATGCTTATGTCCAGTTTTGTTGGTTCAAGACAATATTCCTAAAATATGTGTATTAAAAATCTAATTGCTGTTGAGTGTGTCTTAAAGGGGTACAGTTTTTGGATTCTGGGACAGTTGGGTTGGACAAGGTGTCTTAAGTACATTATGCAGTTGTTTGTGGTAGATTTTTTTTCCATTGTAGTAGTATGTTTCCTAAACTGAAATATTAGCACAGTAACCTTGTGTATGAATAGATAAAAATCATGATTTTTTTTAAGAAAAGAAGAAAGGTGTATATTTACAACTGACACTGTATGCCACCAGAAGTGTAAAATAGGTGACTGCACTAGCTGGCCTGGTGCAAAAGGACAGTTGGCAGTACTGGCACGCACATGTGTTTCCTTCTCTCCCCTCCAGCTTTTGAAAAAGTTGGTCTGTTTTCATGAAGTGTTGTATAAATATTTGCTGTTGGGGGCCACCCCAGCTTATTGTATTTTTATAAAAGTTTTTATTTTATTTTTTTTAATTGTGCCAGTACAGCATACTGTTCATACTACAGGAATAAATCACTGGTAATGATTAATCAGCTCTTGAGGGATGTCAGTCAATATCAGTACCTGTGTGTTGAAATTTAATTATGACATTTATTTTTATTTAATAAAATATTTATATTAAATGTTGACCAGGACTAATTGACTAGCAAAAATCCAACATGATGTTTATTTCAGCAGAGACTGTGGCACCATGCAGCACTGATACCTGAATAAATTTATCTTCTCACCAGAAGACAGCTGACAGCATATGCTAAGTTGAGATGTTGTGAACTCAAATGTTTGCCATTATTAGCTCCATCATATATAGCTGTCATGTTGAAGTACAATTTTACCCACTCCTGTTTCCTTCCATCCTTCAACTAAGCAAGAATTTTGGACAACCTGAAATATGCCACATTACAATGAGAGCGATTGCTCCAGGTGAAAGTAGTAGTATAGTGTCTCTAAATTAATATTTCAAAGTTAAGAAGCTCTAATATTTGTGAGGTTAAGTACAACCAAATTTATGTTGGGTTAGTTCATGTTCCTGTTTAATTACTGCCATATGTTTATCATTGTGTTAAATGACAAAATTTTGCAGCAGAATAATATAGTGTGGCAGTCACTGATATGGATTTTTACGGCCAATGCAGTCTGTATGAACTCAGCTTGCACTTTGCTGAAATTCTCCAGCAGGATAGTATAAAGAGGAAATGGGGTGGCTGTACAGTTCATTGCCACAACTTTTACTGAAACAGATTTTGCAGCCAATATTCTCAGAATGTACTCAGCTTGCACTGTGCTAATAATTTTATTACTTATGAAGACTCCTCTTATATTTTTGTGCACTTTGACAGAAATGTATGAGAAATATAAATGGAACTATGTACCATGGTAACTGCATTGAGGTTAAATGTGAGAGAAGCCTTTATGATTGGTGCAAACATAAAAATATGCAGTGCATGAACATTGAGTACACTTGAAAATTTTGGCATAGAAACTTATTGTTTTGAACCATATGGCCAATCTGTTTCCTCTTGAGTACAGTGGAGAAGTCTTAGTTATGAGTCTGGCAACAGATGACATTTTCACAGGCAGCATTCTATTTCTTGTATTTGTAACAAGGTCGTTTAAATGGTAAGGAGGAAAGCTTGCCTGTGGGAGGATATTCAGTTACAGCGTGTTGAAATGGAATGCATAAATCTGTTACAGTGTCAGAATTTCATACAAATATTTAAGCTAATGATATTGATTGACATTCCTAACATTTACCATTTGATCTTCCAGGGATTGACAGTAGATCCCAGGAAGACCATATCTGTACAGTGATTCACTACCAGATATTGCAGTGTAGCTGATCTTGCAATTTTAAGTCTGAATTTAGCTTCAACTGCTGACACAGTATTAATATTCTGGTAGAATGTTAAAGTACAGTTTTGCAAGTGAATGTACCAAAAATCATTTTTTTTTTTTTTTTTTTTTTTTTTTTTTTTTTTTTTTTTTTTTTTTTTTACTAATTCACAATATTATTTTGTTCATTATGTTACACATGAAACACATGCTTGTATTTCAGTTGTTAGTGTCTGTGGTTATAATTTCAGAATTCTGGTTATCTCTGTTTGAAGTCTGTCAAAATCTAGTCTGCTAGGAGAAATGGTACTGCTTTTGGGTTTTAATTGTCTTTGTACTTGAACTGTTCTCATCGTGTTATTGTGACTTACCACACACACACACACACACACACACACACACACTAAACAAATTGTGTAATTCAAAAGCTGAAGCTATGAAGTTCAATGTTTCTTAGTACATGTTAATTGTATCAGTATATAATTCCACAATGTAGTCTGAAGGTCAATGTTCTGAAGCTTGTAGACAATTAGTAGCTGAGATTTAGCACTCATACTTTCTATTCACAGTCATGTGGTCAGTGACAATGGTTGGTGTGTGTATTGTGGCAGAAACATGGGGTAGTGTCCAGAGTTTTGTGGATGAGTTCATAGTATTATGTATTGAGTTAGTAACACTGCATAGCTCTACATCTTAATATGTATTTTGTTTTGTGGATGTGAAGTCATTGTTTTTGGTATACTTATAATACTGCACATTGGTAAAATAGATTATTTGCACAACATATAGTGAAATAAATATTTAGCTTTATCTTAGAGACAGGAAATTAGAACATAGTAGTGAGGAAAGTAGCATATTAGGGAAGTGTAACATTTAAGGGAACATAATAAATGTCTACATGACTAAAAATTCAAGTTTCCATAACTTCACCCTAATACAAAATACACATTTTCCATGACACTCCTTGTAACAATCATGATCTAGATTAAATTAAGTTATAAACCAGTCTAGATGTTTTGAGTGTTTGGTGTTAGTTTACTCTTTTCACATTCAGCTCTTCATTTATACCATTTAAATTTACAGTCTGAAAATGTGCAGAGTGAGTAGGATAACCTGTTATGTAATTCATTCACCTTGAATTCTAAGACCTCTGAACTGTTGAAGATGAAGGTAGTACATTCCTTCAAAATGTCAAGAACTGCTTACTCAGTGATCAGCATCATACCAAACACGAATGGATTCTGCAATCACACCACTGCGAAAATCTCAAATCTCTCAAGTTTTGACACGAAATGCAGAATGTGTGGATTGAGTGTGTGGTGGATGCTTGCAGGTTTTTTTTACAGAATATGCAGTGTAATTCATGCTTATTTATAAAGCAGGATCTCGAGTGAGATGTTGTAGTGTTGTAGTGAGTTAGCCGCACGTACAAGTGCGCTTGTATGGTGATGTCTGGAAGTGGGAGCGGAGAGAGAAGCTCGCTGACAAGTGCGCTGCTTGGCTGCTGCTGTAAACGAGTGCGGAGAGAGATAGAGCCGCCCGTGTGGTGCAGGTTAATGTGTTGGCCGACAGCAGGCTTGAGGTGCCTATAGTTCTACTGCTTTGGAGTCCGAACGACTAGCTTGCTCCCTTGCTGCCGACCGAATGAAGTTTGGAACCAACCAACCAAAGTGCTAAGGGCGGAGACTTGCGCGGAGCGCAAGTCGACGTCCCTTGGTCTGTTTTGCCATTCCTGCGTTTTACCGCATTGCTGGGCTCGATAACAGACTCCTATTCTATAACTGAGGATTTTGCTTACGCTAACGATTTATGGTCTCGATTAGGTCGGGACCTGGCATAACGAAGGCTACAGCTCTAAGAGCGTATAGTCTTTCTAAGTAGGGGGAATACTTTGGTTGGATGGCTCCCTGGGATTTGAACCCAGAGTGGCATTTTCACAATTAAATTCGCGTGGGATCTAAAACCTACACACGAGTAATTTAGCCCTACCGGGGGGAGGGGGGAGAGTGCGGGCCGTGCCCCGACTTTTTGTTATTGTACCTTGGCATTCACCTTACAACTGAGGAAAATCACGGAAAACCTCAGTCAGGGTATTCGAAAAGCGCCTAGTTAATGGGTGCTAGGCATGATTCGGTTTCGATTTGGTCACATTTTGGGCCTCGACATATCTACTGACCTGTCCCCGTAGCTTGCGCTAGGCGACTTGGGTCAGCCCTCGGTCAGCGTATATCTGCCGAGTTGCTGAACTAAGGGGTTCCCCACACCAACTAACTTTGAGTCGTAACTCTCGGTTAGGGCTCTGATGTGTTCAGCAAAGAAAGGAACTCCCAAATCCTCGTGAATTTGCACGTTACGGATGTACCAAGGTGCACCAGTAGCAATGTGAATACACTTGGATTGAATAACCTGCAGCCTTCTGAGGTGGCTGCAGGCAGCGGACCTCCAAATGGGGCACGCATAGTCCATCATGGGCCGTATGAGCTGCTTATACAGCAGAACTCCATTCCTAATGGACAAACCGCTTCTCCTGTGAAGGAGAGACTAAGCAGACCCAGTCGTTGGGCAGCTTCTTGACCTAGAAGATATGAGGTGACCAGGTCATCAGTGTCATCAAGGATCACTCCCAGATAACGGGCTGTGTCGACCCATTGGATTGCCTCCCCTAGGAGCTGCACCGGTCGAGGCTTGGGGAACCGCCACCCTGCCTTCGCGAAGAGCATAGCATTGCTCTTGGAGACGTTGATGGCGATCCTCCATACTCTCAGCCACCTCTCTAGGTCACTGAGATATGCTTCTATGTAGCTAACAAGCAGCGCCGGGCTGCGGGACGTGGCAATGATTGCCGTGTCATCCGCGTACAATGCCAGCTCGACGTGGCTGGAAGGGACCGGCATGTCATTTACATACAGGCTGAACAAGACAGGAGAGATTAGCCCCCCCTGTGCTACGCCAGCCCCCATGCCACGACGGGTGGATGTGGCCGTTTGGAAGGACGCTTCGAACGTCCTGATGTGAAGGTAGGATATGGTTTTAACAAGATAGGGGGAAGTTAAGGGCCGTTAGCTTGAAGAGGAGACCATCGACCCAAGCGGTGTCGAAGGCCTTAGCCACGTCGGGAAAGACTGCGCCTGTTAGCCGCTTCTCGCAATGTTTCTGGTCACCCTTTCGACAAGGGGGCTAGCTGGAGAGAGGTGCTATGTTTGGGTCTGAATCCAAAACTGCTCATCTCGCAGAAGTCCGCGCCCGCTTACTTTACTTAAGATCCTACTAAGTAGGATCTTCTCAAACAACTTGCCAATGGTATCCAGAAGACTTTGGGACGATATGAGAGGGTAGCGCTGGGACCATCCCAGGTTACAGTATGGAGACAAAACGGGCATGTTTCCATACTGATGGGAAGTACTGCGCTAGAAGAGCCGCGTTGAATATCGAGGAGAGGAGAGAGATAGCACGCTGCGGAAGGTGCTTCAGAGCCCTGTTCGGAATACCGTTTGGGCCCTGCGTCTTGCTGAACTTGAGACCCGGATGGCATACTGAACCTCCGCGGGGTTGGTTAACGTGGGCTCTCTTGCAGGTGCATAAGAGTATGCTTGCAGCTCCTAGCCAACCATCTCAATAACTGCCGGACAGACGGGTCGTTTACCGGCTGAAACTGAGCCTCAAGACTCGCCAGGGCTTCAGGCTTGCTCAGAGTCTGGGAGAGCAAGCCCGCCCTGTGTGACCAGGGATGGAGAGGGAGTGGGCACTCTCATCACCCGCTTTGTCATCTTCCACAGCGATTGGTCCTCGGTATCAAGGCTTCCAGTGTGGCACTCCACTGCTCATTTCGCCAATCGCTTTAGCTGGTGGGTCACCGACCGCTGAAGGCGGTTGACCTCAGCTTTTAGAGCAGGGTCCCTAGTGATTTGCCACTGCCTCCTCAATCGGGTTTTCAGGCGTATATAATCCTGAATACGTGCCGGTATTGGGGGTCGTGGGTCGTCACGAGGGCGTCTCCTGGGGACTGACGCTGCTAGTGCCTCAGTGATAGCGCTGGACACTTCCGGCACACACGTGTCGATTTCCACTCCGTTACGTAGTTTCGGAGTGGGTGGAAGTCTGTCTTCCAGGCAGACCTGGAATTTGACCCAGTTGGTCTTTCTGAAATCCGGGCGGTCCGGGAGATTAAGAAGGGATGATCGACATCTTGTGTCGATCAGTACAGGTAAGTAATCTGAGTTTAGTGCAGAGCGCGTCAGATACACTGGGATGACTAGGTCTTTATTTAATTACTATGTCTAGGACATCAGGGGTGGCAGAGGAGTTATATGGAATAGTGGTGGGGGTTTCCAGCCCATAAATCAAACAGGAATGATCATTGGCGTAATCACGCAGGCGACTGCCCCTTGTGATTAGTCTCGAATTTCAGTCCACGTGCTTGGCGTTCAGGTCCCCCGCCATCAGGACGGGAAGCCCTCCGCTCGGGGCAGGCAGACAGATCCGCTTCGATTAGGGGCCGGGAGGGCGAAAGATAAGCCGCCAGGATTACCGGTCCGCTTACCAACATTACATGTATGGCAGTTGCCTCCAACTGGGTCAGGCCGGGGACGGGTATAGCGTAGTGGTCTATACCCCTGCGGACCAGTATTGCTGTTCCGCCGCCCTCTGTAGCCCGGTCTGTACTGTGGCAAAAATAGTTTGCGAGCCGAAAGACTTGCCCTGATCTGAGATGAGTTTCAGTCAGGAGGCATATATCAACCCGTGTTTACCAAGGGAGTGATCCATCTCCATCTTTCTGCCGCGCACGCCATCCGCGTTCCAGCAAGCCAGCCGTAGTGCCTTCGCACTGTGTGCCCTAGGGTGTGCTGCCATGCTCGTCTACAAAGAGGATAACAATTTTCAGGACAGCCCGCGTGCGTGCTGCACCTGAAGTGAGGTTGGGTACCGCTGTGAGGAGCCGCCGTGTCAGCTCCACATGCGTTAACAGGTAGGTTGTCGAGCAGATCATCAGAAATCTCCTCGATTGGTGACTGGTTGGGAGGTGGAATGGAAGCAGGATTAGGCTTCTTAGGCGGAGGCGATGATTTACCATCCATAGCCTTTTTCTTCATTGGGGCCTGTTGAAAGGCCTCAACGGCAGGTTGGGCAGCCTTAACCTCATTCCTGCTTGCGGACGCTTTGCCCTGTTTAGGGGCCGCGGCCGGCTTGAGAGTGGGTTGAGGTTGGGATGGGGTGGTGGGTTTAACTACCCGCCCCCTCGAACCACATGAGACCATTCAGGGCCTAAGCACTGTTCGTGTGGACGCGAGGGGCTGGCGTCCGCTATGCAAGCGCGGCTCTACCTTCCTTCCACTTTGCACAGCCCCGGTAGTTTGCTGTGTGGTTACCCCCGCAGCTGCAGCTATTCAGCTGCTGCCTTGGGGTAGAGCACTCAACCGAAGGGTGCGACTCACCACAGGCAACACACCGGGGTGTGTATCCGCAGTTACGCTGCTTGTGGCTGAAGCGTTGGCAGCGCTTAAATTGATTCGGGGCCTTGGGGGCCACTTACGTCTCTACAGAGACTCTTAAACCGCAGAGTTCAGAGAGGGATAGCTCCATCTGGGCCTCTAGCCACCAACACCTAAAATAAGGTGTGGCGGGTCGATCGCGCGTAGCTTCCTGATCGCGGCGCCCAGAGCCGAGCTGCATGACGCCCTGCACACGGATTCCCAGGACCTGAAGCTCCTCCCACACGACACTCTCAGGCAGCAGACGTAAACAACGGTCCTCTGGGAGAGAGAAAGTGTGAAAAGTCACACCCTTGCTCTCATCAAGGGATCGGAGGGCACTGACTGTGGTTCTGAAACCGTCGGCAGCCCCCGGCACGATCATTACTTTCTCGTCCTTCATCTGGCCGGACAGACTGCTGGGACACAAAGTCCTTAACCACGCGACAATGCCGCGCGTGTCGGTGACTCCTGTTATGAAGACTGGAGTCTTGTTGGGCCGTTCCCCTGCGGACACAGCACGGCTCGGATTTGTTGACAGGCATGCGCCTGTTGGCTGCCTCGCCGGAGGCAGCGGGTTCGAAAGAGTCCGAAACAGTGGCTATGGGCTTGGGCTGCCCACTCGGCTGTTGGGGGTTGTTTCGCCGGGCTACAAGCGAAGGGTACGCTAGCTTACATTCCGTGGCTGCTTGATGCCGGATGCACTGATGTGTGGAATCTCCGGAGTTGCACGGTGGGTCGGGCGCTGGGCGTCTAGCGGACGTGGTGTTCAGGCCACGCAAGACGTCTTGGCCTTGCTGCATACAGCGGCCTTCGCCATCTTCTTCGCTGATAGGGCTCTCCTCAGCTCTCACAAGAAAGCTGGGTAACTCTGCACCGATGAGATAGCCCTGAGAAGGGCTAGTTCCTACTGCTTCAGCAATAATCCTGCAGCAGGGGGCACCTTACTAATTGATGCTGCTCCGCTTCCCAGTGGAGGAGAGGCAGAACGCTGACGAACTCTACTTCCTCACTCACTTCTTCTTTAGGTCACTATAGTTCCTTCGCCAGCCACTGTGGTGACGGGCAAGACAGGTGAGGGCAGTGCTCTGGCCTCTGTTCGCTCGGTCGACGTGGGCTCAGCCAACCAATGTGGTGACGGGCACGACAAGAGAGGGCGGTGCTCCAGCCTCTGTTCTCTCGGTCGACGTGGTCTCAGCCAGCCAATGTGGTGACGGGAACGACAGGTGAAGCCGCTGCTCTGGCCTCTGTTCCATCGATCAACGTGGTCTCAGCCAGCCACTGTGGTGGCGGGCACGGCAGGATAGGGGGAAGCTCTGGCCTCTGTTCCATCGGTCGACGTGGTCTCAGCCAGCCACTTTGGTGGCGGGTACGTAAGGTTAGGGCGCTGCTCTGGCCTCTGTTCCATCGATTGACGTGGTCTCAGCCAGCCAATGTGGTGGCAGGCACGGCAGGATAGGGCGAAGCTCTGGCCTCTATTCCATCGGACGGCTTGCGCTCAGCCTGCCACTGTGGTGGCGGGCAAGACACGTGAGGGCGCTGGTCTGGCCTCTGATCGATCGGTAGACGTGAGCTCAGCCAGCCACTGTGGTGACGGGCACGACAGGTGAGGGCGCTGTTCTGGCATCTTTTCGCTCGGTCGGCGTGGACTCAGCCAGCCACAGTGGTGGCGGGCACGACAGGTGAGGTCGCTAATCTGTCTTCTCTTCGCTCGGTCGGCGTGGGTTGAGCCGGGCACTGTAGTGGCGGGCATCATAGGTAACGGCTCGGATATGGCCTCTGTACTCTTGGTCGGCGTGGGTTTAACCAGCCACTGTGGTGGCGGGCAAGGCAGGTGAGGGCGCTGCCTGGCCTCTGTTTCATCGGTCGACGTGAGCTCAGACAGCCACTGTGGTGACGGGCACGACAGGTGAGGGCGGTGCTCTGGCCTCTGTTCGCTCGGTCGACGTGGGCTCAGCCGGCCACTGTGGTGACGGGCACGACAGGAGAGGGTGGTGCTCTGGCCTCTGTTAGGTTGTTCGACGTGGGCTCAGCCAGCCTCTGTGGGGACGGGCACGACAGGTGAGGGCGCTGTTGTGGCCTCTGTTCTCTTGGTCGTCGTGGACTTAACCAGCCATTGGCGTGGCAGGTATGACAGGTGAGGGCGCTACTCTGTCTTCTGTAATTTGATCGGCGTGGGCACAGCCAGCCATCGTGATGTGCAAGACAGGAGAGGGCGCTGCTGTGGCCTCTGATCGCTCGGTTGACGTGGGCTCAGCCAGCCAGTGTGGTGACGGGCACGACAGGTGAGGGCGCTGTTCTGGCATCTGTTCGCTCGGTCGACGTGGGCTCAGCCAGCCACTGTGGTGGCGGGCAAGACAGGTGAGGCCGGTGCTCTGGCCTTCGTTCGCCCTGTCGTCGTGGTCTCAGCTAGGCACTGTGGTGGAGGGCACGAAAGTTCAGGGCGCTACTCTGTCTTCTGTAGCTTGGTCGGCGTGGGCTGATCCAGCCACTGTGGTGGCGGGCAAGACAGGTGAGGGCGCTGCTCTGGCCTCTTCCATCGGTCGACGTGGGCTCAGCCAGCCACTGTGGTGGCGGACAAGGCAGGTGAGGGCGCTGCTCTGGCCTCTGTTCCATCGGTCAACATGGGCTCAGCCAGCCACTGTGGTGACGGGCACGGCAGGTGAGGACGGTGCTCTGGCCTCTGTTCGCTAGGTCGACGTGGGCTCAGCCAGCCACTGTGGTGACAGGCACGAGAAGTGAGGGCGCTGTTCTGGCCTCTGTTCGCTTGGTCGACGTGGGCTCAGCCAGCCACTGTGGTTACGGGCACGAGAAGTGAGGGCGCTGTTCTGGCCTCTGTTCGCTTGGTCGACGTGGGCTCAGCCAGCCACTGTGGTTACGGGCACGACAGGTGAGGGCAGTGTTCTGGCCTCTGTTCGCTTGGTCGACGTGGGCTCAGCCAGCCACTGTGGTTACGGGCACTACAGGTGAGGGCAGTGTTCTGGCGTCTGTTCGCTCGGTCAACGTGGGCTCAGCCAACCACTGTGGTGACGGGCACGACATGAGGGGGTGGTGCTCTAGCCTCTATTCGCTCGGTCGACGTGGGCTCAGCCAGCCACTGTGGTGACGGACACCACAGGTGAGTGCGGTGCTCTGTTCTCTGTTCACTAGGTCGACGTGGGCTCAGCCAGTCACTGTGGTGACGGGCACGAAATGTGAGGGCGCTTCTCTGGCCTCTTTTTGCTCGGTCGACGAGAGTAGTTAAGGGACAGGTATATCCCATCAATGGCTAGCGTCGGTACGCCTTAAGTTAATTGATTTTGAGAGAGTAGGGGCATTGCCCGTGGCCTTAACCTAGGGATAAGTGTGGGTTCGTTTTGAATACGACGCCGACGCTCGGCGTCACGACGCCCTAAACGTAAGGAAATGTGTGTGGCTCCGACGCCTGTCGCCACGAAACCCTAAACCTGAGGAAGTGTGTTGCTTAGGTGTATAAGGAAAGGGTGGGTTGTGGTGTGATGCAACAGATGCCAGGCGTCGGTTGTGAGTAACGTGGCCCACTGTTTGAGATTGTTCTATCAGTATCAGGGCAGAAATTAAACTTGCCCAGGAAAGCTGAGGCGAAAAGTACGTGACATATTTGACGTCTAATAGAAAACACAGGTCTAAGAAGTGAGGAATGTGTACCTGCTTAAAAATCAACACTCACAATTCCCGTAAGAAAAGGATGGTTCTCCTTGCGATGGGTAATGTGTTGCATTTTGCATACACATTTAGCATTGTGTTACAGGAAGTGGTGTTCAGTAAATACACACCCAGTAGTCAAATGTTCTTATTTTGTTTTTATTAATATACGTTGTGGTTACATGAATGTAGGTTAAATGTACTGTATGAAGTGTATGTTATACACAGATGTCTTATTAATATGCATACATCAAAATATATATTGAAATGTCTTTAAACACTGGTTACACACACACACATATTGCAGTCCATTTTCTACGTCACGTATATTCACACACACACACACACACACACACATTAAAACAATGATAATTAAAGATTGCCCGTGATTTCATTGAATAACACGTCTCTGGTCTCTGTTCACTCGGTCGGCGTGGGTCAGCCAGCCTTTGTGATGGTCACGAAAGGAGTGGGCGCTGTTCTGGCCCCTGTTAGATCGGTCGGCGTGGGCTCAGCCAGCCACTGTGTATGTGGGCACGAAAGTTAAGGGCGCTGCTCTGGCCTCTGTTCGCTCGGTTGGCGTAGGCTCAACCAACGTTTGTGGTAGCGGGAACGACAGGTGACAGCACTGCTTTAGCCTCTATTCGCTCGATAGGCGTGGGATAAGCCAGACACTGTGGTGGCGGGCACAACAGACGAGGGCGCTGAAATGTTCCCTAAGACGGCGTGGAATCATCCAGCAACTGCGGTGGCGGGCACGACAGGAGAGAGCGCTGTTCTGGCTTTTGTTCGATCGGTCGGTGTGGGCACAAACAGCCACTGTGGTGGCGGGCACGACAGTTGAGGGCGAAATTCTGTCATCTGTTCGCTTGGTCGGCGTGGGCTTTGACAGGCACTGCCGTGGCGGACACGACAGGTAAGGACGCTGCTCTGGCCTCTGTTCCATTGGTCGACGTGGGCTCAGTCAGCCACTGTGGTGGCGGGCACGTCAGGTAAGGACGCTGCTCTGGCCTCTGTTCCATTGGTCGACGTGGGCTCAGTCAGCCACTATAGTGGCGGGAACGGCAGGTGAGGGCGCAGCTCTGGACTCATCTCCATCGGTCGACGTGGGCTCAGTCAGCCACTGTGGTGACGGGCACGACATGTGAGGGCTGTTCTCTGGCGTCTGTTCGCTCGGTCGACGTGGGCTCAGCCAGCCACTGTGGCGACGGGCACGACAGTTGAAGGCGCAGTTCTTTCCTCTGTTCGCTCGGCCAACGTGGGCTCAGCCAACCGCTGTGGTAACGGGCACGATATGTGAGGGCGGTGCTCTGGCAACTGTTCGCTCAGTCGACGTGGTCTCAACCAGCCACTGTGGTGACGGGCACGAGAGGTGAGGGCGCTGCTCAGACCTCTGTTCGCTCGGATCGCGTGGACTCAGCCAGCCAGTGGTGGCGAGCACGACAGGTGAGGGCGTTACTCTGTCTTCTCTAGCTTGGTCGGCGTGGGCTTAGCCAGCCACGGTGATGGCGGGCAAGAAAGGTGAGGGCGCTGCACTAGCCTCTGTCCCATAGGTTGACGTGGGCTCCGCCAGCCACTGTGATGAGGGGCAAGACAGGTGAGGGCGCTTTTCTGGCCTCTGTTCGCTCGGTCGACGTGGGCTCAGCCAGCCACTGTGGTGACAGGCACGAGAGGTGAGGGCGGTGCTCTGTCCTCTGTTCTATCGGTCGACGTGGGCTCAGACAACCACTGTGTGAAGGGCACTCGAATGTGAAATCGGTGTTCTGGCCTTGTTCGCATGGTCAACGTGGTTTCAAGCCAAGCAGTTGTGTGAAGGGCACGTACAGGTAGGGTCGTGCTCCCTGCTGTTCGCATCGGTTGGCGTTGGATCAGCAGCACGTGGTGGCGGTCACGACAGTGAGGTAAGACGTTGAGTGCTGTTTCCTAGCTTGGTCGGCGTTTCTCATGCCACCATCAGAGTATTGTGGCAAATGATTAAAGGACGCGTATGCCAATTCGATATGCGTCCTTTTCGTCGTCGGATTCAACAGCCTCCAACAAGTGGCAGTGTACAGTAGTTAGATGCGTTTCTGCTCTTGGTCTCTGTTCGCTAGGTCGTCGTGGTTCAGCCAGCCACTGTGTGTGACGGGCACGACAGGTGAGGCAGTGTCTGGCCTTGAATCGCATGTCGTCGTGGTCTCAGCCAGGCACTGTGTGGAGGGCACGAAAGTTAGGGCGCTACTCTGTCTCTGTTAGCTGGTCTGGCTGGGCTCAGCCAGCCACTGTAGTGACGGGAACGACAGTTGAGTGGTGCTCTGGCGTCTTTCGCTCTGGCGCGTGGGACAGCCAGCACTGTGGTGGCGGGCACGTCAGTCGAGGACGCTATTTGGCTGTTCCATGTGGACGTTGCCTCAGCCAGCACTGTGGTGTCAGGCACGAAGGTGAGGGCGGTCTCTGGCCTCTGATCTATCGGTCGACGTGGGCTCAAACATCATGTGGTGACGGGCACGACATGTTGAGGTGGGTGTTCTGGCCTCTGTTCGCTCGGTCGACGTGGTCTACAGCACTGTGGTGGCAAAGCACGACAGGTGAGGGACGCTGCTCTGGCCGCTGTTCGCTTCGGTTGGCGTGGACTCAGCAGCCACGTGGTGGCGGTCACGATAGGTGAGGACGTTCATCTGCTTCTTCTAGCTTGTCGGAGTTGGCTCAGCCAGCCACTGTGGTGGCTGGCAGAGAGGTCAGGTCGCGTTGTGCTCTGTCCCATCGGTCCTTGTGGGCTCAGCAGCCACTGTGATGGCGGGCAAGACAGTGAGGACGTGCTCTGCCCTCTGTTCCTCGGTCGACGTGGGCTCAGCCAGCCACAGTGGGGTGGGCAAGGCAGGTAAGGCGCTGCTTCTTGCCTCTGTTCGCTCGGCCCAGCTTGGGCTCAGCAAGCAAGTGTGGTAACGGGCTCGACAGGTGAGGGCGGTATTCTGGCCTTGTTGCTCGGTCGGCGTGGTCTCAGCCAGGCACTGTGGTGAAGGGCACGAAGGTGAGGGCACATTGTTGCCTCTGTTCGCTCGGACGACGTGGCTCAGCCAGCACAGTGATGGCGGGCAAAAAGGTGAGGGCGATTCTCTGCTCTGTTCTAGCTGGTCGACGTGGGCTAGCCAGCCACTGATGTGGCGGGCACGACAGGTAGGGCGCTGCACTGGCCTCTTCCATCGGTCGACGTGGGCTCGCTAGCCACTGTGGTGACGGGCACAGACAGGTGTGGGCGCTGCTCTGGCCTCTTTTCGCTCGGTTGGCGTGGCTCAGCCAGCTACTGTGGTGGCGGCACGACAGGTGAGGGCGTATTCTGTCTTCTTCTAGCTTGGTCGCGTGGTGCTCAATCCACCACGGTGGTGCGGGCAAGATGGGGTCAGGGCGCCTTCTGGCCTCTGTCCCATCGGTCGACGTGGTCAGCCAGCCACTGTGGTGAGGGCACGGCAGGTGAAGGGCGCTGCATTAGCCGTGTTCGTTCGTCGCGTGGCTCAGCCAGCCACAGTGGTGCGGTCACGAAGGTGAGGAGTGCTGTAACCTGGCCTTGTCGTTGGTCGGCGTGGCTGAGCCAGCCACGGGGTTGGCGGCAGAACAGTGAGGAGTTATCCGTTTCTGTTCGTCGGTGGCGTGGTTTCTGACAGGCACTGTGTGGCGGGCACGACAGGTGAGGGCGTTGTTGGCTCTGTTCCTTAGGTCGTCGTCGGCCTAACCAGCCACTGACGTGGCGATACGACAGGTGAGGAATTATCTAGTCTTTTGTGCTTGATCGGGTGTGGACAGCAGAGCATTGTGGTGGGCAAACAGTAGGGCGCTGCTTGTGCCTCTGTTGCTCGGTCGGACGTGGGCTCACCAGCCACTGTGGTGACGGGCACGACAGTTGAGGGGCTGCTCTGGCCTCTGTTCGCTCTGTCGGCGTGGGACTCAGCCAGCCACGTGGTGGCGGCACGAGGTGAGGGCGATGTTCTGGCCTCTGTTCCCTCGGTCGACGTTGGCTCAACCAGCCACTGTGGTGACGGCACGTCAGGTGAGGGCGGTTCTCTGGCCTCTGTCTCGGTCGACGTGGGGTCATCCAGCAACTTTGGTGGGCGGGCACGACAGGTGAGGGCGTTGCTCTTGCCTCTGTTTCGTCAGTCGACGTGGGCTCGGCCAGCCACTGTGGTGACGGGCACGACAGGTGAGGGCGCTATTGGCCTCTGTTCGCTCGGTCGCGTGGGATCTGCCAGCCACGTGTGGCTGGTCCAAAGGTGAGGCGGTGCTCTGGCTACTTGTTCGCACGGTAGCGTGGGCTCAGCCAGCCACTGTGGTAACGGGACGAAGGTGAGGCCCCGTTTGGCCTCTGTTCGCTCGTTCGCGTGGGCTCAGCCAGCCACTGTGGATGACGGGCACGACAGTTGGGGGCGTGCTCTGGCCTCTGTTCGCTCGGTCGCGTGGGCTCCACCTACTGTGGTTGTGGGCCGACAGGTGAGGGCGCTGCTCTGGCCTCTGTTCGCTCGGTAGGCGTGGGCTCAGCAGCCACTGTGGTGACGGGCACGACAGGTGAAGGCGGTGCTTCTGGCCTCTTTCGCTCGGTCGACTTGTGGCTCAAGCCAGCACTGTGGTGGAGGGCATGACAGGTGAGGCGCGATCTGTGCCTCTGTTCGCTCGGACGACTCGGCTCAGCCAGCCACTGTGATGACGAGCAAAGGGTGAGGGCGCTTTCTGGCCTCTATTACGCTTGGTCGACTGGGCTCAGCCAGCCACTGTGTGGCGGGCACGACAGGTAAGGCGGTGCTCTGGTCTCTGTTCATCGGTCGACGTGGGCTCAGACAACCACTGTGGTGACGGGCACGACAGGTGGGGGCTGCTCTGGCCTTGTTCGCTCGGTTGGCGTGGTCTCAGCCAGCCACAGTGTGGCGGGTCACGACAAGTGAGGGCGTTACTCTGTCTTCTCTAGCTTGGTCGGCGTGGGCTCAGCCAGCCACGGTGGTGGCGGGCAAGAGAGGTCAGGGCTCCGTCTGGCCTCTTTCCCATCGGTCGACGTGGGCTCAGCCAGCCACTGTGGTGGCGGGCAAGACAGGTGAGGGTGCGGCACTTGCCTCTGTTCCATCGGTTGTCGTGGGCACAACCAGCCTCTGTTGTGACGGCAAGGCAAGTAAGGGCGCTGCTTGCCTCTGTTCGCTCGGTCGACGTGGGCTCAGCCAGCCACTGTGGTGGCGGGCTCGGCAGGTGAGGGCGCTGCTCTGGCCTCTGTTCCTCTGTCGACTTGGGTTCAGCAAGCCACTATGGTGACGGGCACGAAAAGTGAGGGCGGTGCCTCTGCTTTGATCGCTCGGTCGCTTGGTTGATACCAGGCACTGTGGTGGCGGGCACGATAGGTAACTGCTCGGATATGGCCTCTGTTCTCTCTGTCGGCGTGGGTTTAACGATCCACTGTGGTGGCGGGCACGTCAGTTGAGGGCGCTGGACTGGCCTCTGTTCGCTCGGTTGGCTTGGGCTCAGCAAGCAACTGTGGTGAAGGGCACGTCAGGTAAGGGCGTTATTGTGGACACTGAACTCTTGGTCTTCGTGGGCTTAACCAGCCACTGGCTTCGTGGGCACGACATGTGAGGGCGTTACTATGTCTTCTGTAGCTTGGTCGGCTTGGACTCAGCCAGCCATTGTGATGGCGGGCAAGGCAGGTGAGGTCGCTGTTCTGGCCTCGGTTCCATCGGTCGACGTGGGCTCAGCCAGCCACTATAGTGGCGGAAACGGCAGGTGAGGGCGCAGCTCTGGACTCTGTTCCAACGGTCGACGTGGACTCAGTCAGCCACTGTGGTGACGGGCACGGCCAGTGAGGGCGCTGTTGTGGCCTCTGTTCGCTCGGTCGACGTGGGCTCAGCCAGCCACTGTGGTGACGGGCACGACATGTGAGGGCTGTTCTCTGGCGTCTGTTCGCTCGGTCGACGTGGTCTCAGCCAGCCACTGTGGTGATGGGCACGAGAGGTGAGGGCGCTGCTCTGACCTCTGTTCGCTCGGTCGACGTGGTCTAAGCCAGCCACTTTGGTGATGGGCACGAGAGGTGAGGGCGCTGCTCAGACCTCTGTTCGCTCGGATGGCGTTGGACTCAGCCAGCCAGTGGTGGCGAGCTCGACAGGTGAGGGCGTAGCTCTGGACTCTGTTCCATCGGTTCGACGTGGACTCAGTCAGCCACTGTGGCGACGGGCACGACAGTTGAAGGCGCTGTTCTGGTCCTCTGTTCGCTCGGCCACGTGGGCTCAGCCAACCGCTGTGGTGACGGGCACGTATGTGAGGGCGGTGCTCTGGCCACTGTTCGCTCTGTCGACGTGGTCTCAGCCAGCCACTGTGGTGATGGGCACGAGAGGTGAGGGCGCTGCTCTGACCTCTGTTCGCTCGGATGGCGTGGACTCAGCCAGCCAGTGGTGGCGAGCACGACAGGTGAGGGCGTTACTCTGTCTTCTCTAGCTTGGTTGGCGTGGGCTTAGCCAGCCACGGTGATGGCGAGCAAGAAAGGTGAGGGCGCAGCACTAGCCTCTGTCCATAGGTTGACGTGGGCTCCGCCAGCCACTGTGGTGAGGGGCAAGACAGGTGAGGGCGCTTTTCTGGCTCTGTTCGCTCGGTAGACGTGGGCTCAGCCAGCCACTGTGGTGGCGGGCAAGGCAGGTAAGGGCGTGCTCTGGCCTCTGTTCGCTCGGTCGACGTGGGATCAGCCAGCCACTGTGGTTACGGGCACGAAATGTGAGGGCGCTGCTCTGGCCGCTGTTGGCGTGGACTCAGCCAGCCACAGTGGTGACGGTCACGACAGGTGAGGCGTTGCTCTGGCTCTTTCCCTAGCTGGTCGGCGTGGTGCTCAGCCAGCCACGGTGGTGGCGGGAAAGAGGTTCAGGACGCGCTCTGGCCTCTGTCCCATCGGTCGACGTGGGCTCAGCCAGCCACTGTAGTGGCGAGCAAGGCAGGTAACGCGTGCTTGGACCTCTTTCGCTCTGTCGACGTGGGCTCAGCCAGCCACTGTAGTGGCGGGCACGACAGGTAGGGCGTTGTCTGGCCCTGTTCGCTCGGTCGACGTGGTCTCAGCCAGCCACTGTGGTGATGGGCACGAGAGGTGAGGGCGCTGCTCTGCCTCTGTTCGCTCGGTGACGTGGACTCAGCCAGCCAGTGGTGGCGGTCACGACAGGTGAGGGCGTAGCTCTGGCTCTGTTCGCATCGGTCGACGTGGTTCAGCCAGCCACTGTGGTGAGGAAAGGAGCCGTGACCACTGTCGGTGAGGGCTGGCTCGTGTGGCGTCTGTGCATTCTGCTTCGGTTGGACGTTGGCTCAGCCAGCACTGTGGTGAGGGCACGACAGGTGAGGGCAGCTGATCTGGCCTCTGTTCGTCTCGGTCGACTTGGGTCAGCCAGCAACTGTGGTGCGGGCACGACAGGTGAGGGCACTGCTTGGCCTCTGTTTCCATCGGCGACGTGGGCTAAACAGCCACTGTGGTGGCGGGCACGACAGGTGAGGGCGCTGTCTGGCCTCTGTTCGCTCGGTCAGCGTGGGTCACCCAGCAACTGTGGTTGAGCGGGATCGACAGGTGAGGGCGTGTTCTGGCCTCTGTTCGCTCAGTCGACGTGGGCTCAGCCAGGCCCTGTGTGACGGGCACGACAGGTGAGGGCCTGTCTGTGCTCCTGTCCGCTTGTCGACGTGGGCTCAGCCAGCCACTGTGGGGGCGGGCAGACAGGTGAGGGCGTGTTCTGGCCTCTGTTCTCTCGGTCGACGTGGGCTCAGACAGCCACTGTGGTGACGGGCACGACAGGTGAGGGCGCTGCTTGCTGGCTCGGTTCTGGTCGTCGTGGCTCAGACCAGCAATGTGGTAGCGGCACGACAGGTGAGGGCGTGCTCTGCTCTGTTCCTGGTCGCGTGGGCTCAGCCAGCACTGTGTTCATGGGCACGACAGGTGAGGGCGTGCTCTGGCTTTCTGTTCGCTCGGTCGGCGTGGCTCAGCCAGCCATGTGGACGGGCAGACAGGTGAGGGCGATGATTGGCCTTCTGTTCGCTCGGTTGACGCTGGTTCAGCCAGCCACAGTGGTAGCGTGAAGACAGGTGAGGGCGCTGCTCTGGCCTTGTTCTGGCGTGGGTCAGCCAGGCACTGTGTCACGGGCAAGACAGTGAGGGCGCTGTTCTGTGCTCTGTTCGCTCGGTCGACGTGGGCTCAGCCAGCACTGTGGTGACGGGCACGACAGGTGAGGGCGTGCTCTGGTCTGTTTCCTCGGTCGACGTGGGCTCAGACAGCCACTGGTTGACGGGCACAGAAGGTGAGGGCGCTGTTTGCCTGTGTCGTCGGTCGGCGTTGGGTTACACGGCACTGTGTGGCGGGCACGAAAGGTGGGGACGATTTGGCCTGTTCGTTTCGTCGGCGTTGGGTTAACCAGCCACTGTTGTGCGGACAGACAGGTGAGGGCGCTGATCTGGCCTCTGTTCGCTCGGTCGACGTGGGCTCAGCAAGACACTGTGTTAGCG
The DNA here is from genome assembly GCA_021186555.1 of Reticulitermes speratus. Lineage (NCBI taxonomy): Eukaryota > Metazoa > Arthropoda > Insecta > Blattodea > Rhinotermitidae > Reticulitermes > Reticulitermes speratus. Next base: position 43,159,513 of record JAJKFL010000013.1, read on the forward strand.
GGCTCGACAGGTGAGGGGCGTGTTCTGGCCTCTGTTCGCTCGGTCGACGTGGGCTCAGCCAGGCCCTGTGTGACGGGCACGACATGTGAGGGCGCTGTTGTGACCTCTGTCCGCTCGGTCGAGTGGGCTCAGCCAGCCACAGTGGTGGCGGGCAAGACAGTGAGGGCGGTGCTCTGGCCTCTGTTCCTCGTCGACGTGGGCTCAGACAGCCACTGATGTGACGGGCACGACAGGTGATGGCGGTGCTCTGGCCTTTCTGTTCCATCTGTCGACGTGGGCTCAGCCAGCCAAGTGGTGCTTCGGGCAAGTACAGGTGAGGGCGTTTGCTTTGGCCTCTGTTCATCGGTCGCGTGGGCTCAGCCTAGCCACTGTGTGGCGGGCACGACAGGTGAGGGCGCTGTTCTGGCCTCTGTTTCCATCGGGTCGACGTGGGCTCAGCCAGCCACTGTGGGTGGCGGTACGGCAGGTGAGGGCGCTGCTCTGGCATCTTTGCTCAGTCTTGCGTGGGCTCAGCCAGCACTTGTGGTTGGCACGACAGGTGAGGCGCTGCTCTGGCCTTGTTCCCGCTCGGATCGGCGTGGGACAGCCAGCCAACTGTGGTGGCGGCACGACAGGTGAGGGCACTGCTCTGGCACTCTGTTCCATCGGTCGACGTGGGCTATCCAGCCACTGTGGTGGCGGGTCACGACAGGTGAGGGCGCTGCTTTGGCCTCTGTTCCATGTCGACATGGGCTCAGCCAGGCACTGTGGTGGGGCACGACAGGTGAGGGCGTGCTCTGGCCTCGTTCGCTCAGTCGACTGGGCTTAGCCAGCACTGTGGTGGCGGGCAGACAGGTGGGGCGCTGCTTGCCCCTGTTCTCGGTTCGACGTGGGCTCAGCCAGCCACTGTGTGCGGGCAGACAGGTGAGGGCGCTGTTGTGGCCTCTGTTCATGTCGAGCGTGGGCTCAGCTGCCACTGTGGTGCGGGCACGCAGTTGAGGCGCTGCTCTGGCTAGTTTGCTCGTCGGCGTTGGGCTCAGCAGCACAGTGGTGGCACGCACGAAAGTGAGGGCTACTGTCAGTTCGCTCGATCGGCGAGGGCTCAGCCAGCCTCTGTGATGGGCACGACAGGCGGGGGCGCTGCTATGGCCCCTATTCGATCGGTAGGAGTGGGATCAGCCAGCACTGTGGTGGAGGGCACGATAGGTGACGACTCGGATATGGCCTCTGTTCTCTTGTTCGGCGTGGGCTTAAGCAGCCACTGGGGTGGCGGGCACGAAAGGTGTGTGCGCTGTTCTGGCCTCCTTTCGACCTGTCGTTGTGGTCTCAGCCAGACACAGTGGTGGCGGGCACGAAAGTTGAGGGCGCTACTCTGTCTTCTGTAGCTTGGTCGGCGTGGGCTCAGCCAGCCGCTCTGGTGGGCACGACAGTTGAGGGCGCCGCTCTCGCCTCTGTTCGCTTTGTCGGAGTGGGCCCAGCCAGGCACTGCGGTGGGTGTCACGACAGGTGATGGCGCTGATGTGGCCTATGTTCTCTTATTCGGCGTGGGCTCAGGCAGCCACTGTGCTGGCGAGCACGACAGATGAGGGCGCTAATCTGTCTTCCGTTGCTAGGTCGGCGTGGGCTCAGACAGGCACTGTGGTGGCGGACACGACAGGTGACGGAGCCGATCTGGCCTCTGTTCGCTTGTTCGGCGTGGGCTGAGACAGCCACAGTGGTGGCTGACGCGAGAGGTGAAGGCAATGATCTGGCGTCCATTCGCTCGGTCGGCGTGGGCTCATCCAGCCACTGTGGTAACGGGCACGACAGGTGAGGGCGCTGTTCAGGCCTCTGATCGCTTGGTCTGCGTAGGCTCAGCCAGCCACAGTGGAGGCGGACACGACAGGTGTGAGTGCGATGCTCTTTCCTCTGTTCTCTTGATCGGCGTGGAGTCAGCCATCTTCTGTGGTGGTGGGCACGAGAGGTGAGGGCGTTCCTCTGGCCTCTGTTCGGTTGGTCGCTGTGGGCTCCGCAAGCCACTGTGTGGTGGGCACGACAGGTGAGGGCGCTGCTCTGGCCACTGATCGCTCGGTCGGCGTGGGAACAGCCAGCCACTGTGGTGGCGGGCACGAAGGGCGAGGGCGCTGCTCTGGACTCTGTTCGATCGGTTGGCGTGGGCTCAGTCAGCAACTGTGGCGGCGGGTAAGACAGGAGAGGGCGCTTTACTGGCCTCTGGTCGATCGGTCGGCGTGGTCTCAGACAGCCACTGTGGTGGCGGACACGACAGGTGAGGGCTCTGCTTTGGCCTCTTTCCCTTGTTCGGCTTCGGCTCAGGCAGCCACTGTGGTGGCGCACGCGACAAGTGAGGGCGCTGCTCTAGCCTCTGTTCGATCGGTTGGCGTGGGCTCAGTCAGAAAACTGTTGCGGCGGGCAAGACAGTAGAGGGCGCTTCACTGGCCTCTGGTCGCTTGGTCGGCGTGGGCTCAGATAGCCACTGTGGTGTCGGGTACGACAGGTGAGGGCGCTGCTCTGGCCTCTGATCGCACGGTCGTCGTGGGCTCAGCCAGCCACTCTGGTGGTGGGCTCTACAGGTAATGGCGGTACTCTAGCATCTGTTCGCTCGGTCGGCGAGGGCTCAGACAGCCACTGTGATGACGGGCAAGACATGTGATGGCGCTGCTGTGGTCCAGCCTATCTGTTGGTGGGCACGTCAGTTGAGGGCGCTGCTTTGGCCTCTGTTCTCTCGGTTGGCGTGGGCTCAGACAGCCACTGTTTTGGAGGGCACGACAGGTGAGAGCGCAGCTCTGGCCTCTGTTTGCTCGGTTGGCTTTGGATCAGTCAGCCACTGTGGTGTCGGGTACGACAGGTGAGGGCGCTGCTCTGGCCTCTGTTCGCTCGGTCGTCGTGGGCTCAGCCAGCCACTCTGGTGGCGCGCACGTTAGTCGAGGGCGCTGCTCTGGCCTCTGTTCGCTCGATCGACGGGGGATCAGCTAGCCACTGTGGTGGCGGGCACACCAGATGAGGGCGGTGCTCTGGCCTCTGTTCGCTAGGTCGGCGTCGGCTCAGCCAGCCACTGAGGTGGCGGGTATGAGAAGTGAGGGCTATGCTCTGGCCTCTGTTCGCTCGGTCGGCGTGGGCCCAGCCATGCACTGTGGTGGCTGGCACGACAGGTGAAGGCTCTGATGTGGCCTCTGTTCTCTTGGTCGGCGTGGAATCAGGCAGCACCTTTGTTGGCGTGGACGACAGTTGAGGGCGATACTCTGTCTTCTGTAGGTTGGTCGGCGTGGGCTCAGACAGCCACAGTGGTGGCGGACACGAGAGTTGAGAGCGCTGCTCTGTCTTCTGCCGTGGGCTAAGCATGCCACTGTGTGGTGGGCCCTACATGTGAGGGCGCTGCTCTGGCCTTTGTTTGCTAGGTCGGTCGTGGGCTCAAAAAGGCACAGTGGTGGCGGGCAAGACAGGTGAGGGAGCAGCTCCGGCCTGTGTTCGCTCGTTAGGCGTGGACTCAGCTTGCCTCTGTGTTGGCTGGCACGAGAGGTAAGGGCACTACTCTAGCCTCTGTTCGATCGTTCGGCGTGGGCTCAGGCAGCCACTGTGGTTCCGAGCACAACAGGTGACGGTGCGGCTATGGCCTCTGTTCGCTTGTTCGGCGTGGGCTCAGACAGCCTCTGTGGTGGCGGGCACGACAGGTGAGGGAGCTGCTCTGTCTTATGTTCGATCGGTCGTCGTGGTCTCAGTCAGGCAATGTGGTGGCGGGCACGTCAGTTGAGGGCGCTAGTCTGGCCTCTGTTTGCTCGGTCGACGTGGGTTCAGCCAGCCTCTGTGTTGGCGGCCACGTCAGTTGAGGGCGCTGGTCCTGCCTCTGTTCCTTTGGTCGGCGTGGGCTCAGCCAGCCACTGTGGTGGCGGGCACGACAGGTGAGGGAGCTGCTCTGGCATGTTACCTCTGTCGGCGTGGGCTCAGCCAGCCTCTGTGGTGGCGGGCACGTCAGTTGAGGGCGCTGCTCTTGCCACTGTTCTCTCGGTCGACGTGGGCTCAGCCAGCCTCTGTGTTGGCAGGCACGTCAGTTGAGGGCGCTGCTCTGGCCTCTGTTCCTTCGGTCGTCGTGGGCTCAGCCAGCCACTGTGGTGGCGGGCACAACAGGTGAGGGAGCTGCTATGTCTTAAGTTCGATCGGTCGGCGTGGTCTCATTCAGGCACTGTGGTGGCCGGCACGTCAGTTGAGGGCGCTGCTCTGGGCTCTGTTCGCTCGGTCGACGTGGGCTCAGCCAGCCTTTGTGTTGGCGGGCACGTTAGTTGAGGGCGCTGCTCTTGCCACTGTTCGCTCGGTCGACGTGGGCTCAGCCAGGCTCTCTGTTGGCGGGCACGTTAGTTGAGGGCGCTGCTCTGGCCTCTATTCCTTCGGTCGGCGTGGGCTCAGCCAGCCACTGTGGTGGCGGGCACGACAGGTGAGGGCGCTGCTCTGGCCTCTGTTCCCTCGGTCGGCGTGGGCTCAGCCAGCCACTGTGGTGGCGGGCACGAAAGTTGAGGGCGCTACTCTGTCTTCTGTAGCTTGGTCGGCGTGGGCTTAGCCAGGCACTGTTGCGTCGGGCACGACAGGTGAGAGCGCAGCTCTGGCCTCTGTTCGCTCGGTCGGCGTGGGCTCAGCCAGCCACTGTGGGTCGGATACGACCGGTGAGGGCGCTGATCAGGCCTCTGTTCTCTTGTTCGGCGTGGGGTCAGCCAGCCACTGTGGTGGCGGACACGACAGGTGAGTGCGATGCTCTGACCTCTGTTCTCTTGTTAGGCGTTGGGTTAGTCAGCCACTGTGTTGGCGGGCACGAGAGGTGAGGGCGTTCCTCGAGCTCTCTTCGCTTGGTCTGTTTAGCCATTCCTGCGTTTTACCGCATTGCTGGGCTTGATAAAAGACCTTTATTCTATACTGAGGATTTTGCTTACGCTAACGTTTTATGGTCTCGATTAAGTCGGGACCTGGGACACCGAATGCTACAGATCTAAGAGAGTATAGTATTTCTATGTGGGTGGAATACTTTGGTTGGATGGCTCCCTTGGATTTGAACCGAGAGTGGCATTTTCTCTATTATATTCGCGAAGGATCTAAACCCTACACACGAGTAATTTAACCTTAAGTACTGCGACAAAAGAGCCGCGTTGAATATGGCAGCGAGGAGACAGCTCGCTGCGGAAGGTGCTTCAGTGCCCTGTTCGGTATACCGTTTGGGCCCGGAGCCTTGCTGGCCTTGAGACCCCGGATGGCATCCTGAACCTCCGCGGGGTTGGTTAACTTGGGCTCGCTTGCAGGTGCATAAGAGTATGCTTGCAGCGCCTCACCAACCATCTCAATAACTGCCGGATCCGACGGGTCGTTTACCGGCTGAAACTGAGCCTCAAGACTGTCCGCCAGGGCTTCGGCTTTCTCATTGTCTGAGAGAGCAAGCCCGCCCTGCGTGACCAGGGGTGGAGAGGGAGTGGGCACTCTCATCACCCGTTTGGTCATCTTCTACAGCGATTGGTCCTCGGGATCAAGGCTTCCATTATGGCACTCCACTGCTCATTTCGCCACTCGTTTAGCTGGTGGGTCACCGACCGCTGAAGGCGGTTGACCTCAGCTTTTAGAACAGGGTCCCTAGTGATTTGCCACTGCCTCCTCAACCGGTTTTTCAGATGTATATCATCCTGAATAAAGATGAAGCATTAGATCGCACCCTGTGGAGAACTCGCTTTGGAAGAGGCTACGGACCTGTCGTAAGACAGACTACAGAATGAATGAATGATCCTGAATACGTGCCGGTATTGGGGGTCGTGGGTCGTCACGAGGGCGTCTCCTGGGGGCTGACGCTGCTAGTGCCTCAGTGATAGCGCTGGACACCTCCTCCACACACGTGTCGATTTCCACCCCGCTATGCAGTTTCGGGGTGGCCGGAAGTCTGTCTTCCAGGCAGGCCTGGAATTTGACCCAGTCGGTCCTTCTGAAGTCCGGGCGGTCCGGGAGGTTAAGAAAGGATGATCGACATCTCGTGTCGATCAGTACAGGCAAGTGATCTGAGCTTAGTGCAGAGCACGTTGTCAGATACACTGGGATGACTAGGTCTTTAGTGATTACTATGTCTAGGACATCAGGGGTGGCACAGGTATTATATGGGACAGTGGTGGGTGTTTCCGGCCCATAAATCAAGCAGGAATGATCATTGGCGTAATCACGCAGGCGACTGCCCCTTGTCGTGATTAGCCTCGAATTCCAGTCCACGTGCTTGGGTTTCAGGTCCCCGCCATCAGGACGGGAAGCCCTCCGCTCAGGCAGTCAGACAGATCCGCTTCGATTAGGGGCCGGAGGGCGAAAGGTAAGCCGCCAGGATTTTCACCGGTCCGCTTGCCAACATTACATGTAAAGCAGTTGCCTCCAACTGGGTCAGGCCGGGGACGGGTATAGCGTAGTGGTCTATACCCCTGCGGACCAGTATTGCTGTTCCGCCGCCCTCTGTAGGCCGTCTGTACGGTGGGAAAAATAGTTTGCGAGCCGAAAGACTTTCCCTGATCTGAGATGGGTTTCAGTCAGGAGGCATATGTCAACCCCGTGTTTACCAAGGAAGTGATCCATCTCCATCTTTCTGCCGCGCACGCCATCCACGTTCCAGCAGGCCAGCCGTAGTGCCTTCGCACTTGTGCCTTAGGGTGTGCTGCCATACTCGGCTACAAAAAGGATAACAATTTTCAGGTGCAGCCCGCGAGCGTGCTGCACCTGAAGGGAGGTTGGGTACCGCTGTGAGGAGCCGCCGTGTCAGCGCCACACACGCGTTAACAGGTAGGTTGTCGAGCAGATCAGTGATCTCCTCTATTGGTGACTGGTTGGGAGGTGGATTGGAAGCAGGATTAGGCTTCTTAGGTGGAGGCGATGATTTACCAGTCGTCGCCTGTTTCTTCATTGGGCCTGTTGAGGGGCCACAACGGCAGGTTGGACAGCCTTAACCTCTTTCCTGCATGCGGACGCTTTGCCCTGTTTAGGGGCCGCGGCCGGCTTGAGAGTGGGTTCAGGTTGGGATGGGGTGGTGGGTTTCACTACCCGCCCCCCTCGCACCACATGAGACCATTCAGGGCCTAAGCTCTTCTGTTCCGCAGAAGGCTCGGCACGGGTCACTTGCGCTGGAGCCGAGCGACCGGTTGCACCGTTCGTGTGGACGCGAGGAGCTGGCGTCCGCTTTGTAAGCGCGGCCTTAGCTTCCTACCACTTTGCACAGCCCCGGTAGATTGCTGTGTGTTTACCCCCGCAGCTGCAGCATTTCAGCTGCTGCCTTGGGGTAGAGCACTCCCCCGAGGGGTGTGGCTCACCACAGGCAACACACCGGGGTGTGTATCCGCAGTTACGCTGCGTGTGGCCGAAGCGTTGGCAGCGCTTACATTGAAGCGGGGCCTTAGGGGCCACGTACGTCCCTACAGAGACTCTTAAGAAGCAGAGTTCAGAGAGGGATCGCACCATCTGCACCTCTGGGCCTCTAGCCACCGACACCACGAAATGTAGAGTGGGGGGTCGATCGCGTGCGGCGTCCTGATCGCGGCGCCCAGAGCGGAGCTGCATGACGCCCTGGACACGGATTCCCAGGGCTTCAAGCTTCTCCCGGACGACGCTCTCAGGCTTCTGTCTGCTGAGGTTTTTCACCAGCAGACGTACACAAAGATCCTCCGGGAGAGAGAAAGTTTGAATTAAAATTAAGGGTACTTGAAAAACAAAGGACCTATTCGTCTTTTTTTCGGCTTCCATTGGAAGGACTTTCCTGAAACTTTATACGCAAGCGATGTAATATTGGTTACGATCGGTCGATATGAAGGGCACTTTTCTCGGAGAACAGAGTACACTTTCGCCATTATTTCGAATTCCATTGGGGGTAGTTTCCTGAAACTTCATGCCTTAAAATCTCCGCGCATGCGCAATGCAAGATGTAAGTTTTGTTACACTTTACTTGGACTTTTCGGCTGTACCTCGGCTACAATTCACAACCTTGAGAACCTCAAACAAGCTGGCTACTGTGGCAGTAACTAGCCCCTCATATAACTGCAGATTTCCTCGATCTCCCGAAGCCAGTATATCAAGAACTGGACCACGCAACACTGACACTAACAAAATATATCAGACCCAACTGTTTACACTGTTACATAAAACATATGACTTTTTAATGGAGGTGTTAGTGACTCAGTTTGTACAGTATCGAACTGTAGGATGAGTTATATATAATGAATTAGTATGGAACTGGAAGGAGGGAGTCACGGTATAATTTGACACTCTATCCAGATATTAGTCTTAATGAACTGAGGATGACCACAGAAAACCTCACTCAGGATATCCAGCCTTCAGACCAAAACATGACACAGGTGTGCCAGTGAATCCACGGCGATGTTCAGTACATGTTTAGTGTGAAACTGTGTAACATAAATGTATGTTAGTAAGTCATGAAGTCAAATTAGTGTTACAAAAGAGAACAAGTTTGGATTTCATTTTTATTGAGTTTTAACCATTTAACTCATTATGTTCCATTCATTTTCTGTTTTACCAAATCAAACACTGAACTCTCTCAAACCGGTGATATTCTCAACAACCAGACGCGTCCATTCATACTCTAGGCGATTGGCATGACACATTCTTTAAAGCGGCCACAGTCACCTTCTTTCCAATCACAATCATCTCACTAGTTCAGTTAATTTTACATGACCCTTACAGTTCAAACTGTCATTAAAACAGTGCTGACTTTATTCATACATTCCAAAAAACGTTAAGTGACATATAATTATGCAAATTGCCTCACGCTGATATGCCCTCTGGAGGTTCCTGTCTGAATATCAACCACACACTACACTGATTGATGCTCTATGAGGTTTTCCTCAGTCCCTCCAAGAAAGAACTGCTGCAGTACCTTAGATTAGTCTGTGCCAGCTTACCTTCACAACAATTTCACGTCATTATTTACTACCATTCAATCCTTTGAGCTGTAAAGCTGTAAATGTGACTTACTGACAGCATTGTTACCTAAACTACAAATGAACAAGTGGGGTGCCTGTAAAAATTTATGTTCTATGATTAAGGAATGTGCATTATTTGCAAATTGATAACAGAGCAAGAGGCAAGGTATGAGAGGTTGGGTTCGTGTGTGTGCCTCTCAACTCCTGTATTTTATCTTCAGTGAACTGCCTATGCAGGCAATTGTAAGATATGCAACTGCTCAGGTGACAATGAAGATGAGTACTGACCGGATGAACACAGGTAGATAAGAGCACCAGCATAAACATGACAACAATGCAGTACTGACGATGCGTAACAATAAGAAAAATGACGGGACTAAAGATTCTTTGGATGGCACAACGTTGACAGTTCTTGCATCATCTCAAGAAAGTCTGGGCCTACAAGCCTCTGTGGAAGGCATCAACTCAACAAGCTAAACATGTTTTGTACAGAATTTCCTGAAATGTGACAACTGTGAAGGCGAGTCATTTGGGTAAAGGTAAAGTTCTCCCAGAGGGGGAGTAGAGGTATAGCTCTACTCTCTCCTTAACCCTGGCGCTAGATGAGGGTGGTTGGTCAACTCCACGCCTCGGCCACTTTACCCCCGGGAAAGAGACCCGGTACCCATTGTACAGGAGGCTAGGTGGGCCCCAGGGCCGGTCTGGACGGGTGCTGAAAATCTCGCCCCCACCGGGATTCGATCCCTGGACCGTCCAGCCCGTAGCGAGTCGCTATACCGACTGTGTAACTACAGTATGTCATTTGAGTACAAACTAAAGACCGTCTTGGTTCATACTAACCTTCGTGTACACAATCTGCACACAGCATACCATTTCGTGTAAATCTAATAACATTTTACTTTTTGATACAGTCACCAAGCACACTGCAAGGATACAGCTGTAACTTCGTTACTTCAGTATGAATGTGTAACTTTAATAACTTAAGGAAGGTATCACAAGACTGAGAGTGGTAAGAACACGACTTTTGTGCCAGCATAAAGTGCCAGGCACTCTCCTGAAGGCTGCCACCTTACATCAGAAACACAAATGTGGTCGGTCATGTGAACTGTCACTTTCTTGCTGATCCAAAGGCTCACAAAGTTTGATCCAGACACAGTGGCTAGTCTCGGTTCATCTGGAGCCCAACAGATAGCTACAACACATCACAATAAAATTAATGCTTCTGCTGGGTACTAGTTATGTATGGTGGAGGTTGCAGGTTCAAATCCAGTTTCTCTCAAACTTACAGTATGACACTGAAGATTTTTGGGCACAATTCAATTATAAGTGAAAGATTCCGTGGTACAGGCCCTTACATTAACGTTGACAGCGCTGAACTGTCTCTCCATACAATAAACTAACTTCTGTGAATCGATTTTCCAGTATACATCCCAAAATGACATCCTATGGTCCATTCAGCCTGAACCCTTCAGTACTACCCAGTGTCCACTGTAGTCTTCAGATCCTCCACCCACACACACACACACACACACACAACACAAGTACTCCAGTATTTTTGTGCCTCTTTCATTCTAGTGTAAATGTACAGAGCCTTTAGCACATACTCATTGTACCAGCAAGGTGAGATAGCTAAACTTCTCATCTGGCTACAAAAATGAAGCTTACAAGTGCTAAAACAGTAACACAGCTTTCCCTACAGACTGACATTGCCGTCAGCTGAGTGACACTTGAAATGGGACGTCTGAATGAGGATAAAACGAACAGAAGGTCTGCAAGCTGAGACCACTGATGGTGGGACTCCAACTGGAGACCTCCATAAGGAATGTGCAGGGCTTTCCACCCATTTACTAGAGCTCCCAGGGGTGTCAAGCAAGTGAGGTCCCCTCTACCAACTAAGACAGCAATCCTCTCAGTCACCCTTGTTCCTGATGTGACAATGTGTGGCATGCTCCTGTTCTCAGCTGTCAACTGTACAAATTAGACATACATAGGAGACAATACGGAGCACTGACCTACACCTGAACATCTCCACACAAGGTTATATCTATTACCAACTAATTGCACAAGTTAACATATATATAAGATAATTACTGCAACATGTTTCAGCTACAGACAGTAGCCATCTTCAGGGAGTACCATTACACAAGGGAAGTACATGGTGTTAAGGCATGCCGTCCTCAATCATAAATGGCAAATGGTGCACTATAAAGCAACACAATTACAATATCAGTATACGGCATTTACAAATAAAATAGGTTAAAATTATACAGGAATTTGTATTAGTTCATATCTGTATTGTTTGCATAGAAACATCTACAAGATAAAGTTAAAATAATATAATCTGTATGTCACCAGTCATGTGTACCTGTTAAGCAAATACTCTGTAATGGCACTCCCTGAAGATGGCCAATATCAATAGCCGAACCATGTTGGAGTAATTATTGTATATATATTAACCAGTGCAATTAGTTGGTATAATGACACAAGAGAACGTAACATACGTAACATTCACGAATCACCAGCTGAAGAAAGCTATGAAGATGAACATGGCAGAGCCACTAAGTCCACCAGTGTTAAAAGCTACTCGTACAACATGCACAAGGCCAACTGAACGGCAAACAGCCGTTTCATGAACTGACATACATCAAAGTGGACAGAGAATCTGTTCTTGCATCTGCTGGACTTGTTCACTTTGAATAGCTGGATCCAGTTACCTTCTTGAGGAACTATGACATGTCAACAAGATTTCAGGATGACTGGAGCAAACTCATTCTTTAAGAGGAAGACCAAACACTGCAGCAAATTTTAAAAAGGGGCATATTATACGGGAATAGGATTATATAATCATTTACCAACAAACATAAAAGCCTTAAAGAATGACTTGAAATTTTTTTGGGCCCGCCCTAAAGGAATTTCTTCTTTCTAATTCCTTTTATACCTTGGAAGTATATTTTAATCATAATACTTAAATTAATCACATCTGATATTAATAGCGTGATTTTATACTTTTTACATGAGTTTCCATTCTTGATCACACATTATTTAGTAATTATGTTATGGATATCTACGACTACCGCTATCATGCAGAATCTTACGTTTATATTTGTAATTTATTATTTAATTAATTTCAATCTACTATTAATGACTATGGCCGTGCGGTCTAAGGCGTGGGTCTGCGGCCGCCCGCTTACTAGGATCGTGGGTTCCAATCCCACCAGGGGCATGGATGTTTATGTTGTGTTTGTTGTGTGTTGTCAGGTAGAGGTCTCTGTGACGGGCTGGTCACTCGTCCAGAGGAGTCCTACCGACTGTGGTGTGTCTAAATGTGTGTGACCATGAAACCTCGACGAAACGAGGAGGCCCAGGCCCATATAAGGCTGTCGAACCCCCCCCCCCCAAAAAAAATAATAATAATAATGACTATTTCCACACCCTATTGTACTTGATGGATTTATGGAAATAAAATGGGATGATGATGATGCAACAAAAAAATAGATTGCCTTTTGCTGTGGAACAAGCAATGGATAAGAAGAACAATCAGCTGAGGTGTCACGTGGTCTGAGTTCACAAAGACAGTTAAAAAAATGAAAGGTGTGAAGTGGGACTGTGTGTTATGTGCTCCAAAAACTATCACAGGAAATCATGCTGTGAAATACAAATGTAAGTAAAAACACATACATGTACATTTTCTTATTAAAAATCAGTTACGCTTAGGTTCCATAATTAGCATATGAATTCTGTACAGTAAGAATGACTCTGCAATGGTATTCACTAAGATTGAGGTTATGTGTTCCTTGTTTTGATACATTTCACCCAACACATCCAGAGAAATTACTGTTTTCATAAATGTGCATACTATTTTAAAAGACCCAAAGGAATCTCGGGTTTTAGAACTGCTCAGTAGGATTTAAATTTGTTGCAAATTGGTAAACTTTGCAACATAATTCTGTCCCATAGGTCGATGTGCTAGTTCCATGCAATTAAAAATATATTACAAATTATTGTCGTTTTTGTTGTGTTGTTGTGTCATCACCATCGTCAAGCTGTTGATAAATAATAATTCAATTCAATTCAATTCAATTCTGGTTTATTAATGTGCCGAGTCAACAGCCAGATGGCCAATTACAGAAACAGCACAACATACAAACACAAATAACAACGGACAATAAACAAAACAAAATAAAACAAACACAACCAAAACAAGTAAACAAACAAACAATAACTTACTTAGATAATTAATAAAAACACCTTAAAATAATGTAATAAATTATTACATCTCACTAAGTGTAACAAATTCTCTTCTAAAAACATCCATATTATTACAAATAGAATTTGCCGCGATAACACACCGGCCGGAGGGACAGTTCTTATAATATGAGCTAACATAAAACAAAGAAAAGTCTCGGAGGTTTCGAGTGGGAACTCGTAGACCAATAATGTCTAAGGTAGACGGACAGGATTTAGAACCCAATAAAACATTAATGACAAAAATTGCATCAAGTTGATGTCTTCTGTCATGTAAAGTACGTAAATTAAGTACTTGAAGAGCATTGGCATAACTATAACCATTGCTGTCGCGGGAAAGGAATCGATTATAACATAGAGCTACAAACTTCCTTTGAATGCGCTCAAGCTTTTTTGCATCGGTAGAAGTAATTGAATTCCATACAACAGATGCGTACTCTAATTTGGGTCTAACAAGTGAAAAATATAAAGTCAATAAACAATCAAGAGTCGAAAATGAAAAGGTAATATTACGAATAAGACCCAAAAGCTTGATGGATTGAGAAAAAATGTAATCAACATGGGAATGAAAATATAATTTGGAATCAATAAAGACTCCTAAATCCTTAATACAATCCGTACGTGTAATATAAGAATCCCCAAGTTTATATTTAAAAAAAAGGGTATTTGTTTTCCTAGAAAAGGTAATAGCTCGAGTTTTGCCAGTATTTAGAATCATAAAATTAGCAGTGCACCAACGTTGTATGGAATCAATATCTGATTGCAACTGAATAAAATCATTAGGTGATGTAATAGCACGAAAAATTTTTATATCATCTGCAAAAAGAAGAAATTTTGAATGTGTTATTACTTTACATATATCGTCTATAAATACATTAAATAGCAAAGGCCCTAAAACAGAGCCTTGAGGAACACCCGCAAGTATTCTAAAAGGCGTCGAAAAAATACCAGAAATTTTCACACACGAAAATCTACCAGATAAATAACTACAAAACCAGCTAACATAAGCACTTGAGAGTCCAAAGGAACTAAGTTTGTTTAAAAGTAGAGTATGTGACACAAGATCAAAAGCACTGCTAAAATCAAAATATATAGCATCAACTTGACGCTGAGACCTGACTAACGGGGTTATATAATCAAGATAATTTACCAAATTAGAGGTGGTAGACCTTGATTTTATAAAACCGTGTTGACAGCAATTAAGTTTAGGCTGAAGGTAATATGAAACGTGATTATATATAACTATTTCAAAAATTTTAGAAAAATTATTTAAAATTGAAATAGGGCGATAATTAGCAATTTTAGTACTGTTGCCTTTTTTAAGAATAGGTACAATAGCAGCTTTTTTCCAAAAAGAAGGAAACAACTGCTGAGACAAACTGAGATTAAAAATATGCTTCAATAAGGGTACCAAAATATCAGTACAGCCCTTAATAATAAAGCCTGGAATACCATCAAGCCCAGCAGATTTAGATGGCTTTAGCCGCTTAATAGCTTTGCGTACGTCAGAGTCAGTAACCGAAAAGACAGATAAATTGTCTGTAGAAATATCATCAAAAGAAGTTTTAATATTAGATGGAACTTTAAAAGCAGTGTTATCATACACCAATTTAAAATGATTAGCAAAGGCTGCAGCGACTTGGTGCGGTTCCACTAAGTGTGTGCCATCCACCTCGAGTTGAAGAGAATTTGATTTATTTTTCCTAAAATTAGACACGTAATTCCAAAATTTCCTAGGATTGTTTTTTAAACTTTCGTCAATAGATTTGAGCCATCTAGATCTATCGAACTTAATAGCATTCTTTACAAGTTTCCTATAGTAGGAAAATTTACTATAGTGTACATAAGACTTATTCTTTTTGAAACGTTTGTGATAATAGTTCTTTTTCAAAATGTAATGCCGCAAAGTGCGAGAAAACCAAGAGGGAAATTTGGAACCTTTAATAGAGCGTAGGGGAATTGATCTATCAATGGCTTCATGAACAGCAGAGTTAAGGCTGGCCACAGCAGCATCAACAGAAGATTTGGAATACACACTTGACCAATCGTAAAAGTAAAGAAAATTATACAACGATAAATAATCGCCACTAGCGTATTTAAAGTACGATAGTTCATTAGTTTTATAACATATTTTGTCAATAAGAGGCAATTCAATTAACAGTGGCGGGTGATAAACGTCAGGTTTAACCAGGCTAGTATCGGGAGAAGTAATATAAAGGTCAGTAATATTAGAAAAAACAAGGTCAAGCATATTTCTACTGTGATCAGCATCAACACACTGTCCTAAACCAAGAAAACAAGTGGAGGTGTAAATAGCATCTCCCCTAAGTTTAGAATAAAACTGACAATTTTCACAAGGCAGGCCGCTTTCCCAATCAAAACCAGGGACATTGAAGTCACCTAAAAGAATAACACGATAATTTGTCGTGTCAAGTTTATTTTCTAAATGGGAAAAGTATTCACAAATAATATCTGGTTTAAGATCAGGCGAAAAGTAATGATTACCAATAAGTAAATTTGGACCATTACGAGTGGGAAATTCGACCCAAACACACTCATCAAAAAACTGTAAATCATGCCTGCGCTTGCATGCATTTAATTCAGGGGAAACAGCTATTAACACACCACCTCCCCTTTTCTTAGTCGCATGGATTCTGTCTGAATGGAAAACAACGAAACCATCAGGAAATAAATTTTGATCATAACACTGGTCGTTAAGCCACGTCTCTGTCAAACAAAAAATATTATTATAATAATAATAATAATAATTGTTTTTTATCACCATTATGCAGGGTATTTACAATTATATACCTCAAACAAACCATGTTACTAGGGTATATAGTGTCGCAGTTATTCTGTGGTTACAATTTATGGTACATGTAATGCTATTTCCCATGCTGAATGTTTTGTACTTGAATATGATGATTTTGTACTTTTTGTTCCATTTTTGGAACCTTTGTACCAACACTGTATATGTAATAATTGTTGTCTTATTCACTACAAATTTCAAATTCCCAATTCTAATGCTCTGTTAGTCATTCCTGTCAAAGCGACAGAATGGCCATCATGTTGTGCCACACACAATTTGAGGACCGCACACCAGACGGCACTAGTGTCTCTCCTACGTTACAAGTCCAAAGCTGTGCTATGCTGTTTTCACTGACCGCAGCTAATGCGTGGCTCCAATTGCATAACAGTGATACAAACCTTCAGTTAATTGGTTCAACAACTGAAACAGATGTACCTACACACACGGACATCATGTCATATGCTTACTTCTTTTGGCTTTAAGATATGGTGCATAAAGGTGCCTGTACTTACAGGTGTATGAGGGAGTGGAGGTATAGCTTCACCTGTTTAATATGCTTAAAGAGTCTTATAACAGTATTATGGAACCTGTATATGTGGGCAGCTTGCTTACAGCCTGGAATATGAGAAGAGTGGGATTCAAACCACAGACAGATGGAGGGAGCAAATATGTCTACAGCAGCCACCTGTGTTTCTAAAATCGCTGGTTTGTGTTCTCACCTCAGTACATCATTTTTAATCCATTTAACACTTCTTCTGGCATGCATTGACATATACTCTATGCTATTTCATGTGCGTGACACAGGTAACTATTATCTCCAATCTCACACAGTCCCAAAGTAAAGTATGAATATTCTGTGAATAACAATATAAAAGGTAAAGTTCTCCCTAGAACAGGCCATGAATGCCCAGAGGGGGAGTAGAGGTATAGCTCTACTCTTTCTTTAACCCCGGCACTAGATGAGGGTGGGTGGTCAACTCCACGCCCCGGCCGCTTTACCCCCGGGAAAGAGACCCGCTACCCATCGTATAGGAGACTGGGTGGGCCACAGGGCTGGTCTGGACAGGTGCGGAAAATCTCACCCCCACCAGGATTCAATCCCCGGACCGTCCAGCCCGTAGCGAGTCGCTATACTGACTGAGCTATCCCGGCCCATGAATGACAATATATTGTTCAGTTAAAATTGGGCAACACAAAATAATCTGCACTCTATAACTGTCTGTAAACAACTAACCTGACAACACTTTTGTACTTCCTGTGGACACGTCAAAGTAGAGGCACTGAAATCAGTTTTTTGCGCAGTGACATAAGATTTTGATTAGACTCTTGACTCTAGTATCAGATGAAAGGGAGTGGTCAGCTTTATCCTCAACAACCAATGAACAACAGTAGAAATGTACAAATGAAACATCTGCACCCTACAGCATGTGCTTGTGTATGTATTATAACAAAGTAAATACACACCTGTGACTGGTTGCTTGTGAACTATGACAGCATGTAATCTCATCTCCTTAATGCTCCAGATCCAGATGGCAGCAGGCATCTTATCTGCCCTTGTTGCCAAGAAGTACCCACAGCTACTGAAAACTGCCAGTCCAATGCCCAATAATTCAGTGGGCTTATCTGGGTCCAAATGCAAGGATGAAATAATTACAGGCCTTCCACAAACCAGCTCAACTGAAAGAAAGAAAAACTTGCATGATTAAGGTAATAAATATAGCAACATCATGCATATAATTCTTTTTAACTTAAATTCCACTGGGACAATAACTGATGCCTTGGTATTCTGTGTACTGCGTCTCAGAGTGCACGATTTGGAGTCTTGTTGGCATCAGTAAGGAACAGTGCTGAGATAAACAACTTAATCAGTACTTCTGGCAGGCAACACTGATTTTAAGCGTAGTTATTTCTGGAGATACTTACAAGACACCTTGCTGGGCTCCTCTCTGACAAAGGACTCCTGATGTACAGTACAGTCATTATCTAATATAATATCACAATGAGAAAACTCCACCACTGGCTGCCAATTGATGTGGTTCAGCAACCGAATCTGCAACATCGAACATCCATTCACAAAGTGCATTGCCACAACTTGCACTCAGAGAGGGCACAGCAGTACGACACCTCCCGCTAATGCAACAACCTCAAAACAAATCACCTCTGTCACAGAAACAATCTATTACTGTCTCTAGGTATGAGAAGAAACTGCATGGAATAGTTTATAAAGATTTACTCTTTTCTGAACTTCATATAAAATTTTAACCACCTCTTCTGGGACAATTAACACTATTTGCGAATTACAGTATTGTATACGTCAGAGCACATTCTGTCAGACACAAGAACTACTGACCAGATGAGGACTCTGGTCTTCTGGGATGTGATGCTGCATCATTGGGTCAGTGGTTCCTGACATTTGAATGAACACTTTGCCTTCATTCTCCAAGATCAAGTCAACCAGTTCTCCATCATCCACTTGGCTCTTGAGAATGAAGGCAATACATGCCTTTAAAATGTTGGGAACCAATCACCCAGTGATGTGGTGTCACATCCCAGAAGACCACCACAATCCTCCCTTACACCACTGTGAAAACCTCAAAACACATACAGTAAAACCCCGATTTAATGTTCCCGCATTTAGTGGAATCCCAGATTTAGTGATGATTTTTTCATGTCCCAACAACAGCTCCATATAAACAAAGTACCTCCATTTAATGAAAACCTCGATTTAGTGAAATATATTCTAATCCCCCAGCAATTCATTAACTAGGGGTTTTACTGTACTGATCAGATCTTTGGCATATGAGAAATCAGTAAATAACTACTGCAGCTTCCTAAAGAATCTACAAATAAGGTAGGACATAAGAGTTGAACAACATTTGAACTGAATGTGAATACCAATGAATAACAGATGAGGCTTCAGGCTTATATTGTTAGATTTCCTACCATGTTTGTGAAAGATCCATAATAAAAAAATATAAAAAATGAAGTTGCCTGTGTATACCCCATGACGGCATATGGAGGGAGTACAGGTAGAGCTCCATTTATACCCTCGGCACTAGATTCAGGTGAGTGCTCGGCTTCACAGCCCGGTTCCTTTACTCCTAGTGTCCACTGAATAGGAGACTGAGTTGGCCCCACAGCCCGTCTGAATGTTTTAGAGATGAGCAACATCTCTTGTCACCACTGGGAATTGAACCCTGGATCATCCAGCCCGTAGCCTAATCATCATACTGGGCATGCTTCCAAGAAATCCCACAACGGCCAGTGACATTCCATCTCTTGCATCTAGTAACAGTGCACAATAGACGGATTTCCCTCCTTGATTTCAATGTCAACATAGTCCACACATGCATTTAATTGTACCACATTACTGACAATACACAACAGGACGCCAGCGCACTAATGAACTGTTTTCATTACATGTCATTCCCTTTCTGGAGCCATGTCATATGGCTACAATACAACTTAAAAGACTTTTGGCTTTAATACATGATAATTAGTAGCAAAATTCGTACGTGCATGCGACTGTCAACACTCATGAAATTGCTGTTTGCTCAGAATAAACGCACAAATATTTCATAACAGAATGACACAATGAATCCACCTAAGCTAAAATAATCTGGCAACACATGAAATGAAATGATAGGTATGGAATGTGTTGAATTGGTTTCAGTTAAAGACTAACATTAACCTGAATTACATATAAAGATTCAGTTTGTTCCTGAATTATATTCAAAGATCCACTTTCTTCCTGAATTATATTTAAAGACTCACGTCGTACCGCGCAGTAAACACACTCCGTCTCAGTTATACAAACCAGTCAGTTAATGTTGTACAGTGAAATAATCGCTGTTTGTTCTGAGATCCACACAAAACACATAAATACAGTCCGTACCGCGCAGTAAACACACTCCGTCTCAGTTATACAAACCAGTCAGTTAATGTTGTACAGTGAAATAATCGCTGTTTGTTCTGAGATCCACACAAAACACATAAATACAGTCCGTACCGCGCAGTAAACACACTCCGTCTCAGTTATACAAACCAGTCAGTTAATGCTGTACAGTGAAATAATCGCTGTTTGTTCTGAGATCCACACAAAACACATAAATACAGTCCGTACCGCGCAGTAAACACACTCCGTTTCAGTTATACAAACCAGTCAGTTAATGCTGTACAGTGAAATAATCGCTGTTTGTTCTGAGAGCCACACAAAACACATAAATACAGTCCGTACCGCGCAGTAAACACACTCCGTCTCAGTTATACAAACCAGTCAGTTAATGTTGTACAGTGAAATAATCGCTGTTTGTTCTGAGATCCACACAAAACACATAAATACAGTCCGTACCGCGCAGTAAACACACTCCGTCTCAGTTATACAAACCAGTCAGTTAATGTTGTACAGTGAAATAATCGCTGTTTGTTCTGAGATCCACACAAAACACATAAATACAGTCCGTACCGCGCAGTAAACACACTCCGTCTCAGTTATACAAACCAGTCAGTTAATGTTGTACAGTGAAATAATCGCTGTTTGTTCTGAGATCCACACAAAACACATAAATACAGTCCGTACCGTGCAGTAAACACACTCCGTCTCAGTTATACAAACCAGTCAGTTAATGTTGTACAGTGAAATAATCGCTGTTTGTTCTGAGATCCACACAAAACACATAAATACAGTCCGTACCGCGCAGTAAACACACTCCGTCTCAGTTATACAAACCAGTCAGTTAATGTTGTACAGTGAAATAATCGCTGTTTTTTCTGAGATCCACACAAAACACATAAATACAGTCCGTACCGCGCAGTAAACACACCCCATCACAGTTATACAAACCAGTCAGTTAATGCTGTACAGTGAAATAATCGCTGTTTGTTCTGAGATCCACACAAAACACATAAATACAGTCCGTACCGCGCAGTAAACACACTCCGTCTCAGTTATACAAACCAGTCAGTTAATGCTGTACAGTGAAATAATCGCTGTTTGTTCTGAGATCCACACAAAACACATAAATACAGTCCGTACCGCGCAGTAAACACACTCCGTCTCAGTTATACAAACCAGTCAGTTAATGTTGTACAGTGAAATAATCGCTGTTTGTTCTGAGATCCACACAAAACACATAAATACAGTCCGTACCGCGCAGTAAACACACTCCGTCTCAGTTATAAAAACCAGTCAGTTAATGCTGTATAGGGAAATAATCGCTGTTTGTTCTGAGATCCATATAAAACACATAAATACACTGTGTGGGCAGAACGTAGAATTTGTGAATGTTAAACCTGGGCTGTAAAAGGGTTACGTTTTTTGTTGAGTTGTTGAATAGCTCTAAGAAAAATCTTACAGCAGCTTAAATATAAATTACTTTATCATAATTAGAAGGCAAAGTCTTTTACACTTTTATTTGATCATTTTTACACTCATTTTTACATTCTTCTCACATTAAATTGACCAACAATAATGATACAGAACGTTCTCCCTATCTTATTGTACGCTCTTTGATTGCTTGTAGGTCAACTTTTCATTTTTGTGATACATATCCATGTTTCCATGGAAGCTCTTCTATGCTTTCCTGCCAACATAATGCTTGTTCACTTCTGTAACAGACTGTATATATTTACTGACTTATAGATGACTTATTTAAGAACATCAGGGATAGCTCAGTTAGTAAAATGACTTGGCTACAGATTGGATGACCTGACTTCTTATCCAAAACATCCAGATTTGCTCCAGGGCCCACCCAGCCTGGGATACCGGGGGTCCATCCCCCAGGGGAAAGTGGCCAGGGTGTGAAGTTGACCACTTGCCTCCTTCTAGTGTCAAGGTTAAAAATAAGTTACAAATAAGCTCCACTTATTTTTAACCTTGACACTAGAAGGAGGCAAGTGGTCAACTCCATGATATGTACACAGACAACATAAATGTCAGTAGCTCAGATAATGGACTGCAGGATGATATGTGGATGTGGTATATGAGGTACTGTCGCGGTAACGTGTCTGAGCGGAGATACAAGACACGCACCTCGCAAAAGGAAGGCACAAGTGTCACCGCCTGAACCAACTTTCCCTTGCTCAGTACAATCAATGTGATTGGGAAACTCATATTCCACTGTTGCCTTGACAGAATTATACAGCAAGTCATCAACATTTCTTGGAAAACACTGTGATTGGTGAAACCTGAACACCCGAGAGGGAAAACTGGTTAGGAGAACCAAAGACATAAAGAGTGTGATAATATGTAAATTAATGATCCATAAATATGAAAACATTTCTGTTGGTGTTTACTGGAATGACATCGGTGCTTCTGGCTGGAAGTTGTCATGGCGATCGAATGACGTACGGTGTGGGTGAAGGGGGAGACTGGAAACTTAGTGAAGGAATGGGAGACCTTAGATTGCTTTGCCTTCTTCTGCATATCCTGATACACCTGCTTGTATGATGCCATGAGAGGCTACACACAGTCAAGGACCTTCCAGTCTTTTTGAGACAGAGGTGAAAATGACTCGCACAAGCCGGTTTTGCATTTGACAACGTGCTGGCCTTAACACTTCCCTCATCCTATCTTCATTTTGTTTCTCAAATGATTCATCAATTAATTTACACCACAATGATGTCTGACTGCACCAGTGCTCATTCTCCTGTCCATTGGTACGTACATCACACTTT
The DNA here is from genome assembly GCA_021186555.1 of Reticulitermes speratus. Lineage (NCBI taxonomy): Eukaryota > Metazoa > Arthropoda > Insecta > Blattodea > Rhinotermitidae > Reticulitermes > Reticulitermes speratus. The sequence goes on from JAJKFL010000013.1 coordinate 43,182,148, forward strand.
CAAGATATAATTAAACGTGAAAAGAACAGTACAGTGTAGTGCGCGATCTCCTAGAAAGTGCGAACATCCTTTACACATATAGACATAGTGAACAGTGTTTTAATAAGTTATTTAACAAATCATTTTTAACCTTGTTTATGACTTGTGTGTTTTTTAACTCAAGCTCCAGATAGTGCATATTTTACAATCATCAAACAGATGCTGCATTTGTGAAGCACTTTTATATATTAGTAAAGGATCCCCGATGATGGCTCGCAAAGAGCCGAAACGCGTTGGATACATGATATAAGGAGCTGGTTTGTGCCTTGAAAGTTGTGCATTTTGTTGGTGTTTGTTTTAAATAATAAAAATGCACGGTGAACTAAGATTAAAGATTGTGAAAAGAACAATTTGTTCAGAACATTTGGAAGGTATAGTTGAAATACATTCCATACTTCATGACATCTAGATACCTATTGAGGGACACAATGGGCAGATTCAACCTCTTCTGTATTACTCTGCATGCCTAAGCAAGCACAACTGTGAACGAGAGAGGGACTTTCACTTATATGCACGAGGATTGCCACAATTCTTCCATGAATAAGTGATACAATGATGTGTATGTGAACTAGGAGGGTCTACTGTGTCATACAGCCTATGACAATCTTGTATGGGAAATTACAATGAACACTCTAATCCAATCTATTGGATTTCATTAACAACCTTACTGAAAACCTAAGTGTTAATAACAATATATACCGAACAATAATCAGTGTATGATCTAATGTGCCAATAACAAATAAGCATTTGTTGTATAAAGTCTTTTGGGTTTTTACCTGGAGTAATTTTTTGGTAAGAAACCTGGTTCACCTCGAGACCCTGAAGATGGGACAGACAAGTAGTCCCGAAACGTTGGTTTCTTACCAAAAAACGACGCCAGGTAAAAACCCAAAAGACTTAATACATTACGACCGCAGCAGAAGCCTTGAATCACACAAATAAGCATTTGTTATAAACACAACAGGAAATTAGTTTGCCTATATTAGCAATTTTAACACAACTCACCTTATCATCAAAACAGTTGAGAGCAAGAAACTGGCCAGATGGAGCCCAAGCCATACATTTAATTCCAGACATCACACCTCCAGTTGAGAGCTCAAAGTTCCCTATCAGTTCACCTGCTGCTGCTCCGTACACCTGCAGACGACATGTGCCCTGCGACCCTTCCCACACACATACTGCGGAACTATCAACTGTCCATGAGAACCCTTCGACTCTGCTTAATCTCACACACGCTATTTGCTGGAACAAATTAAACTTTATACTTCAGATTTGCTTTGTGATTTTAACAGGAATATGCATACTTATGCAGGGTCACTGAAATGAACGACTTACAAACGTGGTTGTTTGTTTTAAGTGTAAAAATGAAACATAAGTCCCCATTTATGGCTTCTAAAGTAATCTTTGTAGTTCTTTTTGGTATTGAACTTCTGGACTGGAACAAGATACCCTTTCATGGAGTTTGATAAGGCACACACCACTGTAAGGGCCTGTGATCTTTGGTTTCAGTTATGCCAAGTTAGTTATTAGAGTACGTAATGTTTTTCTGGGCTGAGCTACAATTTCACAGAACACAGTACATTACTAGTGCTTGGTTATACGTCCTGTGCAACGTTTACTGTACATTGTAATCTTGCACTTCTACCATGTACAATTAAACCAAACCAAATCAGTAAACTGAGGTTGGGATTTTCCAGCTTTTTTTTTATGTTTCCAGCATGTTCTCATACATTCACTGACACAATCTACTTTACATGCAACATTTATTATAGCAATACTTCACATCGATTCTGATATATTATTAAGAATATAAACTGAACTGATTTTTTAATCACGGATTCCAAATTTTTATCTTCAATTTTTATGTCAGTGTGTATACTATTTGTATACAATGTTTAGTACTGCCACTTGCTATGTACATCTCAACGACAGTGGCCCAAATGGGCCAAAATATGTTGCAAATGTAATAAAACAGTCGGATAATCCCAACCCCGTGTACTCAGTTTACTTGCTTTAACAACTTACTGTACTTGTTTAATATTTCATGTATTAAATATAAATTTACATTGTATTTAAACAGAGAGTTCAACTCAAAGCTGAACCCAGATGCCTGGCAAGCTTAACAGCCTTACATTTCCTGATAAAATATATAACTTAGCTTGCTGCATGTTACAGTAAGTGTTGGCAATGACCTCCTTCATTCTCTCAGACATGCTTGACACCTGGTGAACAGATTATTAAATACTGTTTGAAGTTCTTGTAAAGAACTTGCTTATACTGCACGTCAAGTTTAGCGGCAGCTGTGTGACTCACACACCACCAGTCCTATCGCCATGTGTACAGTACATTGTCTCATGTTAGTCACATAGTTTGATTCAATCTGCTTCTGTAACAGACGTGTGAAACACAGTGTAGCATACATTTCTTTTTTTCTTTTGCTTGTGAGTATGCAGTGTATTTTAATAGAGAGTATTATCAGTATACAAACACACATACGGAAAAAAATTGTATGAACAGTGTCATAGGAAATAAAGAATCTGGTGTCTCAGTTTCTTTGAAACCAAGCATGTCTGAGAGTTGAACGAGATCATTTCCATCACCTACTTTAACATGTAGTAAGTTACTAAAAAACTTCCTAGCAACTCACTCTTTCTATAGCTTGGAAGAATATTACAATAGATAATACTTGTGGTAGATAAATTAGTTTCATTATTATCTTAGATATATTTGATATATTATAAGTTATTGATCGAATTATAGAAGATTTTTTATGATAAATTAGAATGCTTTATATTAGATGATTATACTAGATAATTTTAACACTTTTAAAAATAGACCATTTATTTTATTTTTATTCATTTGAATATATTTATAATACTACAAATGTGACAAATTCTGTATCCAAAGGATCTTCCTGTATGGATTGTGTGAATGCATAATAAAATGAAATGAAAAGTTATGTTATATTATATGTATTATATGCAAAAATGTAAGACCATTAAGCTTGGCGTGTGTCTGGCGTCAGTTTTCAATTGAACTCCCTGTATTATATTACATTACATTGTATCATACCAGATTGTATTTTATTTGTTTAAACCCATGTACCCCAGTTCCATTGTCTGGTCCTGTATGTTATTATGCTAACCCGTGCCCCTGCTCACCACCCTTCCCCTTCCAGGACAGCTGACAGTCCAGTATGATTCTGAGAATAAACAGCAGCAAACCTTAGACAGCACTAACTGGTTAGACTTTGTAATGGAGACAGACTGTGTCCTCTGTGAGACAGGAACTGAAATTCTATACAATATGCTACTCAGAATTCACGCTTCAAATTATGACACCTTTGGCCAAAATAAATATTTTGTCCATAAATGTGGAAAGTTTTTGCTTGAAAACTGTTGCAGTAATGTACTGTTTGTGAGTGTGATCATTTACAGAAACTGCAGTCTTCTGGGATGTGATGTCAAGTAAGGGTTACCAACGGTTCATGTGATGTCATGTAAGGGTTACCAACGGTTCATGTGATGTCAAGTAAGGGTTACCAACGGTTCATGTGATGTCATGTAAGGGTTACCAATGGTTCATGTGATGTCAAGTAAGGGTTACCAACGGTTCATGTGATGTCATGTAAGGGTTACCAATGGTTCATGTGATGTCATGTAAGGGTTACCAACGTTCATGTGATGTCATGTAAGGGTTACCAACGGTTCATGTGATGCCATGTAAGGGTTACCAACGGTTCATGTGATGTCATGTAAGGGTTACCAACAGTTCATGTGATGTCACGTAAGGGTTACCAACGGTTCATGTGATGTCATGTAAGGGTTATCAACAGTTCATATGATGTCATGAAAGGTTACCAACAGTTCATGTGATGTCATGTAAGGGTTACCAACGGTTCATGTGATGTCATGTAAGGCTTACCAACGGTTCAGACGAACCGGCTGCCTCCCTCTTCAGGCTGGACAATGTCACATCACAAAGACCAAAGTGTCATAGTCACGGCCATGAGAAACTCAAGTATAATGTAAAAATTCACCTTTTTCAGGTCCCAAGAAGTTGAAAAAATAGATACGCAGTCAACAGCTGCCTGTTGTCCAACCACTGCCAGCCATCTTCCATCTGCACTAAATGCAAGCGATGGGCTGACAGTCTCTTTCACACCCTTGATGTAATTAACAGACTGTGAAACTAATGACCAAATGCAAATGGAAACCTGTCAACATTAATTCAAAATGACAAAATACAGAAGTAACAGAACTAATATTAGAAAAATTAAGAATTACAGAATTTCTAAGATCAGTTGCACGATGTACATTACATGACTATAAAATAAATTAAGAAATAAGAGGAAGGCTAAATATGTACAATTTGAATGAAATTATTGTAGATTTTAGATGCAAGCAGGCACAACACCTACTAAGAATGAATGTTACACGCATTTCCAAAGTCAGTGAATGGACAGATTCCAACACACAGACAAAATGTAAATTGACCAAAAACAGATGCACAGACTCCATGAAGACGGAACAAGCATCACCCTGTTGCTGCTGATGAATTACACTGCATTTTATAAAGAGCAATAAAGTAACGGGTAAGTACGAAGAATTTCTGTAAAAATATCAGGAGTCATTTATTGCCAAACAGCATCCTTTGGAACTACCAACATTGGATTTGATAACTATTACCACTTAAAAAGACATTTCCTATTAAAATTAATATTCCAATCTCAATAATTCTAAACAAGCACAGAAAATATTAAATTGGATGTTCTGTGATCCACACAATGGCAAGTGGCAAGCCTTTAGCACACAACACAGTTTTCATTTGCATGTACCATGGAAGGACACATGCAACAAGTGTCACCTATTTCACATTAAAGCCTCTGGCATAAGTCCTGATGCTGGTGAGAAGAGAAAACTGGACAGAGATCATCAGCCGCACTTAAAGACTGAGAAACCTAGAAAAACTGTGACAGAAGATAAACATGCTGTCAGTCTTGACATGTGGGCCCTTTCCCACTTCTATCAGTATCTGATGTTTAGTCTAAAGGCAAGATGCGCATTTACAACAAGGGCATCCATGATTTGCAGAATAATTTGGGTTATTCATATGTTTGGGATGAAACTCAAGCAGTCTTGCTGCTTCACCCTGAAGACGGAGGTACTACAAACCTTCTAAATGTCAGAAATCATTCATGCAGTTACACAACATCACATCCCAGAAGACTTGAATCCTCTGCAACCCAACTGTCATGATGTCAAATGTCGGCACTATTACTGACAAAGCTTGTGCAGTGAACTGACAATTGAACTGACCACACTGAACTGATATCTTTTGTATCAGAGCATGCCTTTCTTCTAACAGATGGATATTTTGGGTCACTTTACTTGGCAGGGAAGGGGAATGCCATTTATGTCCCTACTGACTAATATCCAATAATGGTCTCTGCAAGACTGAGGAAGTGAACTGTTTGTCAGATAGACATAACAGATTTCCATACAAAACAGTCACTGCAGAAAGTGATCATATAGTGGAGGAAACATGCTGACCAACATAATATAAACTGGCTGGACATTCGGTGCCTTTGGTATGAGTGAGTGTGGCCACCCCAGGTTCAGTATAAGGAAACATTGAACATGACACAATTCAAACTCTCTAACTTGACACGAAGAAGAAGCAATGGGCAGTTTCCTTCGACAATATCAAGCAGGATAAAAAGTACTACGACTCCTTGCTTAACATTAAGGTTACATTCCTGACAACTACAACACAAAGTGAAATAACACAGACTGGAACATTATTCCCGTAAGAATTAAGAAAAATATCTGGCAGCCTGGCCACTGAAGATCCTGCTAGAGAAAGTAGTACTAATCCAAATCTGGGGAATGTTCAACGAAACTTTAGTCACTGAAGTGTATCAGTGTTATGGCTTAACAACAATGTTCAAGGCAAGTTTAAACAAGGACTGTCAGTACTGCACTGACTAAAAGGGACATGACAGACCTGCTGAAGTTCAGCCCTCCAGTAAACTGTTTCATGGCCATTCAGTGTGTTGGGTCTCCCATTGTCTTGGGTCCTAACAAGAAGCAAGTGTAGAAGAAGGTGATAAATGGTGTAAGACAGTTGCTAGTTGGCTAAATATACGAGTCATAAAGTTCTTTATGTCTGAAACTACCTAAATACTCTTTTCTGTGAGATGTCATATTATGTTAAAATGGTCTGAATATGAATTAATCAAAAAAGTTGATGAATGCAACCAAACATTAAAAAAAAACATATGATTTTAGATAACCATATTTACCATAATCTCTGTAAACAAAAAAGTATTACATCTTACTCTTCCATACACAGTACATGTACAACATCTTACTCTTCGATACACAGTACATGTAAAGATTCCTTTACACATTCTTGTGAGACAGAACTGAAGATGGCGTAATGTGAACAAGCCAAAACATGCTGTCTGTGCAATTATCTATACTTGCAATACTGGAATAAAAACTTGTGTCATGCCAAAATTTTCTCCTTTAGTTAAATCAAGAAGGTTTTGTTCTCTATGATTGCTTTAAGTATCAGAAGAGCAACAAAACACCAAGCAATGTTACGGCTCTTCGTAAAGTGATTGTTAGTTACAAAATAAATTACAGCAAATCTTGTGGTATAAGTGACCTTTTTAATAAAACTTAACTGAAACTTAATGAACCAATTTCTACTTTGACTGCGGTTTCAGAAATAAATCTGGCACAAACCAATTTACTTCACTCCCCTATATGTTTCTGCCCTGCAAGGCCATCTTCAGGGAAGATAAATACTCATTGTATTACGTTTTATATATTTTGTTGTATGTGTTTATGATAATATTGCTGACACAGGAATACTCCCATTAGGGAGATAATATATGGATGCTACATTTTTTAAATGTTGTGTAACAAGTCAGCTGAGTTAGGGATATAACTCTTCTATAACTTTAGTAATCTACACTAATATTTACTGTTCTCCCTGAAGATGGTCCTCCAGGGCCGAAACATGTAGGACAGTGGAATAAACTGCTTTGTCCCAAGTTTATTTTATTGGGTGTACTTTGTTGGTTTTTAATGAATAACGTGAGTATATTTTACCAGGATATCCTCACTCAATCCCTTGTTTTACTTTTTTGACTTACGTGGAATTCTGCGCACGTTAGGATGTGTCGACTGTCTGGGCTCCACCACACGTCCACAATCCCAGACACTGTGTCTTTCAGCTTGCACTTCCAGTCATGATTCCGAAGTGAAAAGACTTGAATGGTGCTATACTGATACAGGGCACACAGAATGTACTGATTGTCTGGAGACCACTCCACGTGCTGTGAACACAGAAACAGCTGGCAATGATATGCGACTATGCAAATGAGCTGATACAGGACACAAGATGACAAGCAGTGCGATAAAGATGGTGACGAGAAATGTCTATTGGACTACATAAAATGACTCTTGGGCTAATATAGTGAGTTCTCATTCAACATTGGGGTTACGTTCCTGAAAATTACAATGTAGAGCAAAATAGTGTAGAACAGAGCATTCTTTGCAATGGAAATTCATAAAAATACCTAAGTCTGGCCTCTGAAGATGCCACCAGCAGCCAGTGAAAACAATGTTTATCTGAGAATTACGGTTCCAGGATGTGACACTGCTTTGTTGGATTAATGGTGCCTGATATCTTGAAGGAACGCAATGCCTTTGAAATGCCAGGAACTATTCACGAAACGACACAGCATCACATCCCAAAGCACTGTAATCCTCAATTACACCGCTGTGCAAACATGAAAACATGCGACATTAATCTGAGTCAAGCCAATGTTCATGGAACTTTTGGTCACTAGAATTTGTCAACATTAAAGCAAAATGTTGTTGCGAGCACTGTCAAATGAGCACACATTCATCTGAAATTGTCACATGGGTCTCAGGGTTAGAATGATTGAGAGTAACACAGGATATGTACAGCCTATTTTAAGGTATTATCCTAGAATCTACCTAATGAGACTCAGGAATACATGAACATCTTCACTCAGCATAGCCAGTCTCCAAAGCGGTATTCAAATACAGAAATTGCTTAATACAAAGGAACTCTCACTGCTAAACCCTCATCCACAGCACTCAACCTGGCACAAGGCTCACAGTTTTGGGTAGTGGAAGCATTACCATGACACGCTACTATACACTGCACTTAACTCGTATCACGCAAGTGTTTGGTTCTATTTTGTTAATCAACAATGGTGTAGGGTTCAATGATAGAATGATTAATGAACAGTGAATTGGAAAGGATATGGAACGAAGTGACTGTCGCTTAATTGAAGCATAATCCTAGCATTTACTTCTAAGGGCTGAGAAAAACCTCAGAAACCTTAGAACAGGCAGTGTCATGGCTGGGATTTGAACCAGGAATGTCCCAGATAAATTCTATCATTCATTTGGAGTGTCTCACACAAATAGAGTTCAGACTTTCAGCTCTGTGCTGTCACCAAAATCAGTCTTCTACAGATGCCTAACATAATACAATCACAACATATCCCTTAACGAACATAGTACTAAATTCCTTATTCCATTCAGACCAGAAACACATCAATCGTACTGTGTTCTTGAAGCAGAATGTAGTACAGTACAGGAAATTCTGACCAGAATTCTTGGGACTTTCTGGATAAGTGGCTGTTCTGCAATTTGTAGCACCATGCCCAAAACATACTATAACATGTACAAAAATTACAGTAAATAAATAAATAACTGTTATACATTCAAAATTAAGGCATGTTTCGTTAAGTAACCGCAATTACAAAGCATCATCCACATCATGTGAGCAGACATAATCAAAACAACATGAAAACAAAGCACTGGCCCAAGAATTACCTCGTGCTAATTTTAAATTTATTTGTTCTCAAACATAATCAATTTTCAGAGTATTCTGGATACCGAGACACCAGATAAAAGAACCCATACCTCTAAGCAGAACTCTGTATTTCTATATATTAATGAAGACAAATTCATTTAAAGTTCCTCAGACCAATACAAGCCATTTAAATGCAAAATCTGAGGTTATTACACCAGTGCTGATGAAGGTGCAAGGCTACTGGAATATCATGCTGTGTTGACAAGTAAGTAGTACCCAACGTTTCAAAGGCATATGTCGGTTTCATCTTCAGATTCAAATGGAACAAGAGATGAAATATACTGCTTTACAGTGAATATGAAGGCATTGCACTCCTTTCACGCGTTGGTAACTATTTACCAGTTGGTATGGCATAATATGCCACAAGACTTGAATCTTCAACCATTTCAAGGTACATAACCTCAACACTGATTATTTACTTTGTATCAATCACTAAACCGAAAGGATAAAGTGAAGAAAATAGACTGGGTTCTCCAACTACAGCACATTCCAGGATTATATCCTAAACCACAGTGCTCTCTTGATTAGGTTTGTTACGATCTTATGGCATGTTAGGTTAGGCCAGACCTTAGGAAAAGCCGAATATTCGCAATTCTGCCGAACCTAAGTAGCACATATGCAACTGCAATCTTCTCACACCATCCTACATTTCGTCCTTCATAATCTTACGTGCGCCCTCACACTGACTCAGGTGGTGAAATGAAATTTATATTTGCTATTACACATGACAGTGCTCACAAGTTCCATTCTTTTGAACATCAGGCAGACTTAAAAGGTAATAAAATGGTTGTTTCTTGGTAAATACGACAGTGGTAACTTACTTCGATAACGTTAACACAAGAGAAGATATGGCACTGATCAAATGTGCGCGAGTTCCTAACGGTTAATTTATTTTCAACACAATATGCAACTTTGTCCCCATTAGGGGAAAATCGGCAGAGATTACCAGTAACTCTTATTACATTAAAATTACTCATTACAATGAACGTTAGCAATCCTCCTACAAGACTTCACAATCCTGCAGTCCCAGTCTTTTTGATAAACTACATCGCACGAGATCACCACCACACTGTACATTAAAAATGGCGCCATCTGCCCATCCGGACCAAGAGCGATCCGTGATCAGGAGAACCAACAGCACGATTGTAACCTTATAACCACAGATGAAATTGTCCATTGTCATTAATTACTAATCCACATGGCTTTATATGCCAGTTCGGGGGATAAGACATCCTTTTTTCCACAAATTTCCAATTCTCCCCAGACATTTCCTTCTTTTAAGGGTAACTTTTGATTTACAAGCTTTTTCTTTTTCGTAAGTTGATGAAATGCCCTCTTTCTCTGCTTTGCTATCGTTAAGTACTTGCAAGGCCATTCACATGGCTCAGGTGCATAGTATGACAAAACATGGCTGGAATTCTTGTGTTTTTCAGGAATTTCGATTTTGATTTCTTATGTCTTTAAAATCATTCCTCAACAACTATTCTGTTACTCCCCGAAGCGTAAATAAAAAAACAACGATCTACAAGGCACCGCCGAGGCCAAGAACCGACCACGTTTGTGTTCTCAACTTGGACGCGAGTTGCATTTCCACAACGCTGAACTCAACATGCATATAGTTTCATGTGAGAAGTGACAATGCGTGTATTGCAAATGGGAAATGTAGCTCCACGTGTGTTCATATTCTATCCTAATCAGATGTAAATTTCTTTAGCGGGAACTGTTATTTTAAACCTGCAACGAACGTGCAACTTTGTCCCCATTAGGGGAAAATTGGCAGAGATTATCAGTAACTCTTATTACATTAAAATTGCAGTCTTTGAAACTGTCCACTGTTTTCACACAGATGTTTACGTATGAAAGTTATCACACTGCAGAAAGCCTTTTTATTTCAGCACATCAATAACATTACATACCTTATACAGGACCGGCCCGACACGTGGAGCCACCTGCGTTCTTTTCAACCGATATTCTTTAAACTTTTTCGGCCTAGGACAGAACTGGTGAACATTCTTGAGGTAGCTTGACCAAATAGCGCATAATTTTCGGAGAAATTGCTTCGCGTGTGCTAACCTGAGTTTACTGGCATCATATTTCCGATTATTTCAGTGACGTCTTAGCGAGCTGGGAAGCTGTGTGTGTTTGGAGACATTGGTCCACGAATTTTGAAGTAGAGATCACTAATTAATGTGACAACAGTAAATTGAGACACGAGAGGTTCTATCGATTATCCAAACGCGCCTATCGATCCTACTGTATCGGCGACAGGCAATGCAAAACTATACAATTATCAGTGCCAGCCGCGTTGAAAGGAACGGATGACGTTACGCACCGCACCCAAGATGGAAGTAAATGATAGCGGTCAATGCCTTAAGGCTTATTGTGCAATCCTGTGATGAAGATGATTAGTTTTTTCGTTTTTCCGTGTAATGGAGCTCCAGTGGAATGAAATTGGCAGGGGAAAACCGAAGTACTCGGGGAAAAACCTGTCCCAGTGACACTTTGTCCACCACAAATCCCACATGGACTGACCGGGCTCGCGACTAACCGCCTGAGCCATGGCACTGTGACTGGGTTTTTAAATTTGTTTACTTTTTTATTTATTTTATTCTTCTATTTTCCTTCATTGTTCTCGCTTTATTCTACACATGTTTCCCATCATTCTCACCTCCCTGCACTCGGTAGTGACTTAACCGTCCCGTGGCCAGTTTCACCTAGATACACCCCTAAGGTTCTTAATGTTCTCTCTCTCCCCGCTCCCTTAAGCTGTTTCAACCCCATTGGCTGTCATCCAGTCCCTCCCCACGCCTTCCCCTATAAACGGCGTACTGTCTTGCCGGCTTTTTCTCCTTCTTGGACTCTTGACCCTTAAAGATGAGACCGATACGTTCTCCCGAATCGTCGGTAAAGGATTACCACTCGACGCTGCGTAATACCCCAGAAGAGCGCAGATCACATCAACATCGCGACGGAAGCCTGAAATCACACTAGGCACAGTTGGTCACCGTGGTGTCTACGAGACCGGGCCGTATGGTCACGTGGCACCTAGATACCGGAAGTATGGTCACATGGGACCTAGATACCGGAAGTACGGTCACGTGGTATCTAGATACCGGACGTATGGTCACGTGGCACCTAGATACCGGAAGTATGGTCACATGGGACCTAGATACCGGAAGTACGGTCACGTGGCATCTAGATACCGGAAGTCCCGAAGGCACTGCCGCTGGGATTTCTTTCGGCTCGATGTCGTTCGTTCGGTAACTCTCGATTATTTTCGGTTTAATTCGCAGTACTGTGCGCTGTCTTGAAGCAAACACCGAGATTTGATATCGGTCACCGCATTTACTGTCATATCAGTTGTTCAAGCGTCACGTGTCAGTGCGCAGCTAGCAGCGAGGGATAGGCGACGTCGGCAGCCTGCAGTCAGGAACGGCGATGGAGGTCCAGATGGGTAACTGCAAGACCTGCGTGGTTGTCACCAGTGTCCATTGTCCTCTAAGTGCAGCTCTGAACGGTAAAGAATGGTTCTGGGGCGTGGTACTGATCTCTCTGCTTATAATCGGCTGTGTGGAGTCAAACCCAGGACCACGCTCAAACGAGGTAATTTTAAAAGTCGAACGTTTTGCACAGTCCCCTGTATCTGCTTTAAAATTGTATAATCCGCGCAACTGTGTACAGAATCAAAATAGGACAGGCAATTTCTTACTGAAGACAAAGATTTAACTGCATAAGCGTATATTATTATTATTATTATTATTAGGCTTAATATTACGTTCTAAGTGTGGCTATACCCACCTGAAAGGGATAGAATTTACTCAAATAAAGCGCTTTTGTGATGGCAGTGATGAACTTAAGGGTTTCAAACAACATTAAATTAATTGTTCGAGCAAGCATTGCCCAAGGGAAGTTCTGTACAGTCCTGCACAACAAATCTGTTACAGTTGCACACCGAAATAAATGGTACAGATGAAGGAAGTAGTTGGAGTCTACAAAGCCCAGCGCCTATAAGTAAAACTAAGGTAAACAGCAAACGCGAAGTTGGTCAAGTACATGGTACTAACAATAGGGGAGGGTAGAAAAGGTATCATCCCACTCATTCTTAACCTCGGCAATAGATGGAAGTGAGGGGTTCTCTTCACGCTCCAGCCGCTTTAAACCCAGGGAAAACCCCGAGTACCCGTTCAGTAAGAGGCTGGGGTGGGTCGTCGCAGAGCCGGTCTGGCTCTTTTGGCGAAAATTTGTTTTGTGGTAGAAATAGACTTTGAAATAGGAACGCTGTTTCACTTTATATTCACCGTGCATCTTTTTATAATTGAATTATTTGTACCAACAAACGCACTGAGACAGTTTTTTCACTGTTTTCTTTATTATAAGGATGCCCCAATACGCATTTCGGCAGTTATTCTGCCATCATCAGGGGGTATTTTAAGTGAGTTTTTTACATAGACCAATTCTTTGGTTAAGTCATAACTTTCATCATACGATGTCGTAAATACTGACTCACTGTTATGACGTAACCAAAGAATTGGTCTATGTAAAAAAACTCACTTAAAATACCCCCTGATGATGGCAGAATAACTGCCGAAATGTGTATTGCGACATCGTAATAATAAAGAAAACAGTGAAAAAACTGTCTTAGTGCATTTGTTGGTACAAATGATTCAATTAGGAACGCTGTGTAAAGTCTGGGAATGCCTTGCGATAACAACAGTCTTATATACAAACGCAAAAGTGACCTTGTAGGTTACTACAAATATCATGAAGGTAAGGGTAAAAATACATCAAGTAAGCGTTACATATTGTATGTGTATGTTGTTTAACGACACTCTTAGTTGCTGAAGTTATACAGCGTCGGTGCTAGATAAAAGAATGAGTATGGAGCGTTGGTGGAATGATACTGACAGGGGAAAACTGAAGTACTGGGAGAGAAACATTATACAGCGTTGGTGGTAGATGTATGAATGAGTATGGAGCATTGGTGGAATGATACTGACAGGGGAAAACTGAAGTACTGGGAGAGAAACATTATACAGCGTTGGTGGTAGATGTATGAATGAGTATAGAGCATTGGTGGAATGATACTGACAGGGGAAAACTGGAGTACTGGGAGAGAAACATTATACAGCGTCTGTGGTAGATGTATGAATGAGTATAGAGCATTGGTGGAATGATACTGACAGGGTAAAACTGAAGTACTGGGAGAGAAACATTATACAGCGTTGGTGGTAGATGTATGAATGAGTATGAGCATTGGTGGAATGATACTGACAGGGTAAAACTGAAGTACTGGAGAGAAACATTATACAGCGTTGGTGGTAGATGAATGAATGGAGTATGGAGCATTGGTGGAATGATACTGACAGGGGAAACTGAAGTACTGGGAAAAACATTATACAGCGTCTGTGTGAGTAAGATGAATGAATGAGTGTGGAGCATTGGTGGAATGATACTGACAGGGGAAAATGAAGTACTGGGAGAAAAACATTATACAGCGTCGGTGGTAATGAATGAATAGTATGGACATTGGTGGAATGATAGGGACGGGAAACTGAAGTACTGGGAGAGAAACATTATACGCGTGGGGTAGAGATGAATGAGTATAGAGCATTGGTGAATGATACGACAGGGAAAATGAAGTACTGGGAAGAAACATTAACAGCGTTGGGTGAAGAATGAATGAGTATGGAGCATTGGTGAATGATACTGACAGGGAAAACTGAAGTACTGGGAGAAACATTAATAGCTTGGGTAGATGATGAAATGAGTATGGAGCATGGTGAATGATACGCAGGGAAAACTGAAGTACTGGGAGAGAAACATTATACAGCGTTGGTGTAGATGTATGAATGAGTATGGAGCATTGGTGGAATGATACTGACAGGGAAAACTGAAGTACTGGGAGAAAACATTATACAGCGTTGGTGGTAGATGTATGAATGATATGAGCATTGGTGGAATGATACTGACAGGGGAAAACTGAAGTACTGGGAGAGAAACATTATACAGCGTTGGTGTAGATGATGAATGAGTATATGAGCATTGGTGGAATGATACTGACAGGGGAAAACTGAAGTACTGGGAGAGAAACATTACAGCGTTGGTGGTAGATGATGAATGAGTATGAGCATTGGTGGAATGATACGACAGGGGAAAACTGAAGTACTGGGAGAGAAACATTATACAGCGTTGGTGGTAGATGTAATGAGTTGGCATTGGTGATGATACGACAGGAATGAAAAGAGAAATAGGTGTGGTATGATAATGATAGCATGTGATATGCGGAAAACTGAGTACGAAGAAACATACAGTTGTGAGAGAGAATAGTTGAGCATGGTGGAAAGACGGAAATGAATACGGAACATCTGGAAGAAGAGTTGGCATTGTGAATATCTGAAGGAAAACGAGTACTGGAGAAAACATCAGCGTTTGAGATGAGATGAATGGACATTGTGGAATGTACGCAGGAAAGAATATGAGAGACATTATCTGTGAGATGTATGAATGAGTATAGAGCATTGGTGAATGATACGACAGGAAAACTGAAGTACTGGAGGAAACATATACAGCGTTGGTAGATGAAGAAGATGGCATTGTGGAATGATACGACAGGGAAACTGAAGTACTGAAGAAACTATACGCGTTGTGTAATATGAATGAGTTGAGCATGGTGAATGAACGACAGGGAAATGAAGTACTGGGAGAAAACATATACAGCGTGGTGTAATGAGAATGAGTGGAGCATTGTGAATGATACTGACAGGAAATGAAGTACTGGAGAAAACATTATACAGCGTGTGGTAGATGATGAAGAGTATGGAGCATTGTGGAATGATACTGACAGGGAAACTGAAGTACTGGAAAAACATTATACAGCGTTGGGGTAGATATGAAGAGTGAGCATTGGTGGAATGATACTGACAGGAAACTGAATACTGGAGAAAACATTAACAGCGTTGTGGTAAATATGAATGTATGAGCATTGGGAATGATACTGACAGGGAAAACTGAAGTACTGGGAGAAACATTATACACGTTGTGGTAGATGAATGAATGATATGAGCATTGTGGAATGATACTGACAGGGAAACGAAGTACTGGGAGAACATAACAGCGTTGGTGGTAGATTATGAATGATATGAGCATTGTGGAATGATACTGACAGGAAACTGAAGTACTGGGAGAAAACATTAACACGTGTGGTAGATGATATAGTGCATTGGATATACGACGGAACTGAAGTCGGAGAGAAAATAACAGCGGATAAAATTAGCATGGAGACGACAGGGAAAGAAGTACGGAGAAACATTATCAGCTGTGTAATATGATAGGAGCATTGGTGAAACTGACGGGAATAGTACGAAACATTATACAGCTGTAGATATGAGAGGAGCATGTGGAAGATACTGAAGGAATAATCGAAACTTACGCTGTGTAATGTGATTATGCATGGAAGATACTGACAGGAATGAAGTACGAAAATTACAGGTGAGAGAAATTGGACATTGTGAATATACGACAGGAACGAATACGAAGATTAACACTGTGAATAAGTTGACATTGTGATGAACTGACAGGAATGAGTACGGAACTAACACTGGTGAGAATGTTGAGCATGTGAGAACGCAGGAAAAGTACTGAGAAAACATTAACACGTGTGAATAATGAATTATGGAGCATGGAAGATACTACAGGAACTGAAGTCTGGAAAACATTAACAGCTTGTGTAGATGATGATGAGATGAGCATTGGTGGAATGATACTGACAGGAACTGAATACGAGAAAACATAACAGTTGGTGGTAAATGAATGAATGAGTGTGGAGCATTGGTGGAATGATACTGACAGGGGGAAATGAAGTACTGGGAGAAAAACATTATACAGCGTCGGTGGTAAATGAATGAATGAGTGTGGAGCATTGGTGGAATGATACTGACAGGGGAAATGAAGTACTGGGAGAAAAACATTATACAGCGTCGGTGGTAGATGAATGAATGAGTATGGAGCATTGGTGGAATGATACTGACAGGGGAATACTGAAGTACTGGGAGAGAAACATTATACAGCGTTGGTGGTAGATGGATGAATGAGTATGGAGCATTGGTGGAATGATACTGACAGGGGAAAACTGAAGTACTGGGAGAGAAACATTACACAGCGTTGGTGGTAGATGAATGAATGTGTATGGAGCATTGGTGGAATGATACTGACAGGGGAAAACTGAAGTACTGGGAGAAAACATTACACAGCGTTGGTGGTAGATGAATGAATGAGTATGGAGCATTGGTGGAATGATACTGACAGGGGAAAACTGAAGTACTGGGAGAGAAACATTACACAGCGTTGGTGGTAGATGAATGAATGAGTATGGAGCATTGGTGGAATGATACTGACAGGGGAAAACTGAAGTACTGGGAGAGAAACATTACACAGCGTTGGTGGTAGATGAATGAATGAGTATGGAGCATTGGTGGAATGATACTGACAGGGGAAAACTGAAGTACTGGGAGAGAAACATTATACAGCGTTGGTGGTAGATGTATGAATGAGTATGAGCATTGGTGGAATGATACTGACAGGGTAAAACTGAAGTACTGGGAGAGAAACATTATACAGCGTTGGTGGTAGATGAATGAATGAGTGTGGAGCATTGGTGGAATGATACTGAAAGGGTAAAACTGAAGTACTGGGAGAGAAACATTATACAGCGTCTGTGGTAGATGAATGAATGAGTATGGAGCATTGGTGGAATGATACTGACAGGGTAAAACTGAAGTACTGGGAGAGAAACATTATACAGCGTCTGTGGTAGATGTATGAATGAGTATAGAGCATTGGTGGAATGATACTGACAGGGTAAAACTGAAGTACTGGGAGAGAAACATTATACAGCGTTGGTGGTAGATGAATGAATGAGTGTGGAGCATTGGTGGAATGATACTGACAGGGGAAACTGAAGTACTGGGAGAGAAACATTATACAGCGTCTGTGGTAAATGAATGAATGAGTGTGGAGCATTGGTGGAATGATACTGACAGGGGGAAATGAAGTACTGGGAGAAAAACATTATACAGCGTCGGTGGTAAATGAATGAATGAGTGTGGAGCATTGGTGGAATGATACTGACAGGGGAAATGAAGTACTGGGAGAAAAACATTATACAGCGTCGGTGGTAGATGAATGAATGAGTATGGAGCATTGGTGGAATGATACTGACAGGGGAATACTGAAGTACTGGAGAGAAACATTATACAGCGTTGGTGGTAGATGGATGAATGAGTATGGAGCATTGGTGGAATGATACTGACAGGGGAAAACTGAAGTACTGGGAGAGAAACATTACACAGCGTTGGTGGTAGATGAATGAATGTGTATGGAGCATTGGTGGAATGATACTGACAGGGGAAAACTGAAGTACTGGGAGAGAAACATTACACAGCGTTGGTGGTAGATGAATGAATGAGTATGGAGCATTGGTGGAATGATACTGACAGGGAAAACTGAAGTACTGGGAGAGAAACATTACACAGCGTTGGTGGTAGATGAATGAATGAGTATGGAGCATTGGTGGAATGATACTGACAGGGGAAAACTGAAGTACTGGGAGAGAAACATTACACAGCGTTGGTGGTAGATGAATGAATGAGTATGGAGCGTTGGTGGAATGATACTGACAGGGGAAAACTGAAGTACTGGGAGAGAAACATTATACAGCGTTGGTGGTAGATGTATGAATGAGTATGGAGCATTGGTGGAATGATACTGACAGGGGAATACTGAAGTACTGGGAGAGAAACATTACACAGCGTTGGTGGTAGATGAATGAATGAGTATGGAGCGTTGGTGGAATGATACTGACAGGGGAAAACTGAAGTACTGGGAGAGAAACATTATACAGCGTTGGTGGTAGATGTATGAATGAGTATGGAGCATTGGTGGAATGATACTGACAGGGGAATACTGAAGTACTGGGAGAGAAACATTACACAGCAACTGCAACTGCACACATTTTATGCAGCATTTTTCCGGAAAGGAATTTGAGAAACAAACTCCTGCTGGTTATCAGTGCTGATTGCGACACATTAGGTAAAAAATTTATCTTATCTGTATTCGAGGCAGAGCAATGGCTCGGCCTCTCGCCGTTAAAATCTGGGCTCGATGGCAGGTAATTCATGTGAGATCTATGGTGGTCAAATTGGCACTACACTTCAGTTTTCCCCTATCAGTATCATTCCACCAATGCTCCATACTCATTCATTCATCTACCACCAACGCTGTATCATCTCTCAAAGTACTTCAGTTTCCCCTGTCAGTATCATTCCACCAATGCTCCATACTCATTCATACATCTACCACCGACGCTGTATAATGTCTTTCTCCGGTACTTCAATTTTCCCCTGTCAGTATCAATCCACCAATGCTCCATACTCATTCATCCATCTACCACCATCGCTGTATCATCTCTCAAAGTACTTCAGTTTCCCCTGTCAGTATCATTCCACCAATGCTCCATACTCATTCATTCATCTACCACCAACGCTGTATAATGTTTTTCTCCCAGTACTTCAGTTTTCCCCTGTCAGTATCATTCCACCAATGCTCCATACTCATTCATTCATCTACCACCAACGCTGTATAATGTTTCTCTCCCAGTACTTCAGTTTTCCCCTGTCAGTATCATTCCACCAATGCTCCATACCCATTCACTCATCTACCACCAACGCTGTATAATGTTTCTCTCCCAGTACTTCAGTTTTCCCCTGTCAGTATCATTCCACCAATGCTCCATACTCATTCATTCATCTACCACCAACGCTGTATAATGTTTCTCTCCCAGTACTTCAGTATTTACCTGTCAGTATCATTCCACTAATGCTCCATACTCATTCATTCATCTACCACCAACGCTGTATAATGTTTCTCTCCCAGTACTTCAGTATTCCCCTGTCAGTATCATTCCACCAATGCTCCATACTCATTCATTCATCTACCACCAACGCTGTATAATGTTTCTCTCCCAGTACTTCAGTATTCCCCTGTCAGTATCATTCCACCAATGCTCCATACTCATTCATTCATCTACCACCGACGCTGTATAATGTTTTTCTCCCAGTACTTCATTTCCCCCTGTCAGTATCATTCCACCAATGCTCCACACTCATTCATTCATTTACCACAGACGCTGTATAATGTTTTTCTCCCAGTACTTCAGTTTTCCCCCTCAGTATCATTCCACCAATGCTCCATACTCATTCATTCATCTACCACCGACGCTGTATAATGTCTTTCTCCGGTACTTCAATTTTCCCCTGTCAGTATCAATCCACCAATGCTCCATACTCATTCATCCATCTACCACCAACGCTGTATCATCTCTCAAAGTACTTCAGTTTCCCCTGTCAGTATCATTCCACCAATGCTCCATACTCATTCATTCATCTACCACCAACGCTGTATAATGTTTTTCTCCCAGTACTTCAGTTTTCCCCTGTCAGTATCATTCCACCAATGCTCCATACTCATTCATTCATCTACCACCAACGCTGTATAATGTTTCTCTCCCAGTACTTCAGTTTTCCCCTGTCAGTATCATTCCACCAATGCTCCATACCCATTCACTCATCTACCACCAACGCTGTATAATGTTTCTCTCCCAGTACTTCAGTTTTCCCCTGTCAGTATCATTCCACCAATGCTCCATACACATTCATTCATCTACCACCAACGCTGTATAATGTTTCTCTCCCAGTACTTCAGTATTTACCTGTCAGTATCATTCCACTAATGCTCCATACTCATTCATTCATCTACCACCAACGCTGTATAATGTTTCTCTCCCAGTACTTCAGTATTCCCCTGTCAGTATCATTCCACCAATGCTCCATACTCATTCATTCATCTACCACCAACGCTGTATAATGTTTCTCTCCCAGTACTTCAGTATTCCCCTGTCAGTATCATTCCACCAATGCTCCATACTCATTCATTCATCTACCACCGACGCTGTATAATGTTTTTCTCCCAGTACTTCATTTCCCCCTGTCAGTATCATTCCACCAATGCTCCACACTCATTCATTCATTTACCACAGACGCTGTATAATGTTTTTCTCCCAGTACTTCATTTCCCCTGTCAGTATCATTCCACCAATGCTCCACACTCATTCATTCATTTACCACAGACGCTGTATAATGTTTCTCTCCCAGTACTTCAGTATTCCCCTGTCAGTATCATTCCACCAATGCTCCATACTCATTCATTCATCTACCACCTACGCTGTATAATTTCTTTCTCCGGTACTTCAATTTTCCCTTGTCAGTATCATTCCACCAATGCTCCATACTCATTCATCCATCTACCACCAACGCTGTATCATCTCTCCCAGTACTTCAGTTTCCCCTGCCAGTATCATTCCACCAATGCTCCATACTCATTCACTCATCTACCACCGACGCTGTATAATGTCTTTCTCCGGTACTTCAATTTTCCCCTGTCAGTATCATTCCACCAATGCTCCATACTCATTCATCCATCTACCACCAACGCTGTATCATCTCTCAAAGTACTTCAGTTTCCCCTGTCAGTATCATTCCACCAATGCTCCATACTCATTCACTCATCTACCACCAACGCTGTATAATGTTTCTCTCCCAGTACTTCAGTTTTTCCCTGACAGTATCATTCCACCAATGCTCCATACTCATTCATTCATCTACCACCAACGCTGTATAATGTTTCTCTCCCAGTACTTCAGTATTCCCCTGTCAGTGTCATTCCACCAATGCGCCATACTCATTCATTCATCTACCACCAACGCTGTATAATATTTCTCTCCAAGTACTTCAGTTCCCCCTGTCAGTATTATTCCACCAATGCTCCATACTCATTCATTCATCTACCACCAACGCTGTATAATGTTTCTCTCCCAGTACTTCAGATTTCCCCTGTCAGTATCATTCCACCAATGCTCCATACTCATTCATTCATCTACCACCAACGCTGTATAATGTTTCTCTCCCAGTACTTCAGTTTCCCCTGTCAGTATCATTCCACCAATTTCTCTATACTCATTCATCCATCTACCATCAACGCTGTATAATATTTCTCTCCCAGTACTTCAGTTTTCCCCTGTCAGTATCATTCCACCAATGCTCCATACTCATTTATCCATCTACCACCAACGCTGTATAATGTTTCTCTCCCAGTACTTCAGTTTTCCCCTGTCAGTATTATTCCACCAATGCTCCATACTCATTCATTCATCTACCACCAACGCTGTATAATGTTTCTCTCCCAGTACTTCAGTTTTCCCCTGTCAGTATCATTCCACCAATGCTCCATACTCATTCATACATCTACCACAGACGCTGTATAATGTTTCTCTCCTAGTACTTCAGTTTTCCCCTGTCAGTATCATTCCACCAATGCTCCATACTCATTCATACATCTACCACCAACGCTGTATAATGTTTCTCTCCCAGTACTTCAGTTTTCCCCTGTCAGCACCATTCCACCAATGCTCGATACTCATTCATACATCTACCACCAACGCTGTATAATGTTTCTCTCCCAGTACTTCAGTTTTCCCCTGTCAGTATCATTCCACCAATGCTCCATACTCATTCATACATCTACCACCAACGCTGTATAATGTTTCTCTCCCAGTACTTCAGTTTTCCCCTGTCAGTATCATTCCACCAATGCTCCATACTCATTCATACATCTACCACCAACGCTGTATAATGTTTCTCTCCCAGTACTTCAGTTTTCCCCTGTCAGTATCATTCCACCAATGCTCCATACTCATTCATACATCTACCACAACGCTGTATAATGTTTTTCTCCCAGTACTTAGTTTTCCCCTGTCAGTATCATTCCACCAATTCCATACTCATTCATCATCTACCACCAACGCTGTATAATGTTTTCTCCCAGTACTTCAGTTTTCCCCTGTCAGTATCATTCCAAATGCTCCATACTCATTCATTCATCTACCACCAACGCTGTATAATGTTTCTCTCCCAGTTACTTCATTTCCCCTGTCAGTATCATTCCACCAATGCTCCATACTCATTCATACATCTACCACCAACGCTGTATAATGTTTCTCTCCCAGTACTTCAGTTTTCCCTGTCAGTATCATTCCACCAATGCTCTATACTCATTCATACATCTACCACCAACGCTGTATAATGTTTCTCTCCAGTACTTCAGTTTTCCCTGTCAGTATCATTCCACCAATGCTCTATACTCATTCATACATCTACCACAACGCTGTATAATGTTTTCTCCCAGTATTCAGTTTTCCCTGTCAGCATCATTCCACCAATGCTCGATACTCATTAATACATCTACCACCAACGCTGTATAATGTTTTTCTCCCAGTACTTCATTTTCCCCTGTCAGTATCATTCCAAATGCTCCATACTCATTCATACATCTACCACCAACGCTGTATAATGTTTTCTCCCAGTACTTCATTTTTCCCTTCTGTCAGTATCATTCCACCAATGCTCCATACTCATTCATACATCTACCACCAACGCTGTATAATGTTTTTCTCCCAGTACTTCAGTTTTCCCCGTCAGTACCATTCCACCAATGCTCCATACTCATTCATACATCTACCACCAACGCTGTATAATGTTTCTCTCCCAGTACTTCAGTTTTCCCCTGTCAGTATCATTCCACCAATGCTCCATACTCATTCATACATCTACCACCAACGCTGTATAATGTTTCTCTCCCAGTACTTCAGTTTTCCCCTGTCAGTATCATTCCACCAATGCTCCATACTCATTCATACATCTACCACCAACGCTGTATAATGTTTCTCTCCCAGTACTTCAGTTTTCCCCGTCAGTATCATTCCACCAATGCTCCATACTCATTCATACATCTACCACCAACGCTGTATAATGTTTCTCTCCCAGTACTTCAGTTTTCCCCTGTCAGTATCATTCCACCAATGCTCCATACTCATTCATACATCTACCACCAACGCTGTATAATGTTTTTCTCCCAGTACTTCAGTTTTCCCCGTCAGTATCATTCCACCAATGCTCCATACTCATTCATACATCTACCACCAACGCTGTATATGTTTTCTCCGGTACTTCAGTTTTCCCCAGTCAGTATCATTCCACCAATGCTCCATACTCATTCATACATCTACCACCAACGCTGTATATGTTTTCTCCGGTACTTCAGTTTTCCCCTGTCAGTATCATTCCACCAATGCTCCATACTCATTCATACATCTACCACCAACGCTGTATAATGTTTTTCTCCCAGTACTTCAGTTTTCCCCGTCAGTATCATTCCTACCAATGCTCCATACTCATTCATACATCTACCACCAACGCTGTATAATGTTTCTCTCCCAGTACTTCAGTTTTCCCCTGTCAGTATCATTCCACCAATGCTCCATACTCATTCGATACATCTACCACCAACGCTGTATAATGTTTCTCTCCCAGTACTTCAGTTTTCCCCTGTCAGTATCATTCCACCAATGCTCCATACTCATTCATACATCTACCACCAACGCTGTATAATATTTCTCTCCCAGTACTTCAATTTTCCCCAGTCAGTATCATTCCACCAATGCTTCATACTCATTCATATATCTACCACCGACGCTCTATCATGTTTTTCTCTCAGTATACAGATGCAGGATACAGAAGATTTTGAAGGAAAGAGGAATTGAATGGAACGGAAAAAGAGCTATGGCTAGAGTCGGTTAGAGATGGAAATCTCTGTGCAAACCCTGTACACATACCGGTAGAAAAGGTTAAACTAAGTAAAATGAAGTAAAATTCAGTTAGAGCTTATGTAAACACCTCCATTATTCCCTCACCGTCTGATGCCATTCTCCCTATAAATTTCGTACAATTCGTTCAGCTGTGTCACGGACTGACGCGAGCGACTTCCACATTATGCGTCCATCTAGGTAGTGCATTAATGCGAAGTCAACTTTGACACCACGAATCTGTTTTCGGTATGTCGAATAACATTTCCACATAAGTTATGGCACAATAATGTTATTTACATAATGTTTTCCAAATTTCAAATTCCAGACACGGCAGACAGAACAGCCAAGGAGGCATTACGGCAGCATTGAAAGCAGGTAAGATGTCTAGCTGATAGAAATATTAGAGCAAGTGTCCTTTATGCCGCTTTGCTGTGAATGTTTTAGTCTATATATGGCGAAGAATGTATTAACCCTTTAAAGCCCAGTGGTTACTATATGTACCACCAGTTTAACAGTCAACAATTCCACGTTCTGTCCACACAGTGTATTTATGTGTTTTGTGTGGATCTCAGAACAAACAGCCATTATTTCACTGTACAGCATTAACTGACTGGTTTGTATAACTGAGAAGGAGTGTGTTTACTGCGCAGTACGGACTGTATTTATGTGTTTTGTGTGGATCTCAGAACAAACAGCGATTATTTCACTGTACAGCATTAACTGACTGGTTTGTATAACTGAGACGGAGTGTGTTTACTGCGCGGTACGGACTGAATTTATGTGTTTTGTGTGGATCTCAGAACAAACAGCGATTATTTCACTGTACAACATTAACTGACTGGTTTGTATAACTGAGACGGAGTGTGTTTACTGCGCGGTACGGACTGTATTTATGTGTTTTGTGTGGATCTCAGAACAAACAGCGATTATTTCACTGTACAACATTAACTGACTGGTTTGTATAACTGAGACGGAGTGTGTTTACTGCGCGGTACGGACTGAATTTATGTGTTTTGTGTGGATCTCAGAACAAACAGCGATTATTTCACTGTACAACATTAACTGACTGGTTTGTATAACTGAGACGGAGTGTGTTTACTGCGCGGTACGGACTGAATTTATGTGTTTTGTGTGGATCTCAGAACAAACAGCGATTATTTCACTGTACAACATTAACTGACTGGTTTGTATAACTGAGACGGAGTGTGTTTACTGCGCGGTACGGACTGAATTTATGTGTTTTGTGTGGATCTCAGAACAAACAGCGATTATTTCACTGTACAACATTAACTGACTGGTTTGTATAACTGAGACGGAGTGTGTTTACTGCGCGGTACGGACTGAATTTATGTGTTTTGTGTGGATCTCAGAACAAACAGCGATTATTTCACTGTACAACATTAACTGACTGGTTTGTATAACTGAGGAGTGTGTTTACTGCGCAGTACGGACTATATTTATGTGTTTTGTGTGGATCTCAGAACAAACAGCGATTATTTCACTGTACAACATTAACTGACTGGTTTGTATAACTGAGACGGAGTGTGTTTACTGCGCGGTACGGACTGAATTTATGTGTTTTGTGTGGATCTCAGAACAAACAGCTATTATTTCACTGTACAACATTAACTGACTGGTTTGTATAACTGAGACGGAGTGTGTTTACTGCGCGGTACGGATTGTATTTATGTGTTTTGTGTGGATCTCAGAACAAACAGCGATTATTTCACTGTAAAACATTAACTGACTGGTTTGTATAACTGAGACGGAGTGTGTTTACTGCGCGGTACGGACTGTATTTATGTGTATTGTGTGGATCTCAGAACAAACAGCGATTATTTCACTGTAAAACATTAACTGACTGGTTTGTATAACTGAGACGGAGTGTGTTTACTGCGCGGTACGGACTGTATTTATGTGTTTTGTGTGGATCTCAGAACAAACAGCGATTATTTCACTGTACAACATTAACTGACTGGTTTGTATAACTGAGACGGAGAGTGTTTACTGCGCGGTACGGACTGTATTTATGTGTTTTGTGTGGATCTCAGAACAAACAGCGATTATTTCACTGTACAACATTAACTGACTGGTTTGTATAACTGAGACGGAGTGTGTTTACTGCGCGGTACGGACTGTATTTATGTGTTTTGTGTGGATCTCAGAACAAACAGCGATTATTTCACTGTACAACATTAACTGACTGGTTTGTATAACTGAGACGGAGTGTGTTTACTGCGCGGTACGGACTCAGTCTTTAAATGTAATTGAAGCCAATTATTTATTAACAATGCTTGCGTTTTGTGTAATTCAATGCTATACACAATGCTCTTTTACCAGAAGGGGTAATAGAACCAAGGTATGAGAATCTGTATTGTGACGTTATGTGGCACACTTCAGTAATGTGACGTCATGTGGCACACTTTAGTAATGTGACGTCATGTGGCACACTGCAGGATTCGTTATATAACGACTTCTCCTCAATGCAGGATACTTGGCATAACCAGTGCCGTATTTAGAGCAATGCGTGCTTTGTCGTTATCAAATTTCATGTAGCGTGTTTTCAGACTTCCGCCACGATATTGATGAGTGTTGACATGATCTGCGCTCTTCTGGGGTATTACACAACGTCCAGTGGTAATTCCTTACCGACGTTTCAGGACAACGGATCGGTCCCATCTCCAAAAGTCAACAAGTTCAATAAGAAAAGACTTGGACGTCTTGACCGTTGAAGATGCGACCGATACGTTGTCTCGAAACGTCGGTAAGGAATTACCACTGGACGCTGTGTAATACCCCAGAAGAGCAAAGATTTCATGAAGCGTGTTTTGCCACGTGCTGATGTAAAGTTATTTACAATATTTCACACTATAATGACTGTAAGTTTGTACACCACTGATGTACACCACTGATGTACACCACTGATGTACACCGCACTAAATCAGTTATCATTGTCGCAACCGGCCATGCTGCGCGCTGAAGTGCCGTCCCGACGACAGACAAGAGCTCCCGACTGACAAGAAACGACGCCCGATACGTCAGTGTAGCCAGCAGGAAACAGCAGTTGTCTTATCTGAGAATCACGACACTCACTGACGTCCAAATTTCACAACACACTTCATTTCAAACGCTGTATTCCGTCGCGGCGTTGTCAAGGACAAAACAAACTCACTGTATCACAGATGCCGCTAGTATTTGTGTAACCACTAAATTAACTCGGGATAGCTCAGTGAGTGTAGTGACTAGGCTACGGGTTGTACTACTGGAAGTCTGTGTCCAGGAGATTGGCCTGCTTCAATGTGTCCAGGCGAGCTCAGAGGTCCAAGTTACTGCCTATCTAGTGGGCACCAGGGTAAAGCGACGAGGCGTGAAGTTGACCACTCACCTCAGGCTAGTGCGGAGGTTAAAAATGTGTGGAGCTGTACCTCCATGTTCCCATACGCCTTCATTAAGCATGTGGACAGCTCTGCTTTAACCTCCCTCCAGCAGTTGCCAGTATGTGGCAAGCTGTATGTCAACTGCGTGACTTCTCACAAGATATACGGGTTTAAACAATATTGCCTTTATTTGCATAATCCTGTTTAACTAACGACTATTATTCAGTGTTATATTATACTTTCTTTGTATTTATTTGTGCCTAGCGCACATTTGAAGTTCCAGCGTTCTTGGATGTGGCGCTGTGTCCTTGGTCGAGCCGTGTCCGACGTTTCGGAGGATTGTAGTACCTTCAACTTCGGATTCAACCCTTCTTCTTTGCCTGCTTGACCATCAAGGAATTACTACCCCGAAACGTCGGCAACCACTCACCCAACGACATAGCGTCACATCCCAGAAGACTCAACTCTTCAGCGACACCGCTGTGATAACCTCAAAATCTCACACAATGCTTGCTCTGCTGTTGCAAATACTCTGACAAATGACTTATCATCCCCACAGTATCATCACAATTGTCATCGCCATGTTCGTGGTCATTTATTTCTGGTCACGTGACTCAGAATTACATATGAGTCACGGTATAGGCTAGAGAGTCTAATCTCTGATGATGATTATGAGAGTCACGGTGATCTGTCACTGTTACAGGCACGGACGCCAGTGGGGCCAGGAAGAGACGACAGCAGCAGCGTCGTCAGGTAAATACAGTCACAGTTAGTGTAGTGCTGTCTGTCGATATCAGAAAGTCGATATATCGACAATGCAAGATCTATGCTTCACTGTGTCTCAGGCTGCTGGCCATTCTTGTGGTGGTGCGTAAGTGAGCCACCGTTGGATGAGAGGAACTTGCTGGCAGACAGGGCGGGGCGACGTCCTGGAGGGGTTCAGAACGGAGGGAGGGAACTTTCTGATGAACGTGAATCCGAAGATGACGAACTTCTACAGGACCATCAAGCGGCGCCGGTAAGTGCAAACTGCAGTTATTGATTTGAATACAGTTCATCAGAAGGGATGGTAAGTGCAAACTGCAGTTATTGATTTGAATACAGTTCATCAGAAGGAGATGGTAAGTGCAAACTGCAGTTATTGATTTGAATACAGTTCATCAGAAGGATATGGTAAGTGCAAACTACAGTTATTGATTTGAATACAGTTCATCAGAAGGATATGGTAAGTGCAAACTGCAGTTATTGATTTGAATACAGTTCATCAGAAGGGATGGTAAGTGCAAACTGCAGTTATTGATTTGAATACAGTTCATCAGAAGGAAATGGTAAGTGCAAACTGCAGTTATTGATTTGAATACATTCATCAAAAGAGATGGTAAGTGCAAACTACAGTTATTGATTTGAATACATTTCATCAGAAGGGATGGTAAGTGCAAACTGCAGTTATTGATTTGAATACAGTTCATCAGAAGGATATGGTAAGTGCAAACTGCAGTTATTGATTTGAATACAGTTCATCAGAAGGAGATGGTAAGTGCAAACTGCAGTTATTGATTTGAATACAGTTCATCAGAAGGATATGGTAAGTGCAAACTACAGTTATTGATTTGAATACAGTTCATCAGAAGGATATGGTAAGTGCAAACTGCAGTTATTGATTTGAATACAGTTCATCAGAAGGGATGGTAAGTGCAAACTGCAGTTATTGATTTGAATACAGTTCATCAGAAGGAATGGTAAGTGCAAACTGCAGTTATTGATTTGAATACATTTCATCAAAAGGAGATGGTAAGTGCAAACTCAGTTATTGATTTGAATACATTTCATCAGAAGGGATGGTAAGTGCAAACTGCAGTTATTGATTTGAATACAGTTCATCAGAAGGATTGGTAAGTGCAAACTGCAGTTATTGATTTGAATACAGTTCATCAGAAGGATGGTAAGTGCAAACTGCAGTTATTGATTTGAATACAGTTCATCAGAAGGATATGGTAAGTGCAAACTACAGTTATTGATTTGAATACATGTTCATCAGAAGGGATGGTAAGTGCAAACTGCAGTTATTGATTTGAATACAGTTCATCAGAAGGATATGGTAAGTGCAAACTGCAGTTATTGATTTGAATACAGTTCATCAGAAGGGATGGTAAGTGCAAACTGCAGTTATTGATTTGAATACAGTTCATCAGAAGGAAATGGTAAGTGCAAACTGCAGTTATTGATTTGAATACATTTCATCAAAGAGATGGTAAGTGCAAACTACAGTTATTGATTTGAATACAGTTCATCAGAAGGATTGGTAAGTGCAAACTGCAGTTATTGATTTGAATACAGTTCATCAGAAGGATATGGTAAGTGCAAACTGCAGTTATTGATTTGAATACAGTTCATCAGAAGGAGATGGTAAGTGCAAACTGCAGTTATTGATTTGAATACAGTTCATCAGAAGGATATGGTAAGTGCAAACTACAGTTATTGATTTGAATACATTCATCAGAAGGATGGTAAGTGCAAACTACAGTTATTGATTTGAATACAGTTCATCAGAAGGAGATGGTAAGTGCAAACTACAGTTATTGATTTGAATACAGTTCATCAGAAGGAGATGGTAAGTGCAAACTACAGTTATTGATTTGAATACAGTTCATCAGAAGGAGATGGTAAGTGCAAACTACAGTTATTGATTTGAATACAGTTCATCAGAAGGAGATGGTAAGTGCAAACTACAGTTATTGATTTGAATACAGTTCATCAGAAGGAGATGGTAAGTGCAAACTACAGTTATTGATTTGAATACAGTTCATCAGAAGGAGATGGTAAGTGCAAACTCAGTTATTGATTTGAATACAGTTCATCAAAGGAGATGGTAAGTGCAAACTACAGTTATTGATTTGAATACAGTTCATCAGAAGGAGATGGTAAGTGCAAACTCAGTTATTGATTTGAATACAGTTCATCAAAAGAGATGGTAAGTGCAAACTACAGTTATTGATTTGAATACAGTTCATCAGAAGGAGATGGTAAGTGCAGACTACAGTTATTGATTTGAATACAGTTCATCAGAAGGAGATGGTAAGTGCAGACTACAGTTATTGATTTGAATACAGTTCATCAGAAGGAGATGGTAAGTGCAGACTACAGTTATTGATTTGAATACAGTTCATCAGAAGGAGATGGTAAGTGCAGACTACAGTTATTGATTTGAATACAGTTCATCAGAAGGAGATGGTAAGTGCAGACTACAGTTATTGATTTGAATACAGTTCATCAGAAGGAGATGGTAAGTGCAAACTACAGTTATTGATTTGAATACAGTTCTCAAAGAGATGGTAAGTGCAACTACAGTTATTGATTTGAATACAGTTCATCAGAAGGAGATGGTAAGTGCAAACTACAGTTATTGATTTGAATACAGTTCATCAAAGGAGATGGTAAGTGCAAACTACAGTTATTGATTTGAATACAGTTCATCAGAAGGAGATGGTAAGTGCAGACTACAGTTATTGATTTGAATACAGTTCATCAGAAGGAGATGGTAAGTGCAGACTACAGTTATTGATTTGAATACAGTTCATCAGAAGGAGATGGTAAGTGCAGACTACAGTTATTGATTTGAATACAGTTCATCAGAAGGAGATGGTAAGTGCAGACTACAGTTATTGATTTGAATACAGTTCATCAGAAGGA
Source organism: Reticulitermes speratus (assembly GCA_021186555.1). Classification (NCBI taxonomy): domain Eukaryota; kingdom Metazoa; phylum Arthropoda; class Insecta; order Blattodea; family Rhinotermitidae; genus Reticulitermes; species Reticulitermes speratus. The sequence goes on from JAJKFL010000013.1 coordinate 43,213,933, forward strand.
GATGGTAAGTGCAGACTACAGTTATTGATTTGAATACAGTTCATCAGAAGGAGATGGTAAGTGCAGACTACAGTTATTGATTTGAATACAGTTCATCAGAAGGAGATGGTAAGTGCAGACTACAGTTATTGATTTGAATACAGTTTCATCAGAAGGAGATGGTAAGTGCAACTACAGTTATGATTTGAATACAGTTCATCAGAAGGAGATGGTAAGTGCAAACTACAGTTATGATTTGAATACAGTTCATCAGAAGGAGATGGTAAGTGCAAACTACAGTTATTGATTTGAATACAGTTCATCAGAAGGAGATGGTAAGTGCAAACTGCAGTTATTGATTTGAATACAGTTCATCAAAGGAGATGGTAAGTGCAAACTGCAGTTATTGATTTGAATACAGTTCATCAGAAGGAGATGGTAAGTGCAAACTACAGTTATTGATTTGAATACAGTTCATCAGAAGGAGATGGTAAGTGCAGACTACAGTTATTGATTTGAATACAGTTCATCAGAAGGAGATGGTAAGTGCAGACTACAGTTATTGATTTGAATACAGTTCATCAGAAGGAGATGGTAAGTGCAGACTACAGTTATTGATTTGAATACAGTTCATCAGAAGGAGATGGTAAGTGCAGACTACAGTTATTGATTTGAATACAGTTCATCAGAAGGAGATGGTAAGTGCAGACTACAGTTATTGATTTGAATACAGTTCATCAGAAGGAGATGGTAAGTGCAGACTACAGTTATTGATTTGAATACAGTTCATCAGAAGGAGATGGTAAGTGCAGACTACAGTTATTGATTTGAATACAGTTCATCAGAAGGAGATGGTAAGTGCAACTACAGTTATTGATTTGAATACAGTTCATCAGAAGGAGTGGTAAGTGCAACTACAGTTATTGATTTGAATACAGTTCATCAGAAGGAGATGGTAAGTGCAGACTACAGTTATTGATTTGAATACAGTTCATCAGAAGGAGATGGTAAGTGCAGACTACAGTTATTGATTTGAATACAGTTCATCAGATTGAGATGGTAAGTGCAGACTACAGTTATTGATTTGAATACAGTTCATCAGAAGGAGATGGTAAGTGCAAACTACAGTTATTGATTTGAATACAGTTCATCAGAAGGAGATGGTAAGTGCAGACTACAGTTATTGACCTGGGGACAGTTTATCAAACGGTTATCATGAGAAAACTTCGAAACCCCGTCAAATTAATCCTGATATCTCAGTGTTTGATGTGTTTATTTATCACACGCCCAAAGGCTGACAAATGATGTTACACATACACACTTCACTGTCCACGTCGGTTTATACGCACTATGACAATATAACCAGTCACGCAGGTACGCCGGAAATAAACCAACTAGCAAAGTTTTGGTAACTTTAAAAATGGAGATAACGATCGTAACTTACTGCAAGGCACAAATGATTCCAATGTATAACAATACACGATATAAACACATCTGTATGTCTTGACGTAGCTCTGCAGAATTTTAAGATTCTCGTGAACTTAATAACCCACACAATCGCCGACTTCTGCGGTGCCATATTTATAATTAGGTTACATTGGCACCATTTGAAAGATGTGTAATTTTGTTAGTTCAGAACGGTGCCGAAATGTGTCACGTGGGTTAGCTTTCTTAAGTTGGTCAGGCCGCTGTGAACTGTCCTGTGTGTCATGGTTGTGTTTCTATTCAGAACAATGTTGTGGTAACTACTTAACATTTCCTACCATACCACCTGACAATCACTTCTGTTATTCAAACTATCACTAGTAGTTGACGAAGCGTCATTGTATGTTCCCTGGAATAAATAGAGCATAGTGATTTATTGTATCTCTTGTATTTTGTAGGTACGTTTGATCAATCAGCAAAGTGAAATTGACCTTTTGAAGGAAGAAGTTAAAATTCTGAAAAGTAAATTAGAACAAGAAGTGAAAGAACGCCAGGAAGAAAGGCAAGATCACGAAGCCAAAATTGCAATTTACGAGAAATTTCAGGTGGAATCAGTCAGAATTCACAACGATTTACACGTAGAATTGGATGAAACAGTTTTGCAAAAAACACTGCTGGAACAACAGCTACGAGAGTTGGAAAACAAGAACGAACAGCGCCACACAGAAGAAAACGCTGAGAAATTCACAAAGGAGTTTCATCGACGGAAACAGTTAGAAGAAGAGTTAGAAAGAGAGAGGCAAGAACGGAAACAATTGACGGCAATTCTTGAACAGGAAATAGTAAAGCGACAGCTGCTAGAGCAAGAAATGAGGCTTCAGGAGCTCAACAGAGAAGCTGAGCTGCGGGAACTCAATCAGGAACAAGAGATTCAGAGGAGGCAGTTGCAACAGGCAGTGGAGATGGAAGTGCAGAGACGACAGGAAGTGACACAACAACTGGAATGCGAAACGCAGCTACGGCACGAAGAGGCGCAGCTACGGCGCCGGTTGGAGGTGCAGCTGCAGGAGGAGATTCAAGCGAAAAATGAGCTTGAGATGGAATTCAAGCAAGCAGACTTGCAGAGCCAACTTCTTGAGCAAGAACTGAGACATCAGCTGAAGCAAATGGAGCGTGTGTTTACTAACGATGAGCATGAGGACGTCGAGGTAGCGTCTCTGAACGACACAGAGGAGGTAAGCTGCGCGGGGACGTCTGTTAGTGACGCATCAAGTGGTGGAGAAGTACTTGACAAAGCTGAGGACAGGGAAGCCGTTGGTGACGATGACAACAACAACAACGACGATGATGAAGATGATGATGAGAAACAAGAAATACGTCAGCTTCTTTTGGAAGAATTTCAACGGTTGCAGATCCAGCAGGAGCAGGAAAAGCTATCAGCAAACATCACTGCAGTAAGTAGATCTCTTCACGTAATCCGCCAGTCACAATTTTGATACAGCATCACTACTATAGCCTCGATGTTTTATCTGACAACTATTGGTTGGGATCTTCACTCTTCTGTAATGTTACGCACCGTAGATTTGTTGTTGGCTACCGACGTTCCTGGACAACCTATCAGTCCCATCTGATGGGACCGATAGGTTGTCCCAAAACGTCTGTAACTAGCTACCAATCTATGGTCCCATCAAGATTGTTTGACCCTTGAAGATGGTACTGATAGGTTATCCCGAAACGTCAGTAACTAACTACAAATATACGCTGCGTAACATCCCAGAAGAACGAAGATCTCTTTTACACCGCGGCGCAAGTCTGAACTCGTGCAGCTATTGGCTGACCCTTTCTGGCTCCTGGATGGTCGCAGCAATGTGCCTCTGTCAGCCGACTGCCTACACGAATGGCGGAATTGAGACGGGACGTGACGAAGGTAGTTGTCAGATAAAATAAGTACCTTGTATTAGTAGGCGCAGGCGCAGTTTATACCGCACCGCCCTGCAAACTGCACATGACAAACACATTAACCAAATTATGCTGTTAGCAAAATACATTCGAAAGTAAGTATACAACTGCTACATGTTTCGGCACCGCGGTGCCATCATCAGGGAGTTATCTAAACAAAGCAATACAAGGCCAGCACGCTTATGTAGGTATTGTGTCGCGTTCATTAAAATTATTTAAATATTAGAATTCTAAAATGCACAAGGCTAACCATCATAAATCACACCGCCTCACACGACACACGTTACACTCTCTAGCACAATGCTATTCAACCCTTTTTGTTCGCGTACCCCCACATATAATTTCTCTTCAACTTTGTACCCCCAAAGTTGTTGTTGCATAATTCAAGTTATACACAGTCTATAATCTACATCTAAAATAAGTTAAATAAATTACATCCAAAATAATGTATTGAATAATAAGTTTTAAATGAGAAAAACGAGAGTCAAGCTATTAAATAACAAATATATTATTGTCTATCGTATAAAAATTAATAAAGGAACAAATGTATTTTAGCAAAGCAAAATTATATGCACTATGTGGAATAAAATGAAACTAGCCGCCCAGATAAGAAGGGGAGAGAGAGAGAGAAAAAAATGGTGCTCCCAAATCGCATGTCCTTACGTCCGGTCTCTTGTGGCTAACCCTAAATCTGGCCCTGATTATTCACTGTTTATCATAAAATAATATATTTTTTTATTTTACGTAGCCCCTAAGATGTTTACGCGTACCCCAGGTTGAATACTACTGATCTAGCAGGACGAAATCTCTTCAGATCATATCAGACCGAGACAGATGTTTGTATGCGTGTTTCATGAAGAGTGTAAACAGCTGGATACTTCTGCCTGCAACATCTCACTTTAAACAAATTTTAAATTTACAATATTTTGGTTTTATGATTGTTAATTTTGTGCGTTTTGGAGTTTTAATATTTTGATCATTTTAATCATTTCAACGAAGGCGACACAATACACAATAATTACATAAGCGTGCTGGCCTTGTATCCCTTTGTTCAGATAGCTCCCTGATGATGGCAACTTGGTGCCGAAACATGTAGGAATTACTTCTGAATGTATTTTATCAACTACATAAGTTTGTTAATGTATTAACTATAAGAATACGCACGGTGTGAGTGACATAAAAGTTACACGTCGTGATTTATGTTACTTCGTAAGTAACTGTCACTAAAGCAAAGGACTGCGCGCGCAGCCATATTATTGATTTACCATTACATAAGTGTTACCTTTACAATATCTGAATCACCCTAAAAAGTCTGATATCAGAACATTACACAAATTACGCTTTATTTTCCCCATCTCATAAGTTATTACGTGTTAACGCTTGAAAGACATGCAAGGATAATATTAGAATAGATCTTACGGACACTGTGTGTGTGGATCAGGGCAGTACGGGAGAAAACCTTGACACAGTGCCACTTCGTCCACCAAAAATATGGCATGCCTTGACCTTGGATATAACCCGGGAAAAAATTGCAGGCGGCTAGTACTGGTAAATGTGTTGTACCTTCACCATTCTATCAGCAGAGAGTGTAAGACTTTATTAGTCATTTACGGAGCCGGAAGTTTCAGTTCTGCTGTCGTAACAGCCCTCTCCTGGCCCCTATCCTGCTATCCTAACAGAAGTGAATTTGATCCTGATTCTCACGATCTGTTTTTTTAAAACCTCCGTTTGAATATTTCCCCATCGATCGTAACTCCCTCTTCCTCAGTAACAAAATATTTTCCTCAGCATTCTAGTCTGAAACAGCCTAAAGTCCTCAATTGCAGGAAGACCAAGTTTCACACCCATAAAATAACATGAACGATAATATCGTCGTATTATCATAATCATTATGTAATAATGATAAATGATAAGAGATAGCAGCTGTTACGTCTGAGTTTCTACCTCGGCATTTGAAACATCAAGGGATTTTTTTTTGCATGGTGAAGGGCCCCGCAGCAGATGCTACGGACGCACCGCAGCCTTAAGGCTTCTTGTGCAACCCCTGTGATGAAGATGAGCAGTTTTTTTACCAAGTTTTACAATTAATGGAGCACCGGTGGAATGAAATTTGACAGGGAAAACCGACAACTCGGAGAAAAACCTGTCCCAGTGCCACTTTGTCCACCACAAATCTCACATGGACTTGACCCGGGATCGAACCCGGGCCTCCACGGTGAGAGGCCGGCGACTAACCGCCTGAGCCATGGCACGGCCAAACATCAAGGGAGACTATCATAATGTTTCATACCTACACTGATTGGTTGAACACACATTTCTTTTAACTAATTTGCTTTATATGAAGGGCGGTACGAAGGTAATGCATTCTATTTTTTCTCAGAAACTACAATTACAATTACAATGACATTCACATATATCACGGTACGTCCTTTACAAAGTTCAAATCACTTTTCCTCAAAGTCTTCTTCATTATCAACTAACTTTTTCCACCTTTCCTTGAGACGCTGTATGCCGGTGGCGTAAAACATTGCTGAAGCGTTCAATCTTCCGCTCGTCGTCTGCAAAACGGCGTCCTCGGTGTGCGTCCTTCAGGGGGCCAAAGAGATGGAAGACGGAGGATGCTAAATCGGGAAGTGGAGAGGGCAAGTGAGAACAGACGACCTCATTGTTGCATTTGCTTCCCTTGTGCATTCTGGTGTTGTAATGTAGGAGGTGGACTTGTTTCGTCTTGCTGTTTGGCTGAACCGTTCGAATTAGTTGTTTTAACTTCTTAATATCTGCACATGTCGGTCTGGATTGATTGTGGCATCTATCCAAGAATGCCATTAATAAGATTCCTTCAATATCCCTCTGCTGATCGGCCGCTGCGGGCTTGTCACCAATGTCCTTCTCACCGCTCTTAAAACGACGGACCCAGCGTCTAACCGAGCTGACATTATGACATCCTCACCATACGCGCTTCTAAGATGTCTATCAATCTCTATCGGACTGCAGTCTTCCGCAGTAAGAAATTAAATCAACACTTTTTGCCTACTGCGACCGTCCACATCATCTCAACGCACGTGGATGACTGGAGCATCGATGATGCTGGTGGAGCTGGACAGTGTCGCTATCCGGTGGGTGAAGCTAGAAACTCTATCCGGCGCCATATTTAAAAGAAAAAAAACAGGTGGCATTACTTTCGTATGGACCTTCGTAGCTGTAATCCAACAGCTCCTACGAATAGATCAAAAGGCAAAGTTTGGCCGGCTTTGGCTGTAGAAATAGTGAAAAATTAGTAGCTGTAATTTTGTAATATAAGCTTCCAAGGCGTTCTTATTGCATGAGTATTATACACTTAAGGAAATTCTGCGATGTAGCGTATGATAGAGCTTAAATTTCTTTCATTCCAGGATACAGGTGGCGGAATTATTTCCACGATTGACCCTAGAGCCCAAAATGCGGGGGAAAGGGACAGAGATTGGGTGCACGAAGAAGGTCACTTAGACGACGTCATAGCGACAGATATAAACACAGAATTTGGACCCATTAATCTGAGGGATTTACTTCAGAATGAACAGCAAGGTGCAGATCCTGGAGAAACAAACGTAACTTCTAACATCTTACTTGCTGAAGGTAATGGCGACGAAGGAATGGGGCCAACCAATCATGAGCGTGTAGCCACGGACGTTGAAGCCGTTGGGTCGGATATTATCATCAGGGGCAATGGTAATATCAAGTCACCGGTGTCAGAAGAGGAACTTTCCCCAGCAGGATATGGAGAACGGCGTAATGGAATTTTGTTGCAGGAAAGTTTATCTTTCGGCTTAGAGGGTCTTGTGGAAGACACAGTCACAGAACGTGACAACATGTCACAGAGTAGTGATTACTCAGACATACTTAGTGAAATTATAAACTTTCAGGGTAACGATGTCACTGTAGCTTCCTTAATTGGTGATCCCATTCTACCACAAACACAAGTGCTGCTAGATGAATTTAAAATGTCACTAAGTACCGAAAGTAAACCTGTTATTGGAAGTGCGTGTGCCCACAGTGAAGGGCATTATATTGCCCGCACACTGCAGAGGAACACCTTCTTACGCAGTGACGTTTTAAATAAGAGAACGAGCAAGCTACCGCCTGTCTTTGCTGTCAGTGGCATGACAGAACAAGAACTTAAAGAAACAGTACTGCCAGATGAGAAAATTGGTCGCTTTGATGGGGGTTCGGGGTTTGATACTTCTGGTCCAAGAATCGTGTTACTGAACGATGTAACAGCTGCACGAGACTTCAAAGATCTCTGTACAAGAGCACGCAACTTTAAAACAATTCACTGGCTTGCAAAACAGCCTGACGGCTTCGAGTGGAGGAGCTCTAAAGGGAACATGGACGTCGTACACCAATATACGAATTTCAGTAAGAGCAAGCACATTCCTTCAATCACAAACTTGAAAGGAGAGGCAGTTATCATACGTGGAAATCCTGGAGAAGGAAAGTCTACGTATCTAACGCATTTACAAAGTGAATTTAAGAGAACTTCCCCTGACACGTGGGTCATCAGACTTAATTTGAATGAGCACCTTGGTCTTATAGAGAAATGCGATGTGACAGAGGCTCATGTTATCGAAATCTTATCGTCTGCTGCTGGATTAGGAAACTCGCCCAATGCTTCACTAGGGAAAGCATTGCTGACGTATAGCCTGCAGATAACCGGGAAGGTAGTCCTGCTTGTTGACGAGATAAGCGTCCGACACAGAGATAAGGTCCATGATTTGCTAAGGGTTCTGAAAAATATAAAGGTAATGAATTTAGTTATCGCGGCTGATACATGTATAAGCACGGCGATAGAGAACGGACTCTCCACACTGGCCTTCACTTTGAAACCATTAGCCAAAGAGGAGTTACAGTTGTTGATGACGCAGTTCTGGCAAACGGATCTGACGCAAGGTGATGACACTTTAAGTGACAAATTTGCTGCTGAGTTGCTCGACGTCATTGGAAACCATTCTATCGGTGGGTACTCACCGACCCCATTAGACATTAAAATATTATCCCACATTTTCGAAAAAGAATACAAGTCATCCCTTGTGAATGAAGTAACTAATTTGCCGAAGAGTTTAGACAAGTTTCAAATATATGAAAGGTACATTGCATGGGAATTCGAAATGTACAAGAATAATGATGCTGGTTCTGAAACAGTCTGGGACAGTTACCTGGCACATGTCACACATTTTTCAATGTCCTCGTTGTTTCCTGAAGACGATATTGAAAAAATACTTTCACTTGAAGAATCAACCAGGGAGATTACAGACAAGTTACTCTTTCTCTCCCGCAGCCTCCAAGAGTATGTGACAGGAAAGTGGTTTGCTGAAAATTACCAGAGTCACAGATCGTTTATTGAAGATAAATACTTCGAAGCGGAATTGCAAACAATGTGGGGAATGTTTGAAAGGATACTTGCCAAGCAAAGTGAACTCCACATGTCTGTGTTAGATGGAGACATTCAGAGAGTGAGGGATTTGCTGTCCAGCGGGGTTGATGTAAATTCTTTAGACAACGGCGGAAGAACAGCCTTGCACATTTGTGCTCTGAAAGGAAAGTATCTTGATAGCAAAGCTGATGACCAGTGTGTGATAGCATCACTCCTAATAGACCATGATGCAGATACCTCGATTGTTGATGGTATACTAAAATGGACGGCACTGCGGTATGCTGACAAGACAGGATGTTGGCCAGTAATAGACAGACTACTACAAGGAGTAGCAGTCGACATCAGCGATATGGCGTGTACAAAAGAGAAACTTCGTGACCGCAGTTTCTTGCAAGACTTCTTAACTGAAGCAGCTGTGTACGGATCTACGTATGTAGTGGCATTTATACTCGACACTGGAGTAGATATAAACACACCTCTTCATTCCACAAGGTACTCCCATCAGCAGTATGGACTTGTTCATATTGCGTCTGAAAATGGCCATATTTCACTTCTGGAATTTTTGTTGGAAAAAGGAGCTGACACGAAGATGTGTAATTGGGAAAACAGCACGGCATTACACTTGGCTTGTAAGCAAGGGAACAAGGAATGCGTTGTGGCATTACTGGAAAGGTCCGCCCATATAGATCAGAGCAACAAGAAAGGCGACACAGCTTTGCACGAAGCAGTTCGCTCGCCGAACTCTGACATTGTTCAAATTTTACTGAGCAACAAAGCGGACGCAGACCTTTGCAATAAACACGGCGATACACCACTGCACGTGGCATGTCAGGTGAACAACCTTGCAGCGGTCAGCCATCTTATGGACACAAACACGTACAAAAATAACCGAAACAAAAATGGCGACAGTCCTCTGGATTGTGCCATTAGAGGAGGTCACACAACCCTCGTGAAATACATTCTGAAGGCAGCCAAAGAAAGTGTTATGGATCGGCAAATGAACGGAAACACACCTGCACATCTTGCTGCTGAGACAGGTGATGTCCTAATGCTAGACTACTTGCTGCAAGTTATGCCAGAAGTGAATGTGTGCACAGACGGCGGAGACACACCTCTACATATCGCGTCTCTGCACGGAAACACCGACGCTGTTGCTTTCCTACTGACAATGGGGGCTAACAGTGACGCCGCCAACAAGCACGGCAACACTGCTTTACACCTTGCTTCTGTGCGAGGATACATCAACACAATGAAAGCATTATTGGAAAGCAATGCACAGGTTAATGCTACGAACAAGCAAGGTAACACGCCGCTGCACTTGGTCTGTCTTCAAGGGCAAGCGAATGCTGCTCGGTGTTTAGTCACACACAACGCTCATGTTGATGTCAAGAACCGTGAGAAAAATGCGCCAATTCATCTGGCAGCAATTAAGAGTGACATAAGTGTGATTGCAAGCTTAGTAGACGCCAACTGTGACGTCAATCTCCCAAATAAACACGGGGACACAATTCTACATCAGTGTGCAGAGAATGGAAACTTGGATGTTGTGAAACTTCTCATAAGCACCGGTCGCTGTCATTTAGATGCAAGAAACTCAGCGGGGGACACGCCATTGCTTACAGCTACAAAGTTTGGTTTTGCTGATGTCGTAGACTGCTTAGCACGCGATGGAGCAGATATCAATTGTCTAACAAAAGATGGCGCAGCCCCAATACATTTAGCAGTCATGAAGGAAGACGTGGAGCTTGTGACTAAACTGTGTTGTCTAGGAGCCGACTTGAATATCCGTAATTCCGAAGGCAATACTCCCCTTCACAAAGCGGTATATAGAGGCAACGAGATAGTGATACGGAAACTGGTGGAGCACGGAGCGGAGAGGAGCTTTCGCAACTTGTTGGGTTACACGCCATTAGAACTGGCTGTCCACCTGGAGAGTAAAGACGCCATTCGTCGTGCTCTGTGAAGAGTAATGCTTCTTCCTTGCCCAAAACCTATTCCTGGAATGGAAATGATACTGACAACTTTCTCACTGTCTGTCTGGTTGAAAATGGGTCTTGTGCTGCTGCTAACCACTGCTGTCTTCTGGTGTGTCGGCAATGGTCACTACCGGTCTCTGCTTAAGGAGACACACACATACAAGGCACTGCTCATACCTACAATATAGAGCTTTTCAAGGAGCATCGACAAATTAAGAGGAGAAGGTAGTGACATGTTTGTCGCGTTTTCTGTTTCTTATTTGACTCCAGCATTTGTGGTGCATGTTTTAGGAAATACACTGACTTCAGTAGTGTTTGTTGTTGAGTTGACTGATACGAGGGCCTGGAAACAAACTAATTAGATAGTTTAAAGTATTAAGTGTGATGATGATGTGGTATTAGTGTCATGTGGTATTAGTGTCATGGCTTTAAATATTCATGCTTATGATTTATTTGTACATTAAATTTACTTCTAATTACGAAGTGAATATCCTGCGTTTGTGTATTTGTAAGATATATATGTACTTGCTAGTTACGGAACATTGCAATTAATATATTAAGTTTATTCACGACTAATATGGCACCAATTGGGAAAGTAGATCAGACACACGCGGAAAATTTTGAAATGTGGTGCTGCAGAAGAATGGAAAAGATCAGTTGGACCGATCGTGTGACAAATGAAGAAGTACACAGAGTCAAGAAGGAGAGGAATATCGTACATACAATAAAAAGAAGAAAGGCTAACTGGATTGGTCATGTCTTGCGTAGGAACTGCCTTCTGAAACACGTGATTGAAGGAAAGATAGGAGTGACAGGAAGACGAGGGAGAAGACGTAAGCAGCTACTGGATGACCTTAAGGAAAAGAGAAGACGGACCTGTTGTAAGACAGACTACAGAATGAACAATGTGTGCAGCACAAATGTACGCTACCGTACGGTATTGTTCCTGGACTGCACACTGTCATGTGTCTTAAAGTGACTACTTAAGACAGATATGTACTGTGTTATGTCCAGTGCATTATCAATTCCAGCCGTTCGTGCAGTGTGTTTACACCATTCCATTACACTACAAGTGCGCGGTGTCGCAGTGGTTGAGGCACTGTGCTACAAGCCGGAAGGTCGCGGGTTCGATTCCCGATGGCGTCACTGGAATTGACATAATCCTTCCCGCCTCACAATGGCCCTGGGGTCGACTTAGCCTCTAACAGAAATCGGATGCAAAGGCGGCTGGTGCGTTGGGCTGACAACCTTACCATTTTCATGTGCCGACTGTCTACAAATCTGACAGCCTCAACCTCCTGGAACTCTAAAGGCCTGTCCAGGTCTGTAATGGGATTGCTTTACCATTTTTATACCACAATTCAATATAATTAAAAAGTAGATTTTTTCATGGTTTTGACTGTATAAGTGAAGTTGTCAGTATTAAGGATTCAGAAACTTTTTATTTTCTGTATAAATTTTCGTACTCAGCTGAGACAGTTTTAGTGCAGGAAAGCGTTGCTGGAATTGTCATAATGATACGAGTGTGGACACGTGTGGTTAGTGTAAGCGTTACAGTTATTGTGATCATGGTTTTAGGATTGTACCTAAAGGAGCAGATTTTAATTGTCAAGAAGACAACAGCTGCACCAACACGCTGAGACACACTTAGAGACACGTGGATGCCTAAATTCAGGTGGGGATCAAATTCGTTACATCAATAACAATAGATAAAAACGTAAATTTCTCCCTAGAACAGGCCATGAAGGCCCAGAGAGGGAGTAGAGGTATAGTTGTACTCTTTCTTTAACCTCGGCACTAGATGGGGGTGGGTGGTCAGCTCCACGCCCCGGCCGCTTTACATCAATAACGATACATGCATTTTTTTAATTCTTCACCTGTGTTTGGAAGAATACTGTTGAGGATTATAGTCTTTTGGAATGTGACGCCGTGTCGAATAATGAATAATTACGAACGTTTAGGGGAATATTATGTAACCATCTTGAAAATCGAGAAATTCCAAGATCTGAAGATGGAGGCAAATCGACACGTCGTGTGCCAAGAGGCTCACATTTTCATCGACAACACTGTGATAGCGTAAACCTTACAGCATTATTCTTGATTCTGCAGTATGCAAGTTTGCAAATACGCGGTCTTTCATGTCTACCTAAGTAGCTACCTTGTGTGATCTAGGTGTAAATGGAGAGTTTGGAAAAGAGAATAACGATATGTGGACTTACAAAACTTTTTCCCCCCAATGGCGCAACAGCCCCTAGTGGGCCTAGGCCGCCTCATTACCGAGGCTTCACGATCACACTTTAGACACACCACAGTCGGTAGGACTCCTCTGGACGAGTGATCAGCCCGTCGCAGAGACCTCTACCTGACAACACACAACACTCACAACAGACAGACATCCATGCCCCCGGCGGGATTCGAACCCACGATCCCAGCAAGCGAAAGGCCGCAGACCCACGCCTTAGACCGCGCGGCCACTGGGATTGGTGGACTTACGAAATTAGTTTACATTGTCTTTTAATCAGAAAATTAAATCTTATTTCGTTACATTAAGCTCAGTTACATGGGACTGACAGATGAATAGCTGTTTGTGTGCTTTATTGTAAAACTGGTCTGATTTGTGTAAAGTCAGTTCTAATGTACTAATGGCTTTATGCATTTAGGCTACCTGTGGCATGCTGATGCCCTGCGTGACAATTGTGGCCATGTTTCGAAATACGAACAAGTTCTACTAATTTCGTTATTGAATAAAAGTTAATAATTCATACGTGTTACGGCAGACAAGGCGAGGCGCTTTTGAAACTGCTGCAATGTGGGAAGACTGATCGAACACATTAGAGAGGAAGTGACGTCAGAACAGTTTTGTACAGAGACACAAAGGAAATGTGACTGTACACGAAATAGGCCTACCAGTCTGGAAAGCTGAAGGAAATCTACGGTTAGATTGGAGAATATCATTAGCACTGTTTAGCCTAATGCCAATTGAAGAGTTGAAATTCAGTTGATATTCTGAAGAAGGTACACTGTGACTTTGATACACAGAGCAGCGCTGTTTGTTGTGAGTATCATGTGACACACAGCACAGTATCATGTGACACACAGCACAGTATCATGTGACACACACAGCATATAGTTCATGTGACACACAGCACAGCATGCACACGATATCATGTGACACACAGCACAGTATCATGTGACACACAGCACAGTATCATGTGACACACAGCACAGTATCATGTGACACACAGCACAGTATCATGTGACACACAGCACAGTATCATGTGACACACAGCACAGTATCATGTGACACACAGCACAGTATCATGTGACACACAGCACAGTATCATGTGCACACAGCACCGCACAGTATCATGTGACACACAGCACAGTATCATGTGACACACAGCATAGTATCAGTCACAGCAGTATGTGACACAGCACAGTATCATGTGACACACAGCATCATGCCCAGTATCATGTGACACACAGCACAGTATCATGTGACACACAGCACAGTATCATGTGACACACAGCACAGTATCATTGACACACAGCACAGTATCATGTGACACACAGCACAGTATCATGTGACACACAGCATAGTATCATGTGACACACAGCACAGTATCATCTGACACACAGCACAGTATCATGTGACACACAGCACAGTATCATGTGACACACAGCATAGTATCATGTGACACAGCACAGTATCATCTGACACACAGCACAGTATCATGTGACACACGCACAGTATCATGTGACACACAGCACAGTATCATGTGACACACAGCATAGTATCATGTGACACACAGCACAGTATCATCTGACACACAGCACAGTATCATGTGACACACAGCACAGTAGAGTCCCGGCTTTCGTGACCGTCGGTGTTTAAAATTTCGACCTTTCGTGATTAACCACTTTAATAAAATTGCTTCGATTTTTGTGACTAATTCCGACTAATCCGGATGAGACATCGGGACTGGATAATCGGATTATCTTACTCTATTGCTCAGAACACTCTCGGCACAGTCAAGCTGTGTCTATCTTTAAGTCATGTCGATAGGTTTAGTGCTGGATGGAATGGAAATGTTAAATATTTTGAAGCATTTTAGCTTCGAAAATTTTACCTTTCATTAAAAAGGGAATTTCATGTTGTTATGTTTTCGGAGGTTATTTTATATACTTATTGTTGGTATTTCATAGTATCTTGGAGCCAAATACTCGTTTTATATGGAAAACGGACCCCGACAATTGTGACGATTTTATCGGTGCCACTTGACAGCCAACAGCGAGACTACTGTAAACTGTGCGGGCAGAACGCAGCGATTTGGATGCATTAGAACAGGGGTGGCACCAGTAAAAACAAATATGGTGAAATGGGGCAAAAAAAACTCCGACGACCTGTATTGTGGCTGTGGAGAGGTACAAGATATGGGACATCTCCTGTCATGCAGGGACTGCCTTGTAGCTGTGGAGAGGTACAAGATATGGGACATCTGTCATGCAGGGACTGCCTTGTGGCTGTGGAGAGGTACAAGATATGGGACATCTCCTGTCATGCAGGGACTGCCTTGTGGCTGTGGAGAGGTACAAGATATGGGACATCTCCTGTCATGCAAGGACTGCCTTGTGGCTGTGGAGAGGTACAAGATATGGGACATCTCCTGTCATGCAAGGACTGCCTTGTAGCTGTGGAGAGGTACAAGATATGGGACATCTGTCATGCAGGGACTGCCTTGTAGCTGTGGAGAGGTACAAGATATGGGACATCTCCTGTCATGCAGGGACTGCCTTGTGGCTGTGGAGAGGTACAAGGTATGGGACATCTCCTGTCATGCAAGGACTGCCTTGTGGCTGTGGAGAGGTACAAGATATGGGACATCTCCTGTCATGCAAGGACTGCCTTGTGGCTGTGGAATGGTACAAGATATGGGACATCTCCTGTCATGCAGGGACTGCCTTGTGGCTGTGGAGAGGTACAAGATATGGGACATCTCCTGTCATGCAAGGACTGCCTTGTGGCTGTGGAGAGGTACAAGATATGGGACATCTCCTGTCATGCAAGGACTGCCTTGTGGCTGTGGAGAGGTACAAGATATGGGACATCTCCTGTCATGCAGGGACTGCCTTGTGGCTGTGGAGAGGTACAAGATATGGGACATCTCCTGTCATGCAGGGACTGCCTTGTGGCTGTGGAGAGGTACAAGATATGGGACATCTCCTGTCATGCAGGGACTGCCTTGTGGCTGTGGAGAGGTACAAGATATGGGACATCTCCTGTCATGCAGGGACTGCCTTGTAGCTGTGGAGAGGTACAAGATATGGGACATCTCCTGTCATGCAGGGACTGCCTTGTGGCTGTGGAGAGGTACAAGATATGGGACATCTTCTGTCATGCAGGGACTGCCTTGTAGCTGTGGAGAGGTACAAGATATGGGACATCTCCTGTCATGTAGGGACTGCCTTGTGGCTGTGGAGAGGTACAAGGTATGGGACATCTCCTGTCATGCAAGGACTGCCTTGTGGCTGTGGAGAGGTACAAGATATGGGACATCTCCTGTCATGCAAGGACTGCCTTGTGGCTGTGGAGAGGTACAAGATATGGGACATCTCCTGTCATGCAGGGACTGCCTTGTGGCTGTGGAGAGGTACAAGATATGGGACATCTCCTGTCATGCAGGGACTGCCTTGTGGCTGTGGAGAGGTACAAGATATGGGACATCTCCTGTCATGCAGGGACTGCCTTGTGGCTGTGGAGAGGTACAAGATATGGGACATCTCCTGTCATGCAGGGACTGCCTTGTAGCTGTGGAGAGGTACAAGATATGGGACATCTCCTGTCATGCAGGGACTGCCTTGTGGCTGTGGAGAGGTACAAGATATGGGACATCTTCTGTCATGCAGGGACTGCCTTGTAGCTGTGGAGAGGTACAAGATATGGGACATCTTCTGTCATGCAGGGACTGCCTTGTAGCTGTGGAGAGGTACAAGATATGGGACATCTTCTGTCATGCAGGGACTGCCTTGTAGCTGTGGAGAGGTACAAGATATGGGACATCTCCTGTCATGCAGGGACTGCCTTGTAGCTGTGGAGAGGTACAAGATATGGGACATCTTCTGTCATGCAGGGACTGCCTTGTAGCTGTGGAGAGGTACAAGATATGGGACATCTCCTGTCATGCAGGGACTGCCTTGTGGCTGTGGAGAGGTACAAGATATGGGACATCTCCTGTCATGCAGGGACTGCCTTGTAGCTGTGGAGAGTTACAAGATATGGGACATCTCCTGTCATGCAAGGACTGCCCCCAGAAATGCACCCTCGAGGATTTATGGCTTGCAAATAAAAAAGAATTTTACGTAGCCCAATACTGGGCAAAAAAATCTTTAATTTAATTTGATGGTCCGGACACGATAAAGAAAGAAAGAAAGAAAGAAAGAAAGAGTGGACGTCTAAGCAGGTGCAACTGTGCATTTAGACGGTAAAAAAGGTATTAAAACAAACTATACGAACTGTACAGGATTCAACGGGCTCAGGACAGGGTCCAGCAGCTTTTCCGTATACACCGCCCGTCTCATCCACCAGACATAACTAACTGCATATGTAGCGTCTTTGATAGACGCTTCGCGTTGGAATTCAGTTTTACCGGCGGGCAGTAAAAGCAAGAAAGTCGATGTTCATGAAAGTTGTAGCTTTTGTGTCGCAGTGCTTCTCTTTTGGGCAAACGGTCCCCCGACCGATTTAATGTCCTTAATACCTTTTTAAAAGACGCTTTCATTGGGATTTGAATTTTTAGATCGGTGGCCTCGAAAAGCTCAGTCACTACAGTGATTGAGCTTTATTCAACTACAAAAACAAGACATTATATAATTAGCAGTATTATAACCAACAAATACACTTTCTGTATTTCTGTTACACTTTACCCTACATATGTTTCGGCTGTGGTCCAGCCATCATCACGGTACACCAGTAGGTTCACCTCACTGTCACCGTTCATTTGGTATTATCACGTCATCACAATGTTTTTGTAGCTTCTGTTCACTTTCAAATGCAGGCTGTGTTCGTCTTACGTCAAAAGCTCGAGGTATAACACTGCGGGTTGCAGCTATAAAACTGTATCTCGTTGTTAAAACATTGGAGTTGTTAAAATTGTTAAAAATTGTTGAAATAACTGGCAGATTTTTTTATTAGATGTTGACATCTAACATCGTCAATGCCCAACAGGCAAAACCTATTTATCAATACCGCAACATCAAGGAGAAACTTCACAAGACGAACGCATCCATTTGGTTTAACAAAATTTGTAAAATCGTGAAGAAAGACATTACACAGTTCGCGCAGGCCAAGTCACTGCTTTACATCCGCCTGGCACAAGCAGTAAGTGCCTAAAGCAGGCCAAGTCACTGCTTTACATCCGCCTGGCACAAGCAGTAAGTGCCTAAAGCAGGCCAAGTCACTGCTGTACGTCCGCCTGGCACAAGCAGTAAGTGCCTAAAGCAGGCCAAGTCACTGCTTTACATCCGCCTGGCACAAGCAGTAAGTGCCTAAAGCAGGCCAAGTCACTGCTGTACGTCCGCCTGGCACAAGCAGTAAGTGCCTGAAGCCGTCACATTTGCCTAAATTTTATTATCGCAGAAGCTGATCTTCAACACCTGCTCACTCCTGACGTGACTAATGCATTAGACGATGCTTACCCGCAGTGATTAGTACAAGTGCTACTTCGTACATCTTCTTGTTGATTCTGTACCCTGCTCCCAAAACCTCTCACACATGACCAGCACCAAAGACAGCTGCATACCCAATGCCATAAAGTGTCTCCAGTCAGCCCTAAACACACTGCCACTCGGCAGCCACAAACGTAAACTTCTTCCCCATTGCTATACAGCCGGTCAGCAGTGACCAGACTTTGCAGCTCAAATATGGGCAAATAAGACAAGTCTACGCTACCTTGTAGACTACTACGGATGAAAGACCAGACATGTGACATTCTTTTCTTAAACCAACAAAATGCACACTTCTTATTTATTATAGATTATAACTTCTTTTTAAAGTAAAATCAGTCCGTGTTTCGGTTCCCTATTATGGAACCATCATCAGGGGCCCGTATCGTGAGTTAAACAAAATCAAAAAACAGCAAATAATGGTACATATTAAAAGTTCAAGATGTAAAATGTAGGTTTTCTCAGTCGCTATTTGTCGGTCCACTGCGTATCAGATGTTGTGTTTGCCTATGGAAGGCTAGGAAATATAAAGTTTATGTGATATACTGTTCGTGGCAGAAGGAAAGATTTGCCTGCGTCCAGAGCGGCTGGCGTGTCCTTCCAATGACAAACGAGGGCCATAAATCCCGACGTAAAGCAGTTGGGGACGTGAAGTTCACCATTCCCATCTGTCGAGGTGAAGAATGCGTGGAGCTATCACTCCATTGCCCTCATACGTCTTCATGGCATGATCCTGAAACAAGTAGACGAACAAACTTACCTTCGATTTTCCTTCTGAAATATTCGTTTAATCCTCGATTACAATGTGCTTGATTTGTGCGTTTTTCGGGCAAAAATAAAATTCTTGAAAGGTAGAAACCTAGTCTACAAGTCTTTATATTATATATACCGTGTATTTTGGTATTAATTAAATTTATTTCAATCCAACAAATGCACTAGACTTTATAGGGGCAAGAAATCATTGAAAGAAAGTCTAATGCATTTGTTGGATTGAAATAAATTTAATTACTAGTCTATCAGTGTTTGTAGCGGTTTGGCTTCCGATGGCAGTTACACTAAACTGCGTATAAGCTAGACAAATTTAAACCCTAAAACAGTGCAGCCTATTTCGTTGCTCAACGTCAGGCTATAAAGACTTGTAACGTGGACGGACGGGCTTCAAATACAGACGTAGATGAGGGAGCAGTAGCACTTTATGAAGCTGAGTATGAATGTGACTATTACTGTTAACAGCAAGACATTTGAATGATTACCATACTTAGCAGAACACCTCAGAAGGAAATAGATTTAGAAGTGCGTGTCGTGGCAATAGTCATAGCAATTAATAATATACATATTATCAAATATACGTAGGGCTTTATAATTGTGAAAGTATCCTACGTATTTATAATTTTCTCGAAAGAAAAAGAGAGTTTAAACTGCCAAAGACAACCATTTCCAGCAGCTTCTTAAATACGGTGAATATAAAGCCGATATTACCTGCAATACATTAAACTAAAACGCGTGGACCCCGACTGAAGCCAGACTGGAACAGCGGCGAGCACTAAACCGCCAGCCGTCACGCGAAACGTTCGGAATGAAAGATGATGCGAATTGTCAGATAAGATAATATCTCTGGATTAGAAGATTTAAGTGCTGCTTTCAATAGATGTAGAGGAAGCACAGGCGTGAGTACGGGGTTGTGCCCTGGCACGCCCGAATGTCTGAAACATTTAGTATTTTTCGTGTCATTGTTTTAAGTTTGTATTTTTAAATGTAGTTTAGTTGCTAATTAAAAATACGTTAATTGTTAGTTTCGTTCGTCTGTTTGGTAAATAAAGTAATATTCTTTATGATTGGGAGTTCAATAAATGTTCGCCTTTAATAAAAGAAAACTGCAATACTTTGGGCGCACACCGTAATCAAATGTACTGCGCACGCTTACGATGAGGAGGTGAACTGTATGTGAATAATAATAATAATAATTCTTGGCTCAACAGCCCTGTATGGGCCTGGGCCTCCTCTTGCCTCCTCTTGTCGAGGTTACTAAGTCATGCGCATTCATGGCAGCTGGTGACCGGCCAGCTAGCCGCGCTTAGTGTTCTATCGATCCTGATGTGCACGCCAGAGCCATCTGGCAGGCAGTCAGGAGACTTGGATGAGAATGAACAATTTGCTACGCATTTTTTATTCATGCCGTAAATCTACGACATGGGACCGACGGCTTTACTTCCCCTCCGAAGGAAGTGGTGCTCCGGATTTTTATCATCCTTAAAAATCCATCGACCTCGGTCGGGATCGAACCCGCGAACCTTGGGTCCAGTGGCGAGCACGCTAACCACTAGTCCACCGAGGTCGACTCCTGTATGTGAATGGCACAACGAAATGTGTTAGAGAGTGAACAGTTTATGAACAGCACAGCATCGCC
Source organism: Reticulitermes speratus (assembly GCA_021186555.1). Taxonomy (NCBI): domain Eukaryota; kingdom Metazoa; phylum Arthropoda; class Insecta; order Blattodea; family Rhinotermitidae; genus Reticulitermes; species Reticulitermes speratus. Next base: position 43,234,811 of record JAJKFL010000013.1, read on the forward strand.
ACCCTGGGGGGGGGGGGGTGCTGACATAATGCGATAGCTTGTATCTTAGTTCACAAGGATGTTGAGTCGTGATCAGAGCCTGACTGTACGGAAAGTGACTCAGTTCACTTACAGCAAGTGCAAGGTTAACATGACAGCTAATATACGTGGCACACGGACATAGCGAATGTTTATGATCGTGTATTGCTTTAAAATTGTACTTTCATTGGGAAATATGTCAAAAGTTATGGTCGACATATATCAAATAACTCTGAACATCGGAAGATTTTAGTGTCAAGAACAACGTTCTGACATGTACATCAGTCGAATTACGAAACGTCCCAAAATAGGCTACTTGCATCGTCATAAACATTGGCTGTCAGAATAAGTCTTGCGTAGTAGGTACGGTAGGTACAGTAGGTAGAGTAGGTACGGTAGGTACAGTAGGTACGGTAGGACCCACATTACCTCCACCTTCAAACTAGAAGAATGAGTCCAGATATCACTGATGTGTATCTGGACTTTTTCCATTGTCACTGATTACACAAGCACACGACGTTTCGAAAGCAGAATGCTTCGTCTTAATGTGCATACAATACAAACCTAAGATACAGAAAACATTTCAATAAATAATTAAATAAAACAAAATAAAGAACAAAAAAAGTTTAAAACAATCAAATTGCAAATCAGTATAAAATCCACAAAACTAAATTATACAAACAATTATAAAAATACAATAAACAGCCAATCCCCCTTAAGGTTAAGGTTAAATACAAACAAATAAATCAAGAATAAACATTTAGATCAAACGTACGAATTAAATTCATTTCTTGAAAAACCAGAAACCACTAAGACTAACATTTCACTACGAACAACCTATTATTAATACTAATAAAACAGCAAATAAAACAAATCATTAACTCCTTTATACCCGGAAATAAAAATAAATAATAAAATTGAATGCAATCTGACGCACAAGGCACAAAAAAAACAAGTCAACTTCCAAAAACACAGTGCACCTGAAGACGAAAGCAGCCTGCTTTCGAAACGTCGTGTTTGTGTAATCAGTGACGATGGGAAAATTCCAAATATACATCAGTTATATCTCGCATGTTACACCATTGTCTATAGTTTACACTTAGAAGAATGAGGATAGAAACAGCAGGTACATACATATACATACATACATATATACATTCCAGGTAGGTACGAAGGTTGGTAAATTTCTATGAAGATACACGGCGTCACATTCCGGAATAGTGTAATGTTCTTGTGTTATTTATGCAAATATTAGGTCCTGAAGTCAGACGACTAATCTCGTTCTCATTGCAGACCAAAACAATCCGAACCAACAGATTCAAAGATGGCGATCATCGGCGTGTTGCTGTTTACTGCATTCATACAAACTGTCCATGCTGGGAGGGACATCGCGCTGACCACAGACCAACTGCACACAGTTCTGTGCGTGGAAACCATTGCAGACAGATACTTCGCACCAGGAAGACCTCTTGTCGTCTCACAGCCAGACTCAAGGCAGGAGGTCACGGGCAGACCACTCAGAGAAACTGTGCCACACAAGGACGATCAGCATATACTGAACGCCATGTTGGAAAAGTTAAACGAGAAAACAAGATGGCCGATTGAAATATTTCGACCAAGCAATGATGAGACTGCAGACAGAACAGTTTTACACCACAGTTACATCTTGTTTGTGTGGCTGGAAGAGGGGCTGAGTCTGAGAGAGACACTTGAAAGCCAGGTAGAGAATCTCAAATACAGCAAGTCATGGAATCCTCGAGGGAAGTTCCTTGTGGTTGTAACTGACAGGAGCAATGATCCTCCACACTTGCTGGCCGCAACCTTATGCTCCACATTGTGGCAGATGGCCTATATTGTCAATGTGGTGGTGTTGATCCCACACCAATCTGCATATCCTCTGCTGAACGCTACGAGCAGTACACATAATACCATATCTGATACGTTGAATTTGTACACTTGGTTTCCGTACAAACTTGGAAGATGTGGAGAAATTCGAGAGGTCATTTTGCAGGATAAATGGATTTCTGAAAATAAAGGAAGGTTTTCAGAAAATGTGCATTTATATCCTGCTAAAGTTCCTAAAAGCTTCATGGGTTGTCCCATTAAAGTAGCTACTATAGGAACTGATCCTGCTGTCATTTTGACAGAAACCAACACACTGGATGACGGCAGTATTGCGTACAAAGTGACAGGTCTATCGGTCGAGATACTTGCATTAGCTTGTGAAAAAATGAACCTCACAACAGTTTTTCTTCCACCTGAAATAGGTGCTGAACCGGAATCATACTTTAGAGTGCTGCCTGACTTGGAAGATGGTTTATGTGATGTTCTCACTGGTGCCATTCCTCTAATACCTATGCTTGTGACGTCATCCTATGATGCCACAACGCCCTACGCATATGGCGGAATGAAAATGCTTCTTCATTGCCCAAAACCTATTCCTGGAATGGAAACGATACTGACAACTTTCTCGCTGTCTGTCTGGTTGACAATGGGTCTTGTGCTGCTGCTAACCACTGCTGTCTTCTGGTGTGTCGGCAATGGTCACTACCGGTCTCTGCTTAAGGAGACACACACATACAAGTCACTATCCCACTGTTTCTTCAATGCTTGGGCTGTCTTTATGGGAGTGTCTGTCCCACAGCAGCCCACCGCTTCTAACCTTAGAGTTTTCTTCTGTCTGTATGTGTGTTACTGTTTCGCTATTACTACTGTGTTCCAAGCATTCTTCGTTTCTTATCTTGTGGAACCGGAACATGAAAAGAAGATTGAAACATTAGACGAACTCCTGCATTCAGACATAGTTTATGGTTACAATCCAGGTATTGACATAGCTTCTCTCACCATACCATATCCAGAACTGTCAAATTTCAATGAACGCAAGAAACTCAGGGAAGACTGTAGCGATACACTGAAATGTTTTGAACGAATGGTAACAAAGGGCGACATTGCTGCAATAGCTGCACCAATGTTCGCAAGTTATCTTGCAAGTCAAAGGGGAATTGTTGATGTCAATAAGATAATCTGTAGCTTTGACGAAACTATTATTTCTGCAGCTATAACAATTCTTTTCAAGAAGGGAAATCCACTTCTGGACAGAGTCAACGTGCTTATACGACGCTATTTGGAAGCTGGTTTGCTGGAAATGCGTTGGTCAGACCTGCAGCATCAATCTCTTTTGAGAAGCAGGGGAAAATTAAAAGAAGGTAGTGATATTTTCGTCGCCTTTTCTGTTTCTCACCTGATGCCAGCATTTGTGGTGCTTGTTATAGGAAACATCTTGAGTTCAGCGGTGTTTATTGTGGAGTTGACTAGCAACAGGGTCTGGAAACAAATGAAATTAAAGAATTAAGAAAGATAGGATGCGTTTTTGTAACAATGCGTGACTGTGTCATGTTCAAGCTGGCGTTGTACGTGTACAGAGCGTCATCTATGCATACAAAGTACGTAGGTTGCATGGGCGTTTTCACAGCAAACACACACACGCACATACTAGTTAAGGAATATTATTAAAAATGTCTGATATTTGTTCACAAAAATGTAACACAAACCTTGTTGCACATGTGTGCCATTTTCATTGCAGAATTTAATACTGTGTTAGAATGATGAATCATCTACTGTGTATTAATCAATATATATGTTGCCGTAAACCGAATACATACACAGGAGTTTAAAACCACAAACAAAATTTATTAATTCACCTCAAACACGTTTCAGCCTCACAAGGCCATCATCATGGATTTCGCAAATGTAACAGTAAAAAGCACCAGTCTTACATTGAAAAAATGTAAATTAACTACATAAATTTTATGTTGCTTTCAACGTGCATTTTCACTTAGTATTCAGTAACACACACTCAAACTATACTAATAAAACTATAAAATAGTTTGAGTGTGTGCATTTGTTGGTTACTGAATACTAACTACATAAAATTTACAAAATGGTAAAACCATTGCCTGGTATAGTAAAGTACTTATGTTAAGAGTACTTATGATCATGCAGCCACTGTAATGAGATACAGAGGTATATCGTAAACTATATAAGAAGTAGTTCGTATATCAAAACTTTGTACGTGCATAAAAGCTATGGGTATCGTGTTGTTAGTGACTTAGCTGCACGGCGTTTTACTGGAACTGCATCATGGGAGTTGATCGTTGGATCCAATTTTGTGTTTTGTGGTTACCCATTGTATTTTTGGTTACCCATTGTATTTTTGGTTACCCATTGTGTTTTGTGGTTACTCATTGTGTTTTGTGGTTACTCATTGTGTTTTGTGGTTACCCATTGTTTTGTGGTTACCCATTGTGTTTTGTGCTTACCCATTGTATTTTTGGTTACCCATTTTGTTTTGTGGTTAACCATTTTTTGTGGTTACACATTGTTTTGTGGTTACCCATTGTGTTTTGTGGTTACCCATTGTATTTTGGTTACCCATTTTGTTTTGTGGTTACCCATTTTTTGTGGTTACCCATGTTTTAGTTACCCATTGTGTTTTGTGGTTACCCATTGTGTTTTTGGTTACCCATTGTGTTTTTGGTTACCCATTGTGTTTTGTGTTACCATTGTGTTTGGTTATCCGTTGTGTTTTGTGGTTACTCATTGTGTTTTGTGGTTACCCATTGTGTTTTGTGGTTACCCATTGTATTTTTGGTTACCCATTGTGTTTTGTGGTTACCCATTGTTTTGTGGTTACCCATTTTGTTTTGTGGTTACCCATTGTGTTTTGTGGTTACCCATTGTGTTTTGTGGTTACCCATTGTGTTTTGTGGTTACCCATTGTTTTGTGGTTACCCATTCAGGTGCCGGACAATGTTTCTGCAGTAGTCAAAACAATGAATAACATACAAGCCTGACAATTTAAGTGTGTTACATGAATACTAATGTGTTCACTCATTTTGTCAGCCTATTTCCAAGGTTCTAGCAATACACTCAATTGTACTTATATTACACATGTGTACATGTGTAGCAGTACATTCAGTTGTATTTAAATTATAAGGTAAATCTTGGTCTGTCAGACACTTTCATGTTTGACTGAGTTTTGAAACTGAACACGGGGAGAATAAAGTTTGATTCGAGTTTACTGATGTCAACTTGAAAAAGACATATTAAGACTTAAATTTACCATGTTATTAATTCGGTATGTTAGTGTCAAACTGAACTTGTGATAGGTTTCCTTGCACACAGCAATTAAAAATAAATTTCTTTGCAAAACAGAAAAATGTGAAGCTCAGCATACACAGAGTCATATTTATGATGCAGTTACATGATATTACTTTTGTAGGAAATATGTTGATTTCAGTAGTGTTTGTTGTTGAATTAACTGATAAGAGGATCTGAAAACAAAGTAATTAGTGTCTCAAACAGTTAGTGTGTAAGGATGTGGTATTAGTGTCATGGTTTTAAATACACATGATTATGTTATGGATGTTGATTAAATTTACTTCCAAACATAATGAATGTATGTATATTGCATGTATATATTTATAAGATATATATGCACATATTAGTAATGGAATATTACAAATAGCTGTTAATTTCGTTCACCAAAAACATAACAGAATAATTTTCATAGTCACATGGTAGTTTGGTTACAGAAAGTCATACAATGATTTGGTTTTAACTCATTCCTAATGGATGTACTTTATTACATACATTGAAGTTTCAATTGTTCATGCAATGAAGTGACAAAGTATGCTGATGCCATTCCATTACAGTCTACAACTGCAACTTATCCTGGACAGCAGTCTACATCTGGTGTTTATGACCAGAAGACAGGCAATGACTTCTACTAGACACATGTCACCAACAGATACTTGAACAAATGACAAAATGCATAGTACATTAATATCACATTTTAGATACTTTAGACCTTGGAATTAACTATCGTCACCAATTTAGATTGTTTCCAAGTTGTTTTCAAATCATTTTATGACAGTTAATCAGTGGCTTCAATGTTGTGTATTTTGCAATTTTAAAGTCAGAATCAACACTTCAGAAACTGTTCCTCTCCTGTATACATTTTAATACACAGTTGCGACAGTCTGATTGTAAACATGTGTTTCTGTCATAAGCATAGTCATCAACAATATAGAAGTTTGAAAATGCACAGTTCATGTAAGAATTCTGACCGTCACTAATTTACTGATTGTATTGAAAGGAACAAAGTTGAAAATTTAATACAACTACAGTTGTACCAGTAAATTGAACCGTCTTATTTTTCTTTAGCACTATGATCCTTTAGTTTTGGATGTGGCTTCCCTCATGCCAGATGCCCATTCTGTTCTGTCCACAGCTCTTGTTCTCTCCATTTTTTCATGCCCACATTCCTCAGGTGCAACTCAGCATCACCCATCTACCTTGGTACAGGGATTCCCCTTTTTTTCCCTCCTTTCCTCCTGGCTGCCTTCCAGTAACTTCTGTCCTGTTTATATACCATCCAATCTTACAACATGCCAAAGCCATTCCAATCTATGCACTTTAATGACAGTTACAGTATCTAACTAACTAATTCCATACAGCACAGTCCTTCTTGAGAAGCTAGCAGGTCCTCAGCTATTCAAGAAATTCCCCGCGTTTTATGGAACCCGAAGGTTCATTACCACATTCACAACAGCCCCGCCACCTGTTCCTATCCTGAGCCATATCAATCCAGTCCATGCCCCCCATCCCACTTCTTGAAGATCCATTTTAATATTAGCCTCCCATTTACACCTGGGTCTTCCAAGTGGTCTCCTTCCCTCAGGTCTCCCCACCAAAACCCTGTATGCACCTCTCCCCTCACCCATATGTGCCACATGCCCCACCCACCTCATTCTTCTTGATTTGATCACCCAAATAATATTTGGTGACGAGTACAGATCATAAAGTTCCTTGTTATGTAGTCTTCACCACTCCCCTGTTACCTCATCCCTCATACGCCCAAATATCCTCCTCAGCACCCTATTCTCGAACACCCACAACCTAAGTTCCTCCCTCAGTGAGAGAGACCAAGTCTCACACCCATACAAAACAATAGACAAAATTATAGTTCTGTATATCTTAATGTTTGTATTTTTGGATAGCAAACTGGAAGATAGAAGATGCTGCACCGAATAATAACAAGCATTCCCCGACTTCAATCTGCTCTTTATTTCTTCCTGAATGGAATTTCGATATGTTACGGTTGTTCCCAGATATTTGAACTGTTCCACCCTTTCAAAGGATTTATTATCTATCTTTATGTTCGTGATTTTGTCCTGCATTCTGATCTCGAGACATGACCACGTACTTAGTGTTCTCAGCATTTACTTCTAGACCAATCTCCTTACTAGCGACTACCAAAGCTTCTGTATTTTTCTTTATAGCATGTACGTTTCCGCCCAATATATTAACATCATCAGCATAAACTAGAAGCTGATGTGTAACATTTAATTTCAAGCCCTCCTGGTTTGCCTGAACCCTCCTAATGGCATATTCCAAAGCAAAGTTGAAAAGCAATGACGATAAAGCATCTCCTTGTTTCAAACCATTCTTAATAGGAAATGTGTGAGACAAATGTTTGCGTACCCGGACTCTGCTATAGGTTTCATTTAGACACTTTTTACTAGCCTTACTAGTTTCATAGGGATACCAAATTCAATGAGAATATTATACAAGATGTCCCTCCTAACTGAATCATAGGCTTTCTTGAAGCCTATAAATAGCTGATGCACTGCCTCGTTGTATTCCCATTTTTTCTCAAGTATTTGACGAATGCAGAATATATGATCAGTAGTCGACCTGTTACGTCTAAATCCACACTGATGCTCCCCAATAATTTCCTCTGCATATGGAGTTAACCTTGACAGAAGGATGTTGGATAGAATTTTGTATGTGGTTGACAAAAGTGATATGCCTCGATAATTACTGCAATCTGTTTTATCGCCCTTCTTATAAATAGGTACAATGATTGGCTCCTTCCACTGCTCAGGCAATTCCTCTTTATTCCAAATAGAATTAATAAGTTTATGGATCTCAGAATGAAATGTCCTACCTCCTGCTTTAATCAGTTCTGTTGGATGATCAATACCTGGTGATTTGTGCCTTTTTAGCTATTCAATAGCCATCTCATCATCAGAGTCACTGGGCTCAGGCACCAGTGGCTCTGCAGTATGTATTTCAGTCTGCCTAACATCATTAACCCCATGTACATTGAACAGCTGAAAGAAATGATTCCTCCACCTAGCCAAGATACTGTGAAAGTCTGCAACCAGATCACCTTTCTCATCCTTTACTACATCAGTTCTAAGCTTGTAACCCTTCTTAAAGTCATTGATGCCCATATACAAGTCTCTGATATTCTTGTTCTTATTGTTTGTTTCAGGCTCATTAATTTTAGCCATCAGATATTCCTTCTATTTGTTCCTAAAATATCTACTAGCTTCACGTCTCACATTGTTCAGATTATCTACATTACTTTGGTTTGGATCCTGTAACCACAGCATTTTAGCCTGCTTCCATTGATCTAAAAATTTTTAACATTCTTCGTCAAACCATGGTTTATGCTGCTTCCTTTCATACAGCCCTAGACTCTCTGTAGCTGACATTTTGATACTCTCTTTAATGTTTCCCCAAGCCCTATTTATGTCCTCACTAACATTTAAGTTCTCCAAAGCTGCAAACCTGTTTGAGATCTTTATCTGATACTGTTTCCTAACCTCTAGTTCACTTAGCTTCTTGAGATTAAATCTCTCTGCATTAAACTTCTGTGCTGCTTGTTTACTTACAGCGAGTCTTTCTCTAACTTTTGCAACCACCAGATAGTGATCAGTATCACAGTCAGTTCCCCTGAAAGATCGCACATACAGTATACTTGAATGCCATCTCCTATCTATCTATATGTGATCGATCTGATTATGGGTCTTCCCACTGGGAGAGGTCCAGGTGTATTTATTAATGCTTCGGTGCGGGAACATCGTGCTTTTAACAACTAGATCTTTTCATGTGGGAAAGTTTACAACTCTAACACCATTATCATCACTATCCTCATGTAAACTCTTATTCCCGATTGTTGGTTTGAAAGTATCTTACATTCCCAATTTTGCATTAAAATCTCCTAACAGAATTTTCATATCGTACTTAGGAAAATGATCAAAAACCTGTTCTAATTCCTCATAGAAACTGTCCTTTGAGTCATCACTTTTCTCCTCAGTTGGTGCATGCACATTCAGAACAATGATATTACACCAGCGACCTCTCAGCACTATATATGACATCCTATCACTAACAAACTCTACTCTCTTAATTGCTGATACTATTCTACTGATGTACAAAAAAAACCTGTTCCCAGTTGATCACTTTCATTTCCTTTTCCATATACAAAGTATAATCCCCTGCTCTTACTGTGCCTCCTTTGTCCCACCTAACCTCCTGCACACCCACTAAATACAATTTTTACCTAGCTAATTCCCTGGCCACTGTCATAAGTGACCCTGACCTATACAGGCTCCTCACATTCCAAGTCCCAAATCTCATATCCCTTTTCCATTGCTTAAGTTGTACCAAAGAATCAGTCCAGGTGTGAGGCTTTGTGCTGTGTTTCGTAACATTGTAATTTTTTATGGTGAGGAGTTGTTAGCACCTCGCCCAAACCACAAGCTAAAGGACCACCCCTTGTCGACAGTCTGCGACTGCTTATTCAATGTATTCGCAGATACCCTCCACATCCAGAGGCCATTCCTCCATCCACAACCTGAGGATGTGCCATGCAGTGGTGACAGGTGGTAAGATTACACTCGGTCTTATAATTGTCGTATAATGGCATACTTTTAATGACTGTGTTGTATATCTTTTCTTCAGTAAATGGCCTAGTGCATGGTTTTTGTGGCAGTAAAGCCTTAGATTAGTTCTGAAGATGAAGGCAGCACACTCACCCCAAACACCGGTAACCACCTACTATACTACACTGTGTCATGGCCCAGAAAGCCATAATCCATGGAATCTTCAAACTCATAAATATTATTAATTACACTGAAATTTCTACAGGCAATGAAAGGTTCACATTTGGACCTTTTGGTATGTGAGGGTTTGTGGGAACACAAATGGAACTGAAGGGGAGGGTATGGCAAAGCAGGAGGCTGCTTTGCCATACCCTCCCCTTCACCCCCACTCCATTCACAATTGCACTAAAAAATAACGAACGTCAAAATTATCAAAAACCTACTAAATACACTTATTAGGAAATATTATTTTACATTATATTTTCTCTGACATATTTCTGCTCACATCAAAATATAATACAAAATAATAACCTGCATTTATTGCCCAATACCGTGTATTCAGTTGTTTTGTAACAGTGATACAATGCACGGAAAATAAACAATATGAAGATTCAAAATTACTCTTCCGAGTTCTGAAACAATGTAGCCTGACTGATGGGTACCGAGGTTTCAGTCAGGACATACTGCCTCCATCCGACTGCCTGTGAAAACAGACCCAGAATGCTCCTCCAAAACATTCATAACCATGTACCAGACTACACGGTGTCCTAACCCAGACAGCATTATGAATCCTCACCACTGTCAGCACCTAAAATCTTGTACCAAAGAATATAAAGAACAAATGAAGTGTGGATGGAAATGTCATGTTGGGAAAACTGTATTACAGGAAGTGCAGTATGTTTTTTAAAGACACTGTATTTAATACCACATTCTTTTTCCGCCAACTGTGTACAGTTTTCTCACACTTTGCCTCTCAAACAAACTTAGGAAACGAGATCTGAAACACTTCCTGGTTACAGACATTATCAGTATAAATAGATTTTTGGGTCAGAACCACATACAATGAATTTCGAAGTTCTATTAAAATTATATCACAAGGACACTCACACACTCAAAACTATTTACAATGTTGAACATTCTCGAAGTAGAAACAACTGCCTCCATTATACATAACCGTTACCACATGAAATAAATTAAGTACATATGCCATAACTATGATTACGTGAATAAAATCATTTCCGATTATATTTTCTTCACAGCACACAACACTAATACACTAAAGCTGCAGCACTGCCCAGTGTTACACATCAGTGAACACACAAAACAACAACACAAAGTGTAACACAAAATACCAGTTCAATCTGAAGTCACTGAGGTCCCAGACGTCAGTGTGCACAGACAACGACCACATGGTCACTCTTAATCACTTGGAACAGCATTTTGTCACTGCTGCCTGTGAACAATTACATTATTTTAAATGGCAATCCACCTCGTATTGTTCACACAACAGTTTGTGTTGTGAGCAACACAACTGACGAAACATAAAAACACTTCATATAAGGTAAAGCTGTCTCCATGTTTCATTAAGCATCACACAGTGAGGGTATAGAGGGGTGTGGAGGTACAGCACATACAACTCCATACATTCTTCCCCTGGAACTAGACAGAGATAAGTGGTTTGCTTGCTGGCCCAGCCACTTTACCCTGAGTACAGACTGAACAGGAGGCTGGGCTGGCCTCAGAGGTTGTCTGCATGCTTTGAAGATGAGAGAAAACTTCTCCCCTGCCTGAAATTGATGGATGATTCCTTGGTCATCCAGCCCACATTACACAGAGAAAGGGCATTCATCCCGGGTTTACAAGCACCCTGAGACAGATCAATCCCATCAGGAATATCACATCTTATGTAAGATGATGTTAATATCTTCCACCTATGTCTAGGCCCCTCAGCTAACCTCTTCCATCAAGTTGCGAACAACGCTCAGTGAACTGCTTTCTCTTCCATTCAGTTTCTATGACCTACAAAGCATATAATTTCTGAAACCTCACATTCATGCTACATGCCCTGCCAATCGCTTCCTTCTTAATTTTGTAACCTTGACATTATTTGGTGAAAACTACATTTTATTATGCAGTGTAGTGAATTATAACCATAATAACACAGTGCACAAACTTCACACAATGTCTATTATTTTACATTATAAAAATTATACTTGCACACTAACTTGTTCCAGGACAGTGCTGAGGTAACTATCCCTTACTTCCTGTGGGAAAAGGTTCACCATGACAGCAAAGAGTTCCTTCTCTTTGTAACGCCAGTGTTCGCTCCTTCTCCTCTGGTGACTTTTCCTACAGAAAAATATCATGCAGAGCACAATATAATATACTTAGAAAGACATATAGAAAAATTATGTGCCACGACTCAAACACCACGTACAAGAGACACTCACTAGAATGGTGGTTTCAACCTTTAACGATTTGGTCATTTTAGTCTTTAGGTTAGGTTCAGTTAGGTTAGGTTAGTTGGTTAGGTTAGGTTAGGTTAGGTTAGGTTAGGTTAGGTTAGGTTAGGTTAGGTTAGGTTAGGTTAGGTTAGGTTAGGTTGGGCCTGCCTGCCTATCTATGTATGTACACACACACACATATATATATATATATGTACATATTTGTTTATGTAGTTATTCATTAATTCGTTCATTCATCACTCATTTATTTATTTATTGGCAGAAGGTAATGTTCTCCAACCAAACATTACATCCAGAATATCCTCATTTATAACTGTAAGTGAAAAAAGGGCAAAAAGAAAAAGGGAATCTTTTGTGGGTAGAAAAGCCATGGCTTGAATTTAACCCCTCACCTCCATCAATTATCTCTATTTTGGATGAAAATATAAATTTAATTCCAACCCTTAAATCTTGAAATGTGGCTGGCAGTAGGCTGCAATCTGTAGCAATGTGGTTGGGCAGGACCAACCAGTTGATACCACCTCTCCAATAGTTCGTTGTTGTCAGCACTTATAAGTTCCATTTCAAAATCTTGATTCTCAGTTGTTTTAAGTAAATGGAGCATTACCAACACAGTGACTCAAAACCATTACATATGACACATTTTTCCTGCAATGAAAAGCAGATATATGACTGATATGCATGTCATTATATTAATTCACTATTATATTAGTCATATTGGTCATTAGGTTAGGTTAGATTATGTTATTTCTTTATTTTTTATCTTCTGATTCCATAAAGTACAATAACTTGCTGAGCAACTCCTAGCTTCTCATAAGGGACTATGCTCCATAAGTTTTTGGTCTCTATATTAGGTGATATAAATGAATGTTTTTTGCAATCCTCAACACAAAGACTGAACAGCCACAGAAGGAGGCAACAAACGGTCTCCAACAGTACTGCCAACATCATGCCCATTCCATCATATCCTATGACATTTATTCACGTAATTCCAACTACTTTTAGTTGCATTTAGTTGGAATTATATGAATAACATGCTCATTGTACGGAATATGAATAGTATTCAGACCCCATGACCTATTCCTTGAATCTCTACGCGCTCGTGAAGCCACCTCGATAAATAGGTGACCCTGGCCCACTAGGGGCTGTTGTGCCTTGGCATTGGGAGGGGGGGGGGGGACCCTATTCATTACACTCCAACAGACAACTAACACACTGTCGATGTTACATTCACCAGCCCTATGATGGAGACACCTTCATCCCTCAAACTGTTGCACAACCCAATTAAACCTTAAATATCAAGTGCACCTTATCAAATCAAACAGGCCAGCTAGAAGGTAAGTGTGTGAAGATTCTGATGTGTTGCATACCTTCACCACAGACACTCTTCATGTACTGCGTCACAACGGACAGGAACACAATTACTTAATGCTACCTTTTGGTTCAGTCAGCGATACTCTTGCAGAACCCTGGCAGTTAAATCATGTGATGCAAATTTGCCCGTAAAAATGCCTTTCTCTTCCATTTATGTGGCACTAACCACAACCACTCGGTGCTGGCTACGGTCCCTCGCCTTGTGAAACGTGCGAATTGCATTGCACGTACACAGGTTCACTCCGTTTTGCATCGTTGCATAGCTTATTTCGTATCAGAATTAACAGCAATATATTTCGTAAATTGAGACGTTTCATTCAAATTGCACATATGGAGGTTTCGCTCCCACGTTCCACTTTTTTGATAGGATTTCTTTTATCCTCATATAGACCGATACGATGAACAAGGAACGATATACGAACACTATACACCACCAAGTTTAGGCTCCAGTTTTCCAACTATAAGTATATATGAAACAAGGACAAAAACAACAAATATATAGACGCAGATTTACATGTTTGTTTGCTTTTACTGTAATTCTTATATTGTTTACTGTAACTACTCTCTGGACGTGTCGAATATCATTCTGTAATGATTTCTAGGACGAAATACAATTTTTGGATTCTTACAATTCCACGATAAAAGACACAGGTGTGACAGATATAATCAGTGGTGGAAATGGAGAAGTTTGTTATGGAAGTACTGAAGCAACCACCACCATGACCAGCATCATCAGCCAATCTTGGGGCTGTTGTCTCCACATGCCTAAGTATTAGGATTCCCCAAGTACCAGATTATGGAGTAAAAAAATTATACTGTACATATACAGAAAAACTGAGCAATTCAGTATGCAGCCCAGCAGCGTAAATCATAAGGCATAGTTAAAGATAAGGCACTTGTGCAGAGTAGTAGGGCTTAAAATCAGTTCTGTCACACAATTTTTGTGTATTTATACGCCCAGAATAAATTAATGACTTGACTGAACTTGTGTGGGCTGTGGCGAGGTTCGTGTTTTCAAACTACTTCCTGGACCACTATGTTTCCTCATTCATCTATTTATTAGTATGTTAGTTATGCAGCAATTGGACAAAATAGTGAGAATTACACACAAACACACACAAAAGATCATTACAAAGATATGAAATGTAGGATGCACACTGCAGATTGTGAATTTGAGAGCAGTTGTATACAGGAAAAAGAAAGATGCACCCATTGATACAAGCCAAAACACTGACACTCAAGTGGACTCGATACCTACATATGTGGACATCATGAGCATTACCTGTGGCCACAGGTCACTGTAGTGGATGTTGAACACACAGCCACATGCACAAAACATGCAGGTCGGTGTGTTCATCTGCATCTTGATGTTGTAGGCATATGGAAAATTGTATCTATAGAGGACAATCTACTGGAAACAGATGTGTGCTTCAAAAGAAGTGTTAGAGCTGCAATTGATTGCATTGAAGTACAGCGCCATTGAAACTGATGGACTTAGTTTTGAGATGCAATAACTTTTATGAGAAGAGAGATAGACATCAACTCATAGTCTTCATACACACCTTAAAAGACAGCAATGTGCGCACCATTCATAGCCCTGCAAACATCTAGACAGTACTCAATGTCTTGCCATGTTTGTTGAGGTATTTTCAGAGTGACTGCCAGTACCCTTGTGTTAATTCTGTATTACAGGTGATGCAAATATTGAATTTTTGTAAATGAGTCTTTTTATAAATCCCCACAGAAGAAAATCCAGTGGTGAGAGGTCTGTATTTCATGAGGGCCACCTCTTCCAGTCCACCAATTAGGAAGTCTGACATTCAGGACACTTAGTACCTCATGACTGAGGTGGGGAGGACCATCACATTTTTCAATGAAGTTCTCACCTTCTTCATGTTCAATTCCACCAATCTGTGGAAAGACAAACAACTGTAACGTACCCAGGTAAATGTGTGCCATCAGTGTATTAAAGTGCTCTTAATTTCTCCTTGCATGCAATTTTAATTTGTTCGTCCTGTTTCAAAATATTTGAACTTGTCACATTCTCAAATGACTGTCTACATTTATGGTGAGATTTTGTCCTGAATTTTGTGCACAAGACATGAACGTATGCTTAAAGTGGGAAAATTAAATGAGAAAAACAGTGCTAGGAATACAGCAGGAGAGTGTGGTGTTATGGTCACAGACTGAATCATGTAGTATATATCGGCTGTGTACTGCAAAACCTGGCGTAGCAATCAGAGCCCTCTGTACTTACGACTAAACTAATAAATATTGCTTCATACATGCTGCTCACTAGGATCTTTGGGACACATTTGTTATCAATGACATTTATTTTGTAATTGATACAGAACACATGCACCCAATAAAATAATCCAAGTACATCAAATAATACAAAAAAGAGTAACAACCATGTCTTGAAACCATAATAAAATACTACACCTCTATTCTTTTGTAATTTAGAAGTTTGCAATAAATTATTTACAAAATCCATATTTCATCCATTTAAATAAATAAAATGTTACTCAAACTCTAAGGCTTTAAAAAACTGTTGCCAAATTTATTTTCAGTATATCTGAACAAGTAGGTGTTACACTGCTTTAAACAGCATTCCCATGCACAAAATGAGGAATCGGGGAATGCCATAGTAGCCTGAGGGAACTTGTGATGAAGCCAAATTTATGCTATTTCCAGACTAGTTATCTCTTCATTATTTGCAGATGCTCACACAACTTACATTTGTCCTTAAACTGCCACCTCCTACTGGGGCATTGCAGGACTGAGCTAATCTGTATGAAGCACAAACACCTTTCAACGACATTTAGGGGAATTACGATTGTTCCTGCCAGTTCCAGCACAAACTTTGTGACTGTAACCGAAAGCAAATTTAATTACCCCACACTTACATAAAAAATTTTCCTTCTTTGAAGCATTGGGATTTGGCTGTATTTCCATTTTTGAATGACTGGTTCTCTTTATACTGACAAACACATCAATTTTCAATATCACTAAGAGCAATCCAGAATAAAACTTCGAATCTGCTCTTCTGTACCACTAACTATAATACCTCACATAATGGAGAAATCTTGACAGAAATGCCATGTAAAAATGTCACAAACCTTCACAGAATGAGTGCAACTTTATGCACCTATCAATAACACTCCCAATGGATATCAATATGAAAGATCAGATGTGAAGGAAATGTTCATTTCCCACGACAAATACAAGGACATCATTTTATCTGACAATTCACATCACTCTGGACTCAGACCACTTTGCATGATGGCAGTCAACACAGTGCTTACCGTTATTCAAATCTGCCACGAGTCAGGGTCCACACACTTTAGTTCAATGTAATGCAGTTAATATTAGGGTTCTACTCACTGTATTTAGAGAAAGCGCTGACGTTTCCTTCTGCTCACTAACACACACACAGACATGCATACACGCACACGCATGCTAGTCAGATCTAAAAAACTTACTGTTCACTACACATCAAAGCTTTATAAGTGAGCTAATGGGAAATGACTAGCAACTGTCCCTATATCAGTTAGTATGGTAATGCCTTATACCATTACATTACGAAGTACTGAATACTGTACCTTTACAGCTGCCTTCCAAAACCTTGGTTGACTTGTTTGTGGATGTCAGTTTGGGTGCACATTACAGTAAGCTCCACAACACCAGCTGCAGGAATGAGTCCAGCATTTGGGCTAATGCTCAGAACAAAACCTGGAGGTTGCTCCACAACAACTGCTTCAAATGTGTGTTTGCGTATGCCATTACTCCGCAGGACCACAGTCATACTTGACAGATGTGGTGGATGCAATGTCAAAGGACGTGGCTCAATAGTCCACTCATCTGAGCCAACAGACACATCAAAGTCCCCTTGCCTTTCAAGACAAATATTTAATTACACGTCGATTAGTAAACATGCACATCTGATTGTCTTAATAACATTATGCTTCTCTTGCATTCAAACTTGAGAACAAATAAATATACATCAGCTGACATGTAAGAGTTTTTCACCTAAAAAATAGCTTTCAAAGTTATGGAGCAGGCACGATGAAAATATAATATTCCTAACTAACAAATTAACTAACTTCATGCAGCACAGTCCTTCTTGAGAAGCAAGTAGTTCCTCAGCTAGTCAAAAAATAAAATTCACCACACTTTGAGGATACTAAAGGTTCATTGCCATGTTTACAAAAGCCTGCCACTTGTTCCTGCCTACAGCCAGATGAATTGAGTCCATGCCCTCCGATACTGTTTCTTTAAAAACATACCTACTTAGATTCCATTTTATTCTATTCATTATGCATGGAAGAACCGTTTAGTTTCATAATAGCCTGTTATACGTTAATGAAATATAAATTGGTTTCCTAAACAATCAAATTTTTGGGAAATTTTACATTATTTCCCACACTTTACAAAGGAGCCTAATATACTGTCAGGCCAATGTCAACAATGGTCTAAAACTAAAGGACATTGCTTCCTAGAATAATGCACAGACCAACCATTTGACACTTTACACACAGCATGTTTTTCTCACTGCCATTCATACGTACTTCTTTAGCGACTGTCCTGGAGTCGGTACAGTGACAGCAATATGGGCCGCATGAACCTGGGTTCAATTCCGAACAGGGTCTAAGACATTCTTCTGCTCTCCAAATATCAAGACTGATTCTAGGGCCTACGCAACACCATATTAAACGCTTCGAAGCAGCTCTCTCCCAAGACGGTACAGAAACCAAAGCGAGATGCTCACCACTTACCTCTACTTAGTATCAAGATTATGAATGACTGGAGATATGCTTCTAATCTCGTATATGCATTCATAGCATGCATGAGGATAACTTTACCTGAATCTTCACAGTTTTGCAAGCCGTGACACAATGGTTGACACTTAAAGATATTGCCTTTACGGTAGCTAAGTTGATATAGTGAGTACACAATGCAAGGCACAAATAAAGAAAACATGATATTATTTTTAATCCAACTAATGCACTACACTTTGCTTTAATGATATCTTGTCCCTACATACATTTCGCACACCTTGTGTCATCCTCAGAGGGTCGTCGACAGTTCGCAATCTTCAATACATCCAATTGTTATTCACTCACTTTCACAACACATAATTA
Organism: Reticulitermes speratus; assembly: GCA_021186555.1. Lineage (NCBI taxonomy): Eukaryota > Metazoa > Arthropoda > Insecta > Blattodea > Rhinotermitidae > Reticulitermes > Reticulitermes speratus. The sequence goes on from JAJKFL010000013.1 coordinate 43,253,546, forward strand.
TTGTAAGTTACCAGCACTAAATATCACTTGTTTTTCTATTCATAGTAATTAGCTTATCTTTCTTCAGAGTTTTTTGTTAAAATAAATCATTAAATTTACAATTGAAGATAGTTGTAGTGTAAATTATTAAAAAATATTAAAACTGTATTTGACAGCTGGCTATGTATACTAGTTGTTCGATCACATTTGATCTCGTCCTGCAAAATATAAAATATAAATAAGCTACTATTAGCGATTTATATAGCAATCAATTCATGTAAGCGAAGATGTATATTGTAACATACCTTTTGCTGTGCTGATAACCGCCCTGTGGTGTATTGTGTACTGCCTGGTAATGGAGGTCATTGAAAGAAAGTGTAGTGCAATAGTTCGATTGAAAATAACATTATCTATCAAAATCCACACTACATATATATACAGTGATACCTCGGCTAACGAGTGACCCTGCTAACGAATTTTTCGGCTAACGAAGATTTTTTCGCTGTGTTTCGGACTCGGCTAACGAATGTTTTAGTGGATGCTCGCACTAACATAAAGCAGCAAACATGAACGGTCGGGCCATTCCAGGAGCTTATCTTTTCCGTCTGTATTTGTGTGACAAAGAAATGAGCTGACCACATCACATAGGAGAGACCCACCAACCCGACTGGGTTGTTTACGTTCGAGACAGCGAGAAGTGAGACGCCTGATAACATAAGCTGCTTCGGATTTGATGACGGATGTATATCAGAAGGTGAGAGAGGGCCATCGCTTTGACCTTATTTTGTGCTAATGCAAGTGGTGATCTCAAAATTAAACCAGTGTTGGTCAACCACTCTGAGACACCAAGAATTTTCAAATTTGGAAGAAGAATAGTAAAAACGTTGTGTACAAATTTTCAGTTTAATAGTATAAGGTGTATAATACTGTATATTTTCAGTATAATAGTGTAAAGATTGTCAGTTTTTCATTCTACTTTCCATTCTCCTTCATCCAATTGGGTAGCTGTTTATCTCAGCCTTTGGTGAGTTTTTGCCCTTTTATAGTGTGCTTTTTACTATTTTATAAAACTTATCTTTAAATAGTGGGCAGCATCCAGAACGAATTAAACGATTTTCTATAGAAACCTACGGGAAATCACGTTTCGGCTTACGAATGTGATTCCGGAACGAATTATCTTCGTTAGCCGAGGTATCACTGTATATACAGTGTCCGGCAGAAAAACCTGACGATTTTTAAGTTAAAATGAAATGAAGAGTGTACTATCTTTTTACGTGAATTTATTAATAAATTTAACTTCACCTCAAAGCATTTTAATTACAATATTCACTTCCTGAATATTGTGTCTGTGAGGTGGCGTCCATTGTTGTCAACACATTCCCGCAAGCGTTTCTGGAAGTTCTGCATCACTCGTTGCAGCATGATGGGAGAAATTGCTGCCACTTCGTCCCTGGTGTTCTGTTTCAAGTCCATCGATGTCCTTGGTTTATTTAATTTATTTTATTATAAAAATGTAAGTCCTCATGCAATATTCGGCGCACCGTACGATCAGACATTCTTAACGCAATGGCATTTCTGCTTGCTGATCGCCAAGGGCTTCTGACAAAAGCCTGACGCACTCGTTCGATGTTCTCAGGAGTTCTAAGTGAAGGTTCTCTTCCGGGAGGTTCTCTTTTCGCTGCAGGAGCCGTCTCTCTGACGTTTCTCACCCACAACAGTACAGTATTGCGACTACGGACACTGTCATTCCGATGAGTATTGAAGTGCCGACGAAATACCCGCTGAGTCTTAACAGGATCGTTGATTTTTAAATATGTCTCCACTGCGAAAGCCCGATGCTGTACCGACCAGCTCTCCATGGCAACTGAAATGCTTTGAGTCTTGCTAGAAGGGCGCTCAAGGACAACTTCCCCACGCCAACGGTACCACTCACAGCAGTGTTGCAAAATCGTCAGGTTTTTCTGCCGGACCCTGTATATAAAAACCTTGTTTCATGTACGCAACGAACAGTACATTAAACCCTCTGCCACAGTATCTCTACCAGTTCTGGGCCTGGCAAGTATCTCATCCAACAGTTCATCACTCTTGAGTTTTGGCGTGAAAGTATGAATTACATCTGCATTCCGTCTATGTCTTTGCATGATGAAATATGGATATCAGCAAACCGTGCAGGCATCACATTACACACAATTTCACCTCAGTGTCCCCATAAGTCACACAGTACCATTTGTATAATAGCAAAACATTGCAGCAGAGGACAAAAACAAGACACTTCAAACAGCACTACATCAACAGATCACGTACAATGCATGGCAAAGAGGGCACATATATATAAAATATGGGTCAGAACACCTGCAAGGAAGGAACTGCTTGGAAATACATGTAATGGGAAATTAATTACACAACAGCACTTGCAAACTCTCTCAGAATAGTGTCACAGTAATGAATGAGCTCAATGTGTCAATATGGGATGCTGAAGCTAAGTCCGAATTATTTTTGGAAATCGAGAAATGTACATTTTCTGTTACAATGACTTACAGTAAAAAAGAAAAAAGTCATAATGGCCATATATTGTCACTAGTTAGGTAAGATCTGTTTGTTAGAATCCCTACACCTGTGCACTTCACATGATTACAGAACATCAGAACCATAAAGGTATTAATGTACCGTCAGTTCACCCTCAGTACTCAATAAATAAACTACAAACACAATGGTTATTGTGACACTTGCCACGAACATATATGTTATGCCTTATCAGGTCACCCTTCCTACAGAATGACTTAGTACATACATCACAGTGATATGGTCACTCGGCACTATGGATGTGTAGATGTATCGTCAAATTACCCGTGTCATTGAGTGACTTACTACACATATCACAATTGTACTGTCGGTTAGAACTATGGATATACTGATGTGTCTTGAGTTTACTCTGTCACTGAACAACTGACTTGCACACATCGCAATATGGACGCTACCGACTATGGAGGCGTTGATGTCTATTCAGACTACCTGTCTGACTAAATGACTTACTACACAAATCACAGTTATAAGGTCGCTCCCCAGTGTGGATGCGTTGATGTGTCTTCAGATTACCCTTGTCACTGAATGACTTACTGCACAAATCACAGTTATACGGTCGCTCCCCACATGCATGCGTTGATGTTCTTCAGATTACCCTTGTGACTGAATGACTTACTGCACAAATCACAGTTATACGGTCGCTCCCCACTATGCATGCGTTGATGTACCTTCAGATTACCCTTGTCACTGAATGACTTACTGCACAAATCACAGTTATACAGTCGCTCCCCACTATGCCTGCGTTGATGTGTCTTCAGATTACCCTTGTCACTGAATGACTTACTGCACAAATCACAGTTATACAGTCGCTCCCCACTATGCATGCGTTGATGTACCTTCAGATTACCCTTGTCACTGAATGACTTACTGCACAAATCACAGTTATACAGTCGCTCCCCACTATGCATGTGTTGATGTGTCTTCAGATTACTCGCCTGACTGAATGACTTATTACATACATCACAATGATATGGACGCTCTCCAGTGTGGATGTGTTGATGTACCTTCAATCATTCTTCTCACTAAATGATTTACTACACAAATCACAGTTATATGGTCGCTCCCCAGTGTGCATGCGTTGATGTCTCTTCAGATCATTCTTCTGACTAAATGATTTACTACACAAATCACAGTTATATGGTCGCTCCCCATGTGCATGCGTTGATGTCTCTTCAGATTACCCTTGTCACTGAATGACTTACTGCACAAATCACAGTTATACGGTCGCTCCCCACTATGCATGCGTTGATGTCTCTTCAGATACCCTTGAGACTGAATGACTTACTACATACATCACAGTGATATGGACGCTCTCCAGTGTGCTTGCGCTGATGTACCTTCAGATTATCCTTGTGACTGAATGACTTACTGCACAAATCACAGTTATACAGTCGCTCCCCACTATGGATGCGTTGATGTGTCTTCAGATTACTCGCCTGACTGAATGACTTACTACACACATCACAATGATATGGACGCTCTCCAGTGTGGATGTGTTGATGTACCTTCAGATCACTTTTCCGACTAAAAGACTTACTACATACATCACAGTGATATAGACTCTCCCCAGTGTGCATGCATTGATGTTTCGTCAGATCATTCTTCTCAATAAATGATTTACTACACAAATCACAGTTATATGGTCGCTCCCCAGTGTGCATGCGTTGATGTCTCTTCAGATGACCCTTGTGACTGAATGACTTACTGCACAAATCACAGTTATACGGTCGCTCCCCACTATGCATGTGTTGATGTGTCTTCAGATTACCCTTGTGACTGAATGACTTACTGCACAAATCACAGTTATACAGTCGCTCCCCACTATGCATGCGTTGATGTCTCTTCAGACTACCCTTGAGACTGAATGACTTACTACATACATCACAGTGATACGGACGCTCTCCATTATCTGTGTCTTGATATTCCTGGTAAAGAAATATGGAAAGATTAACCCAAAATGCAATGGTTTTGAAAACAAGGTATCATTGAAATAATACACTTATTACTGAATTACAAGGGTTCTGTGCACATTAATATACATAACAGAATGACTGGTAAATATTTTATAAACACAAGGTCACCTGCAATATGACAGCGAAAAAGAGAGGGAATGAAGGTTATTAGAACATAAATGAGTAAATAACAGAAAAAATGAAATCACTACATTTTTAATAATTGAGGAACAAAGAATTCAAAATTTTTTTGACGGTGATGACATAGGACAAGCCCTAAGAATGCTGGTGATTGTTTTTTTTAACATAAAAGTGACACCTCATATAGAGCACCTGTACAATGCATAGGTCAGTTATGGCGACTGTAAGCCTTGCATAACGGGGGTCAAAGGGGCAGTATGTGGCCTCAGGGGTACATCGATGCTGGCAGAGGTGTACCGTTAAAACCTGAGAAATGCCATTTATTCCTGCCAAGTCCAATCCATGCATGTCCATGTCATGGCCCCTGGTAACGTCTCTGACGGCTAAGACATGGAGGGGCGAAAAGCGAGTTCCCGACGCTGATACTTGGGACAAGCCAGCTAGGGGAGCAAACCCCAACAGAAAAACCAGGTCCTCCAAGTTACGGAGGTTAGGCGCAAGGCCAGCACCCTTGCCCTATAAAAACAACAATTGCTAAAGAATCTCAACGAAAGAATGCCGGACAGATATTTGGATGCAGACCAAGGCGAGTTAAAAGGACAAAAGGAAAAAAATTAATAATAGGAACATGGAATGTTAAGACATTATTAAAAGCAGGGAAAATGCAAGAATTGGATGATCAACTAGCAAACACAAGCTTAGAAATTGTGGCAATACAAGAAACAAGATGGAAAGGGAATGGAGTAATTAACAAAAGGAATTATTCTCTATATTACAGTGGATCTACTTTGAAGAGAGGACAAGTAGGCACTGGTCTTTATGTTAAAAAAAAAAATACACAATCATGTTTTGAACTTCTCACCTGTAAATGAAAGATTGTGTAAGTTGAGAATCAAAGGAAAGTTTAATAACATAACAATAATCAGTGCATATGCCCCAACAGAGGAGAAAGAAACAGAAACTAAAGAACAGTTCTATGAAGAACTACAGAACATGATAGATAATACTCCACGTAGTGACACAATAATCATACTAAGTGATTTCAACGCAAAATTAGGAAAGGAGGATACATACAAAAATGTCACAGGTAAACATACGTTGCACGAACAAACAAGTGAAAATGGAGAATTACGGTGTGAATTTGCAACAGTAAATGAAATGCAAGTAATGAGTACAAAGTTCCAACATAAAACGATACATATGGGAACCTGGATATCTCCTGACCAAAACACAATAAACCAAATTGATCATGTATTAATAAATAAAAAGAAAAGGGATCTAATTGAAGACATTCGAACAATGAGAGGACCCAGCATCGATTCAGACCATTTCCTGGTGAAAACTATCCTTAAGCAAAAGTTACCACTTGCATACAAGAAGAAACCTACACCCAACACACACTGGAATAAAAATGCATTTACAGATACAACAAAAATAAGACAGTACAAAACAGAATTACATAAGAAATTAATAGAACTGCCAGAGACCCAAGAAATCAACAAGGAATGGGAAGGAGTAAAGAATGCCATAATCGAAGCGGCAAATAATATAATCAAAAAAACAAGATAAACAAAATAGAAACGAATGGTGGGATGAAGAATGCCGGAGAGCGATACAAGACAAGAATATTGCCAGGAAGAAATACATGCAAATTAATACAAGAGCAAATCAAGAATATTATAATTCTAAGAGGCTGGAAGCAAATAAAATCTGTAGAATTAAGAAAAAAGAATGGCTTAACAATAAAATAAGCCAAATAGAAGAAAACTTTAAGAAGAACGAAGTAAGGAAATTCTACAAAGACGCCAAAGAACTTGATAAATGGCAAACAAACATGCCAATCCAACGTAAGGACGGAGATGGAAATATAATAATACAAAAACAAAAAATATTAGAAATATGGAAAGAGTATTTTAGAAACTTATTTGAAGAAGATGGAACAACAGCAGATCCAGTCACGATAGAGAATATTGTGGATGATAACCAAGAAATTATACCACCAACCTTCAATTAAATTTGTAGTATTATAAACAAATTAAAAAACAACAAAGCAGCGGGGTCTGATAATATATGCCCAGAATTAATCAAATATGGTGGAAGAATATTGAAATATAAAAATGCATAGACTAATTCTAAATATTTGGGACAAAGAACAGTTACCAGAACAATGGAGGGAAGGAATCATCTGTCCAATCTACAAAAAAGGTGACAGGCTGGATTGCAAAATTTACAGGCCAATAACTCTGCTAAACACAGCATATAAAATACTGGCAATACTGTTCAATAAACGGCTCATACAGATTATTGAGAATAAACTTGGCGATTTTCAAATGGGTTTCAGGACAAACAGATCAACAATAGATAATATATTTATAGTGAGACAGATTTTTGAGAAGTGCCATGAATACGATATCTAACTGAATAATATATTCATAGATTACACACATGCATTTTATTTGGTGCACCGGAAGAAAATATTAGAATGTCTAAAACAATATGAAGTACCATCAAAGTTGATAAAATTAATTTCCTTAACGCTAGAAAACACAAAAGCGAAAGTCAAAGTAAATAATGACCTAAGTGGAGAAATTAAAATTGAAACTGGGGTGAAACAAGGAGATCCACTGTCTGCAACTCTGTTCAGTATGATAATTGACTCAATTATGAATCAATTAGATGTTAGAGGGAATATTTCAACACGGTTAAAACAAAGTATTGCCTATGCTGATGATATATTAATTACAGCAAGGACCACGCAAGCTGCTTATCGACACCTTCCAGAAACTAAAAGAACAATCATACAATATGGGCTAGTAATAAATACACAAAAAAATAATACATAAAATGTGCAAAACAAGCACACAAATTAACAGAACTTAACTGTAACGGTACATGTCTAGAGCACAAGAGATCATATAAATACCTTGGATCAATCGTAAATGGAGATAATACAATAGAAGAAGAGATCAAAACAAGGATAATCCAAGGTAACAAAGCATATTATGCAAACCAAACCTTATTTAAAAGTAAATTAATTGCAAAGAGTTTAAAATTACATTTCTATAGAACGGTTATAAGACCGTAGTTACCTATGGCTCTGAAACATGGGTCCTGAAAGAAGCAATGAAGCAAAAATTGCTCATATATGAAAGGAAGATACTAAGAAGGATTTTTGGACCAAGTAAAAACATGGATGGCTCATGGGGAATGAAAACAAATGAAGAGCTTAATAAACTAATAAAGTATAAGAATATAGTAAATCATATTAAAGCACAAAGATTAGGGTGGTTTGGGCATGTGTACCGAATGGAAAATGTCAGATTGGTTAAAAGAATCTATATCTGGAAGCCTATATCTATACGAATGCGTGGAAGACCGAAGAATAGATGGGAAGATGATGTTATGGCAGACTTGAGGATTCAAACATCAAAAACTGGAGAAACTGCATCCAGGATAGGATATGGAAGGATATATTTGAGAAGGCCAAAACCTACAAAGGATGAGGTTGTCGTGCCTGTAGAAGAAGAAGCCTTGCATAACAGTCAGACAATCTGTACATGATAGCAAATGCTTACACAGAAGGTCAACAAAAGCTGAAAGCACCTTGCAGAGGGCGAGAAGCTAAAGGTAAAGCAATCCCATTACAGGCCCGGACGGGCCCTTAGGGTTCCAGGAGGTTGAGACTCCCAGATTACTAGACAATCGGCACATGAAGGTGGTAAGGTTGTCAGCGCTATGCACCGGCCGCATTTACATCCGAGGAAATACTCCTGGTACTCATTTGTGTTAGAGGCTGAGTCAAGGGTCATATTGTGGCCAAAAGAATTATGTCAATGAAAAATTCCAATGATGTCATAACGGAATCACACCCGCGACCTTCCGGCTTGTAGCGCAGTGCCTCAACCAACTGCGCCATCGCGTGCCCCTGAGAGCAAGAAGCTACACAGGAAAAACTACACTCAAACGATGTAGTCAAATTATTATATCAACCAACTTATGCACTAAATAAAAAACATTCAAGAGCAAGCATAAAACCCCACATATGTTTCAGTACCCAGGTGCCATCTTCAGGGATTTATTCAATACAAAGGACTGCAGGCCCAACACACTAATCCAGTTATTATGTCCCCATTATTGAAACGATTGAAACATCAGACACTAAAATTCTAACACACATACAGTTAATAGCCATCAAATTACAATGTTATAATATTATATGTATTAAAAGTGAGCAGTTCCAGGTACAGCAGTTGTTTGCACGCTGTATGGATCATGCAAACAAACATCTGGCTTGATCGTATGTAGAGATCTCGTCCTGATAAGACTGTGTGCAGTGTGTCACGTATGTGGTGTGGTACACTGAATGTAAATATACTACACAACTAACAAAAAAAAAGTTGATTCATTCCTAACTCATTACAAAAATTAGAAAAAATTTGTCTCTACACAAGTTATCTCTAAAAAATACTTCACAAACAAGTAATGACACACAACAGAAACATAGTGTAAAAAAGAAATTATATACAACACATCACAAATCACCTAACTTCATTGTTGGCACACTGACAATCGCAGAGCAACACAAAAACTATTAACTGGTTACGACCCTATGTCAAATTACACCCAGCTAATTGTGAGGGCTGAATGATGTTAATTTCATTTAATTTAGAAATTGTGATAAACAAGTGCATGTATCATTAATACACAATTATAACTGAAAATGTATTGCTGATGCAACTATGTAAGATCTCACATGTTACACTTTTGCTTGAAATCTGTTTATCACAGTTACTTGTTGAATTTCCCTGTGCAATTATCAAGAAGTTCTGGTACAAGGATTAACACAAAATACAGTTCAGTTGCAAGAAACGAAGAACTTAATGTAGCGCTGTGCCAAGACGTGCACTGTTAGAGGCCTGGAACTGCTGTTCTTGTGCGCCTAACGGTACTGCTTTACTTACTAAAAGTATCTGAAATGGTGCATACCAAATATGCAGCTGGTGCACATCTAGCTGAAGGATAATTCTGAATGATACAATACTGAAGTTCCTAGTATTAAAAGTAAAGGTAAAGGTCACCCTACAAACTGCCATGAAAGCACAGAGAGGGAGTAGAAGTACAGTTTTACTATTTCCTTTGCCTTGGCACTACATAGGGGTGGATGGTTAGTGCCACCCCCTACCGGCTTTACCCCTGGGAAAGACCACATATCCATTGCATAGAACGCTGGGTGGGCCCCAGGGACAGTTTGGAGTAGTGCGGAAAATATTACCCCCGCCAGGTTTCGATCCCCGGGATCGCCCGGCCCATAGCAAGTCGCTATTCTGACTAGTCTATTGCAGCCCATGAAGTTCCTAATTTTTCAAGATGGAATTCTAAGACTTTGATAAAGACAGAAGGACACATCTCAAAACCACAAATACACTCATGGAAACAAAAGATTGTGAATTTGGTGGGCTTCTTCTTGTAAAGTATGGAGCCTTACAAGCTTAAGTGCATAAACTGTAAGTGATATGATCATGATGAGCCTGATGATGATGACCAACATGACAACAGCAGCATAACCTTAAATACCTGAGTACACTTCATGGTTATAAAATTGTTTATTAGAGTTAATAATTATGTATTATTTTCTTGTAGAGCCAAGCATTAGATTATTAGTGAAGTGTGCAAATTACATACTGCTTGATCTCATACAATAAAAATGCCTTAACACAAAATCAAAGTGCTGTTCCACAAGCAACTTACAACACAATACAAACATATTGGCATACTGTCAAAGATGGCCCTAGATGCATACACTGTAGTACAGTTGTGCCATGTGGACAAACTGACCGTCACAGATCGATATTAGCAAATGTCTATGTAATCCTAGATATCTGTGAAAATTACTTAATAATGGCACATTACAAACTTACCTCATTTTCGGCTTTACTGATGGAAATGTTATAGCTACATGATCTGTTCCTCTTCCACACCAGTGCCTCCCCAACTTTCCGATAAGTTCAATTTCATCATCAGAAGATGTCAGATATCTCTCAGTACAAGAACCAGGTTCAACGTTCACTAAATCCATGCTGATCTATAACAAAACCAAACAATTATCAGCCATGACCTGCTCTCTCTTACCGCATTAAACGGAATACACGTTTCAGACTGAGGTTTTCACACCAGGTTTCTTAAGATTCAAATAGTCTTGGAGGATATTGCTGCCACCATCCCGATTGCATTCAAAGACATGTTAGGTATTCCTGCCACCATTCTTGGGCTACATTAAATATGGAGACAGCTAGGTCTTCCGGAATATCTGTACGTACATACCCAACCACACAGGTCACATCCCAGAGGAATGTGATCTTGAGACTATAGCAGTTCATTTATGGTGTTCAGTCTGGCAGCTTTAAGAATAAAAGTGAATTCACACTGTCAAACTAATGACCATCAACATAAATGTATGCAAGCACAAACAACGATCCTTCAAACACTGGAAACTACTTACAAGTCAACATGGTGTAATATCCCAGAAGACTTGCAACTTCACGATACACTTTCCTATAAACACTCCTACACTGCATCAAACTGGTCACAACTGACAAGATGCAAAATAACAAAAACTTGTCACAAAACTTATTTCTGTGGCCATATAAATACACAGACAAACAGAACGATACAATCACTTTCTGAACACAGAACACTCACCATGCTCTCCATCACAGCAGGATGGTTTGTAAGCTTACACCTGGTCTTTGACAATGATGGTTCCCAGGCTGTATATGGAAATAACTTAAACAAATCTTAAATGTACAGATTTCTGTTTATCACAGTCACTTGTTGAATTTCCCTGTGCAATTATCAAGAAGCTCTGGTACAAGGATTAGCACAAAATAAAAGTTTAGATACAAGCAACGAAGAACTTAATGTAGCGCTGTGCCAAGACGTGCACTGTTAGAGGCCTGGAACTGCTGTGTCTTGTGCGCCTAATGGTACTGCTTTACTTACTAAATGTATCTGAAATGGTGCATACCAAATATGCAGCTGGTGCACATCTAGCTGAAGGATAATTCTGAATGATACAATACTGAAGTTCCTAGTATTAAAAGTAAAGGTAAAGGTCACCCTACAAACTGCCATGAAAGCACAGAGGGGGAGTAGAAGTACAGTTTTACTATTTCCTTAGCCTTGGCACTACAAGGGGTGGATGGTTAGTGCAACCCCCTACCGGCTTTACCCCTGGGAAAGACCACGTATCCATTGCATAGAACGCTGGGTAGGCCCCAGGGACAGTTTGGAGTAGTGCGGAAAATATTACCCCCGCCAGGTTTCGATCCCCAGGATCGTCCAGCCCAAAGCAAGTCGCTATTCTGACTAGTCTATTGCAGCCCATGAAGTTCCTAATGTTTCAAGATGGAATTCTAAGACTTTGACAAAGAAAGAAAGACACATCTCAAAACCACAATTACACTCATGGAAAACAAAAGATTGTGAATTTGGTGGGCTTCTTCTTGTAAAGTATGGAGCCTTCCAAGCTTAAGTGCATAAACTGTAAGTGATATGATGATGATCATCATAATGATGATAATGACCAACATGACAACAGCAGCATAACCTTAAATACCTGAGTATACTTCATGGTTATAAATTGTTTATTAGAGTTAATAATTATGTATTATTTTCTTGTAGAGCAAGCAATAGATTATTAGTGAAGTGTGCAAATTACATACTGCTTGATCTCATACAATAAAAATGACTTAACACAAAATCAAAGTGCTGTTCCACAAGCAACTTACAACACAATACAAACATATTGGCATACTGTCAAAGGATGGCCCTAGATGCATACACTGTAGTACAGTTGTGCCATGTGGACAAACTGACCGTCACAGATCGATATTGAGCAAATGTCTATGTAATCCTAGATATCTGTGAAAATTACTTAATAATGGGACACATCACAAACTTACCTCATTTTCGGAAATTTACTGATGTAAAGTATATAGCTAAGGATCCTGTTCCTCTTCCTACACCAGTGCCCTCCCCAACTTTCCCGATAAGTTCAATTTCATCATCAGAAGATGTCAGATATCTCTTAGTACATGAACCAGGTTCAAGTTTCACTAAATCCATGCTGATCTATAAAAAAACCAAACAATTTTCAGCCATGACCTTCTCTCATTACCACATTAAACGGAATACACGTTTCAGAGCTGAGGTTCTCACACCAGTGTTGCTTGAGATTCAAATAGTCTTGGATATAGTGCAGTGATGACCATTAAAAAAACTTCCAACATTTTGGAGGATATTGGTGCCACCATCTGATTGCATTCAAAGACATGTTAGGTATTCCTGTCACCATTCTTGGGCTACATTAAATATGGAGACAGCTAGGTCTTCCGGAATATCTGTACGTACATACCCAACCACACAGCCTCACATCCCAGAGGAATGTGATCTTGAGACTATAGCAGTTGATGTATGGTGTTCAGTCTGGCAGCTTTAAGAATAAAAGTGAATTCACACTGTCAAACTAATGACCATCAACATAAATGTATGCAAGCACAAACAACGATCCTTCAACACACTGGAAACTACTTACAAGTCAACATGGTGTAATATCCCAGAAGACTTGCAACTTCACGATACACTTTCACTATAAACACTCCTACACTGCATCAAACTGGTCACAACTGACAAAATGCAAAACTAACAAAAACTTGTTCACAAACTTAATTTCTGTGGCCATATAAATACACAGAAAAACAGAACGATACAATCACTTTCTGAACACAGAACACTCACCATGCTCTCCATCACAGCAGGATGGTTTGTAAGCTTACAACTGGTCTTTGACAATGATGGCTTCCAGGCTGTATATGGAAAATAACTTAAACAAATCTTAAATGTACAGCTTTGCAGCTTTTATAAAAAATGCAATTTGCAATATTAGCACAGATCCTGAAAGGAAACATAATAATTACATGCAGTATTTACACACATCATATTTCACTGGAAAACTGAACTTCTATTCCTACTGAGGCATACGGACACTTGCTAAGCATGTGAATATATTGTAACCGAAATTACAGACCAGAATATCACTTCTCTACATTCTATAACAAAATTACAACTGCTTCAGCGAACAGATGAAAGACAAAACAAACTCGTGCAATGTGCAGTAAGTCACAAAGATGAGCGTGGTGAGCATGATGCATAGGTTCTAGGAACCACAATGACAAGTCTTAGGAAACATGATTTATAAAAACTGTTCAGTTTTTATTTAACAATCTAGCTATCATGGAGTTGGGCCACTTGTGGACCCGTGCCAGTCTCACACATCCAGAAGTGTCTTCAATGGTCTTCCTTGGTTCCTTCTGCTTGTGGTCAGTATTCTTTTTATCATCTTAGGTAATCAGTTACGAGGCATTCTATTTACATGCTGTTTCCATTTTCTCTTGTATTCCTGTATTTTGTCCAAAACTGTGGCTATATTTAATACCTTTGCAATCTCTGTATTTGTTTTATGATCTGTCCAAGTGTATCGTGCTGTTCTTCTCATATATTTCATATCTGCTGTTCAACAGTAAGTATATCAAATCAAATCCATGCACAATAAACAGAATTTCCATTCTGGACACAGTTCCACTGTTATGTGAACAATTTTTGCCGCAACTGTTTTTAGTAACACACGTAACATTAACCAACATTTCGCAAGATGTCAGACACGTCTGCACTGTTGTGTGAAAAATTTATCTCAAATGTTTGTGTTTTCATTGCATTCCTGTTGCCCTAGTCTGATGTGGTAGATATTCCAGTAATTGCCTCCAGCATAAAATTACTGACACAATGAAGCACATACATCTGACATATTGCTAAACACTGGATAATGTTATGTGAGTTGCTAACAACAGTTGTGGCTAAAATTATTCATGTAACAGTGGAATTGAGTCCAACATGAGCATACTGGTTGCTGTTGCTCTATAGTTGTGCGTGGATATGATCTGATACACAAACTGTGGAACAGTGTGTTTTTCTGCATGAATCATATGTAATGTGGTTCTGCTACATTGTGACAGAATGTCAGAGAAAATTATGTGAAAATTCTCCCATGATCACAGTTCCAAGCACAACAGGCATCTCTAAGCTTATTAATGAAGTCAAATATACTGGGTCACGGATGGACAAGAAAGGTGCTAAAAAATGCTGACAGATAAAAAAATGTATTGACAGAATTCTTTAAGGCTCCCAAAGCAATTTCAAACATGGGATTAATGAAAAGATACATGACTGACACAGGAATCAATCCCTGACCACCCACTCCATAGGCAAACTCTATACAACAGTGTTACTGCACGTAACATGGCAGTCTGTCTGCGTAAGAGATATGTAAAGACAAATATGAATAATGCAGGAAGTACAGCTGAGTATTACAAAGCAACAGTGGAGTGTCTACACCTAATATTTTGCCACAAAGTCAGAGTAGGTTCCACTGCCACACTGCAAAACCAGAACACATTGGAGGGTATCAAACAACTGTCTCCCCTTGTCAGTAGGAATAGGTTGAAAGAATAGCACGCACACATTTTTATAACCAATAACTTATTCATTACAGAAATAATGAAATTATATACTTACCTGCTACAAGATATGTGGTGGTGTTCTATTATGCATATATCAATATCACATTTCCTCATATAAACCAAATATATCTTTATACATATATAATAAAAAGAATGTGTCTGTGTGTATGTCTGTGGCAGATATAACTTGAGAAAAATGAAGGCAAACGCCCGGAAATTTGGCAGTAGTTTCAGGATGTGAACTGCCAAATATAGTCAAAATCTCCCTATACCATATGGGCACACCATTCTTACTGCGGTTGCCATGTTCTCAGTGAGGTTCAGAGAATAAACACTGGTAAGATTAAAAAGTAAAACTTCAGCTGTTGCTATGACATACAGAAACCCTTTAGTTTGTACTGTGCAATTATGTAGCAACTGAAAGATGGGCCTAAGTGTCATTTTTAGTGGGTTGTTGAACGGAAAGGCTCGGCCTAAGTGCCATTTTATGCAGTTATGCAGGACTTTGGATGAATGACTGGCCAAACCTGTAATAACACAACTTTTCTACTGCAGAAGGAAATGAATTCACAACACTGACAGAATGCAGACAGAAAATGTATCCAAAGTAAAGATGAGACCAGATCAGCACAGATCAACTTGGAGAAACTAAGCATTGCCTTGATGAATCTAGAAAACTGAGGCCAGAATGGGCCAACAAATGGGCCATATTCTGAGCATCGTGAGGGACAAATCTCTGAGGTGCCACAAACAAAGACCACAGCTAAATTTGAAAAGCTGCTTCAAAATTATGTAATATTGTTCATCACATAAAGAGTTTCATTTGCTATTATGATACTATTCTTCAAAACATTTGCTAAAACAAAATGTCATCAATCCAAACACACAGTTAATATGAGATCAAATGTGATACAGATCAATTATCATGATTCTCAACTTACAGGCCACTTACATGGTAAGAATGTGTTATTTCTGCTGAGAAATTTTCAACAATTCCATTGAATTTAAAATAACAGGAATATGAATCTACAAATTCTGGCAAGATATCATAATTTATATTCTGCAAAACACCAAACATCTCAATAAACGGCCATTCTTATGCCATCTACAGTACCACGGCTAAAAACTTCCAGCTCACACCCTGGCAGAAAAGTTACCATTTCATCCTGGTACCTAAAATGTCAACTCCATATGACAGTATTCAACAATACTATTTTTTCAAGACAAGTTTAGTTATTAAGAATAGATACTGGGAAAATAATAATTTACTTGTGTGAGCGTGCACGTGCAACAATCCCCTCATCATTGTCCTCAAAAACACCCTCTAAACAATGCATAAATTGTTTGTGGAGTCGACTGTTGCAATCTCTTGCTGACATGGGAACAGGTTATCTCATAATCAAACTTGTGTTCAAAAAATGGTATCAGAATGCATGCAATATATCAATATGAATTCGTAGTCTCAGTAAAATAAAAAACAGCCCAAAAATCCTAGTTGCACTCACAGCACAACACACACCAACTTTAACATCATGTAACGGCACTTTGCAGATGGACAGTGGAATTTCAGCAGACCAATACCTGTTACTCTCAAGAGTTCACATATCCACCAGGATGAAATCACCAATGTGCAGTCTAATTCTCTAGCATACACTCCATGCAGATACCAGTCCACAAAATTCACTTATTACAGGAACTTTATTTAATGTATGCATTATACAGACACATATAATCTTGCAATGCGCTACTTATATTGACTAACAATGCATACTGAACCCTATACAAGCCAAGTAACTGAGCAGGCCACACAATACGGGAGCCAATAACTTGACTTCATTAATGTCAGATAAAATACGATCACGTACGTGCATACATGCAAGCATGTCTACACATTATTTACTTTGCCATGCCCTGTTCTGAACAAGTTATAACAGCTTCATCAGGAAAGTGACAGGTGGCAACCCAGATTAAAATGGATTGAATGCTGATAAACGTATTGTGCCCTTTGTTTACCATCAACTCAAGAATGGATCTGCAGCTGACCCAGCCATCCCCCTCTCCCCTAATTAAATATTTGGGACTAATATTTTAGGGGTGACTACCCATTCTACCTACTTTCAATACTTAAGAATGTGTTTTACCACCACTTCCCTTGTACACTTTCATGTTGTACTGCATGACATTCTTTACCTGTATGCAGAATCCAGAAGATCCGAGTACCTAAGGCAGTGTTACCTCATAAGGCAGCTCATCAGCAAATACATATTGAATGATAAATAAAGACATCAACACATATTGCCAAACTTAAGGAAGTGTTCATGGTTTTTCAAACCGACAAAATTGCCTCTAACGTAAAGTGAGTTTCGAAATGAACATATATACATTCACTACATGCATTAGGAAATTCTCACAGACGTATTTCTGCTTGACTAAGCCATATGCAGTGTTACGCTTTCCGTAATTCCTTACAAAAATTAATAACGAATAATTGGTACATACCAAACTGATACCCTATCAAGCTTACCTGATTAAACACCTGGGGAAGGAACTGCAATCGAGTTTCACTTCTGAAATGTTTTATGTCGATAGTTCTTATCCGTTGAACGGCAGGGCTGTGAAATATTAGCAGTTTTTGGTTAACTTATGTTATATATGCATGAAATAACTCAAAAGCACGGCCACACGTAGCAACCTAACGTGACAATATGTGAAACCCGGGAAAAAAGGAGTGACACTAGGACAGATATTACAACTTCCGACAACGGATAAGAGCTTCATATTCTACTAGTCATGGACTACAGCATGAATCAGCGGCAATGTAGTTGAGGTCTTCGTTCACCATGGTTGATACCACAGTTATCTAATATTTTGGTACGGTGGTGTAGTTGGTAGTTGTTTACCGACGTTTCGGGACGGCCTATCGGACCCCTGAAGATGGGACCGAAATATTGGTAACAATCTACAACGTAACATTCTAGCGGGTGAAGGACGCAGCTGTTAACCTGCTCTCAATCCCGTATTCGTGTCAATTTTATAATAGTAGCTCTTTTATCTGTGTTAGCTTTCTCGATGTGGCTTGAGGTACGAGTCGTGAAATTGGAATAAGCCAGAGGCTGTAGGTTCACGTGTTCGAAAATTGAAAACACCTAGTTCAGGCAATCTAAATTACTTTGGTTAGGGCACTGCTTCCCAAACTTTTTCCTTCATTACCCAAAACCGCTTATCAATTTTTACCCAATGTAGGTAAAACACTAACTGCACAGAAAATATATTTGACAAGTGAAGATACATCGGTAAAAAAAATAGGAAGCAAACAATATGTTTGAAGCAATGTCTTTATTTTAAACAACTCTAAACATTTTAGCAGCCACAAAAAAATTGACAATTATTCACCAAGAATATTTCATGACGCAGGTCCCAGTTAATGAGTATAATGTCACTGCTCCATCTTATTTACTAGTTCCTGAAAATTTGGAACTATTCGATACAGAGCACACCTCACATCGTATTCGGGGATCAGCAAACAATTTCGTTTTGTGCTGTTTATGAAGGCAAGAGGGGAAAATCCTACTACACAAATGTGTGCGCTTCGGAACTGCAATAATTGATCACGGCCTCCCCAGCTACCACTGGATAATCATCGTGAATTCTTAGCCAGAAAGACTCCAAATGATCCTTCTTGTCTACAAGTAACATTTTGCAATGACTGCTTGACCTAAGCTCAATCATTTGCTCTGCAAAACCATTAATACTATCGGGGATTTCAGTCAAGTCACACAGAAATGGGTTTACAATCCACTGATATATAGACCTTTCTAGTTCAGAAAAGTATCCCTTGAAACGCAAAGAGAATTTTGTTAAGTGGGTGATCACGTCATCCCTGATTTCACTGATATCAACACCCAACAACATCCTCCAAGAAATTTTAATGTGTATTCCGAGGTGTGTCGTTACCCAAAGAAAAACCACTTTTACCAAATTTTGGGGTAATTTACCAAGGCTTGGGAAACACTGGGTTACGGTGTAAGCATTATCATCTTAATGGTTTCTTAGGGACTTTTCCAGCCCACTAAAACTAATTAGTCCGGCCGCAGACGTCTTTCCTTTGGCATTTTTAGTGTAATTTCTGAATAAATCATTTCAACCAAGGTGCAGCTACTGCAGGACTACGAGTCGATTTTCTGTTGCCCAAGAGCACGCATACATAGTAGGTTATGAATACAGGCACTTATGGAAGGTTATGACATACATAATAAGTTTTACAAATCTAGTGCCATAATTGGTAGCCACTGACTACGTGCGTGCGCTGGGCCTCAGGCCGTCACTGTATCTTACCTTCATATTGGCTTCTAAACCATTTCCACATAATTACTTTAAATTAACGTAAGCATGCACTTCGTTTCGGGTAGAAGATATTTTACTGAGTGTTTATACAAGTCCCTAATTTTATCTGACAATTTTCTGCCACATTCATTCATTTATTATAACATTCCATAAATCCATAAATTGTCATATGTTGGATACAGAACATGTCAACAGAAACACGTTCACAACAATCAACAAACATACATAAAAAAGCGTAATAAATAAAATTGTAAAAATAATCATTTATGGAAAACAAAACAGTCATTCATTCCAAGTCAGGTACAAGACTGTTAATATACACAATAACAAAGCAATTTAGTATAGAGTAGGAAGACCTACAGGGTCTTTGAAATATAGCTTAGACACATGTGGCAACTGTCCTTATATCAGTTAGCATGGTAATGCCTTATACCATTACATTACGAAGTACTGAACACTGTACCTTTACACCTGCCTTCCAAAACCTTGGTTGACTTGTTTGTGGATGTCAGTTTGGGTGCACATTACAGTAAGCTCCACAACACCAGCTGCAGGAATGAGTCCAGCATTTGGGCTAATGCTCAGAACAAAACCTGGAGGTTGCTCCGCAACAACTGCTTCAAATGGGTGTTTCCAAATGCCATTACTCCGCAGGACCAAAGTCATACTTGACAGATGTGGTGGATGCAATGTCAAAGGACGTGGCTCAATAGTCCACTCATCTGAGCCAACAGACGCATCAAAGTCCTCTTGCCTTTCAAGACATATATTTAATTACACGTCTGATTGCCTTAATAACATTATGCTTCTCCTGCATTCTAACTTGAGAACAAATAAATATACATCAGCTGACATGTAAGAATTTTTTAACTAAAAAATAGCTTTCAAAGTTACATGGAGCAGGCATGATGAAAATATATTACTAACAAATTAACTAACTTCATGCAGCACAGTCCTTGAGAAGCAAGTAGTTCCTCAGCTACTCAAAAAAAAATTCACCACACTTTGAGGATACTAAAGGTTCATTGCCAAGTTTACAAAAGCCAGCCACTTGTCCCTGCCTACATCCAGATGAATTGAGTCCATGCCCTCCGATACTGTTTCTTTAAAAACATACCTACTTAGATTCCATTTTATTATATTCATTATGCATGGAAGAACTGTTTAGTTTGATAATAGTCTGTTATACGTTAATGAAGTATAAATTGGGTTCCTAAACAATCAAATTTTTGGGAAATTTTACATTATTTCCCACACTTTACAAAGGAGCCTAATATACTGTCAGGCCAATGTCAACAATGGTCTAAAACTAAAGGACATTGCTTCCCAGAATACTGCACAGACCAACCATTTGACACTTTACACACAGCATGTTTTTCTCACTGCCATTCATACGTACTTCTTTAGCGACTGTCCCGGAGTCGGTACAGTGACAGCAATATGGGCCGCATGAACCTGGGTTCAATTCCGAACAGGGTCTAAGACATTCTTCTGCTCTCCAAATATCAAGACTGATTCTAGGGCCTACGCAACACCATATTAAACGCTTCGAAGCAGCTCTCTCCCAAGACGGTACAGAAACCAAAGCGAGATGCTCACCACTTACCTCTACTTAGTATCAAGATTATGAATGACTGGAGATATGCTTCTAATCTCGTATATGCATTCATAGCATGCATGAGGATAACTTTACCTGAATCTTCACAGTTTTGCAAGCCGTGACACAATGGTTGACACTTAAAGATATTGCCTTTACGGTAGCTAAGTTGATATAGTGAGTACACAATGCAAGGCACAAATAAAGAAAACATGATATTATTTTTAATCCCACTAATGCACTACACTTTGCTTTAATGATATCTTGTCCCTACATACATTTCAGCACACCTTGTGTCATCCTCAGAGGGTCGTCGACAGTTCGCAATCTTCAATACATCCAATTGTTATTCACTCACTTTCACAACACATAATTATTGTAAGTTACCAGCACTAAATATCACTTGTTTTTCTTTCATAGTAATTAGCTTATTTTCTTCAGAGTTTTTTGTTAAAATAAATCATTAAATTTACAATTGAAGATAGTTGTAGTGTAAATTATTAAAAAAATATTAAAACTGTATTTGACAGCTGGCTATGTATACTAGTTGTTCGATCACATTTGATCTCGTCCTGCAAAATATAAAATATAAATAAGCTACTATTAGCGATTTATATAGCAATCAATTCATGTAAGCGAAGATGTATATTGTAACATACCTTTTGCTGTGCTGATAACCGCCCTGTGGTGTATTGTGTACTGCCTGGTAATGGAGGTCATTGAAAGAAAGTGTAGTGCAATAGTTCGATTGAAAATAACATTATCTATCAAAATCCACACTACATATATATACAGTGATACCTCGGCTAACGAGTGACCCTGCTAACGAATTTTTCGGCTAACGAAGATTTTTTCGCTGTTTTTCGGACTCGGCTAACGAATATGGATTCGGCTAACGAATGTTTTAGTGGATGCTCGCGCTAACATAAGCAGCAAACATGAACGGTCGGGCCATTCCAGGAGCTTATTTTTTCCGTCTGTATGTGTGTGACAAAGAAATGAGCTGACCACATCACATAGGAGAGACCCACCAACCCGACTGGGTTGTTTACGTTCGAGACAGCGAGAAGTGAGACGCCTGATAACATAAGCTGCTTCGGATTTGATGACGGATGTATATCAGAAGGTGAGAGAGGGCCATCGCTTTGACCTTATTTTGTGCTAATGCAAGTGGTGATCTCAAAATTAAACCAATGTTGGTCAACCACTCTGAGACACCAAGAATTTTCAAATTTGGAAGAAGAATAGTAAAAACGTTGTGTACAAATTTTCAGTTTAATAGTATAAGGTGTATAATACTGTATATTTTCAGTATAATAGTGTAAAGATTGTCAGTTTTTCATTCTACTTTCCATTCTCCTTCATCCAATTGGGTTGCTGTTTATCTCAGCCTTTGGTGAGTTTTTGCCCTTTTATAGTGTGCTTTTTACTATTTTATAAAACTTATCTTTAAATAGTGGGCAGCATCCAGAACGAATTAAACGATTTTCTATAGAAACCTACGGGAAATCACGTTTCGGTTTAAACGAATGTGATTCCGGAACGAATTATCTTCGTTAGCCGAGGTATCACTGTATATACAGTGTCCGGCAGAAAAACCTGACGATTTTTAAGTTAAAATGAAATGAAGAGTGTACTATCTTTTTACGTGAATTTATTAATAAATTTAACTTCACCTCAAAGCATTTTAATTACAATATTCACTTCCTGAATATTGTGTCTGTGAGGTGGCGTCCATTGTTGTCAACACATTCCCGCAAGCGTTTCTGGAAGTTCTGCATCACTCGTTGCAGCATGATGGGAGAAATTGCTGCCACTTCGTCCCTGGTGTTCTGTTTCAAGTCCATCGATGTCCTTGGTTTATTTAATTTATTTTATTATAAAAATTTAAGTCCTCATGCAATATTCGGCGCACCGTACGATCAGACATTCTTAACGCAATGGCATTTCTGCTTGCTGATCGCCAAGGGCTTCTGACAAAAGCCTGACGCACTCGTTCGATGTTCTCAGGAGTTCTAAGTGAAGGTTCTCTTCCGGGAGGTTTTCTTTTCGCTGCAGGAGCCGTCTCTCTGACGTTTCTCACCCACAATAGTACAGTATTGCGACTACGGACACTGTCATTCCGATGAGTATTGAAGTGCCGACGAAATACCCGCTGAGTCTTAACAGAATCGTTGTTTTTAAATATGTCTCCACTAGCGAAAGCCCGATGCTGTACCGACCAGCTCTCCATGGCAACTGAAATGCTTTGAGTCTTGCTAGAAGGGCGCTCAAGGACAACTTCCCCACGCCAACGGTACCACTCACAGCAGTGTTGCAAAATCGTCAGGTTTTTCTGCCGGACCCTGTATATAAAAACCTTGTTTCATGTACGCAACGAACAGTACATTAAACCCTCTGCCACAGTATCTCTACCAGTTCTGGGGCTGGCAAGTATCTCATCCAACAGTTCATCACTCTTGAGTTTTGGCGTGAAAGTATGAATTACATCTGCATTCCGCCTATGTCTTTGCATGCTGAAATATGGATATCAGCAAACCGTGCAGTCATCACATCTACACACAATTTCACCTCAGTGTCCCCATAAGTCACACAGTACCATTTGTATAATAGCAAAACATTGCAGCAGAGGACAAAAACAAGACACTTCAAACAGCACTACATCAACAGATCACGTACAATGCATGGCAAAGAGGGCACATATATATATATTATAATATGGGTCAGAACACCTGCAAGGAAGGAACTGCTTGGAAATACACGTAATGGGAAATTAATTACACAACAGCACTTGCAAACTCTCTCAGAATAGTGTCACAGTAATGAATGAGCTCAATGTGTCAATATGGGATGCTGAAGCTAAGATCCGAATTATTTTTGGAAATCGAGAAATGTACATTTTCTGTTACAATGACTTACAGTAAAAAAGAAAAAAAGTCATAATGGCCATATATTGTCACTAGTTAGGTAAGATCTGTTTGTTACAATCCCTACACCTGTGCACTTCACATGATTACAGAACATCAGAATCATAAAGGTATTAATGTACCGTCAGTTCACCCTCAGTACTCAATAAATAACTACAAACACAATGGTTATTGTGACACTTGCCACGAACATATATGTTATGCCTTATCAGGTCACCCTTCCTACAGAATGACTTAGTACATACATCACAGTGATATGGTCACTCGGCACTATGGATGTGTAGATGTATCGTCAAATTACCCGTGTCATTGAGTGACTTACTACACATATCACAATTGCACTGTCGGTTAGAACTATGGATATACTGATGTGTCTTGAGTTTACTCTGTCACTGAACAACTGACTTGCACACATCGCAATATGGACGCTACCGACTATGGAGGCGTTGATGTCTATTCAGACTACCTGTCTGACTAAATGACTTACTACACAAATCACAGTTATAAGGTCGCTCCCCAGTGTGGATGCGTTGATGTGTCTTCAGATTACCCTTGTCACTGAATGACTTACTGCACAAATCACAGTTATACGGTCGCTCCCCACTATGCATGCGTTGATGTGTCTTCAGATTACCCTTGTGACTGAATGACTTACTGCACAAATCACAGTTATACGGTCGCTCCCCACTATGCATGCGTTGATGTACCTTCAGATTACCCTTGTCACTGAATGACTTACTGCACAAATCACAGTTATACAGTCGCTCCCCACTATGCCTGCGTTGATGTGTCTTCAGATTACCCTTGTCACTGAATGACTTACTGCACAAATCACAGTTATACAGTCGCTCCCCACTATGCATGCGTTGATGTACCTTCAGATTACCCTTGTCACTGAATGACTTACTGCACAAATCACAGTTATACAGTCGCTCCCCACTATGCATGTGTTGATGTGTCTTCAGATTACTCGCCTGTCTGAATGACTTATTACATACATCACAATGATATGGACGCTCTCCAGTGTGGATGTGTTGATGTACCTTCAGATCATTCTTCTCACTAAATGATTTACTACACAAATCACAGTTATATGGTCGCTCCCCAGTGTGCATGCGTTGATGTCTCTTCAGATCATTCTTCTCACTAAATGATTTACTACACAAATCACAGTTATATGGTCGCTCCCCAGTGTGCATGCGTTGATGTCTCTTCAGATGACCCTTGTCACTGAATGACTTACTGCACAAATCACAGTTATACGGTCGCTCCCCACTATGCATGCGTTGATGTCTCTTCAGACTACCCTTGAGACTGAATGACTTACTACATACATCACAGTGATATGGACGCTCTCCAGTGTGCTTGCGCTGATGTACCTTCAGATTATCCTTGTGACTGAATGACTTACTGCACAAATCACAGTTATACAGTCGCTCCCCACTATGGATGCGTTGATGTGTCTTCAGATTACTCGCCTGACTGAATGACTTACTACACACATCACAATGATATGGACGCTCTCCAGTGTGGATGTGTTGATGTACCTTCAGATCACTTTTCCGACTAAAAGACTTACTACATACATCACAGTGATATAGACTCTCCCCAGTGTGCATGCATTGATGTTTCGTCAGATCATTCTTCTCAATAAATGATTTACTACACAAATCACAGTTATATGGTCGCTCCCCAGTGTGCATGCGTTGATGTCTCTTCAGATGACCCTTGTGACTGAATGACTTACTGCACAAATCACAGTTATACGGTCGCTCCCCACTATGCATGTGTTGATGTGTCTTCAGATTACCCTTGTGACTGAATGACTTACTGCACAAATCACAGTTATACAGTCGCTCCCCACTATGCATGCGTTGATGTCTCTTCAGACTACCCTTGAGACTGAATGACTTACTACATACATCACAGTGATACGGACGCTCTCCATTATCTGTGTCTTGATATTCCTGGTAAAGAAATATGGAAAGATTAACCCAAAATGCAATGGTTTTGAAAACAAGGTATCATTGAAATAATACACTTATTACTGAATTACAAGGGTTCTGTGCACATTAATATACATAACAGAATGACTGGTAAATATTTTATAAACACAAGGTCACCTGCAATATGACAGCGAAAAAGAGAGGGAATGAAGGTTATTAGAACATAAATGAGTAAATAACAGAAAAAATGAAATCACTACATTTTTAATAATTGAGGAACAAAGAATTCAAAATTTTTTGACGGTGATGACATAGGACAAGCCCTAAGAATGCTGGTGATTGTTTTTTTTAACATAAAAGTGACACCTCATATAGAGCACCTGTACAATGCATAGGTCAGTTATGGCGACTGTAAGCCTTGCATAACGGGGGTCAAAGGGGCAGTATGTGGCCTCAGGGGTACATCGATGCTGGCAGAGGTGTACCGTTAAAACCTGAGAAATGCCATTTATTCCTGCCAAGTCCAATCCATGCATGTCCATGTCATGGCCCCTGGTAACGTCTCTGACGGCTAAGACATGGAGGGGCGAAAAGCGAGTTCCCGACGCTGATACTTGGGACAAGCCAGCTAGGGGAGCAAACCCCAACAGAAAAACCAGGTCCTCCAAGTTACGGAGGTTAGGCGCAAGGCCAGCACCCTTGCCCTATAAAAACAACAATTGCTAAAGAATCTCAACGAAAGAATGCCGGACAGATATTTGGATGCAGACCAAGGCGAGTTAAAAGGACAAAAGGAAAAAAATTAATAATAGGAACATGGAATGTTAAGACATTATTAAAAGCAGGGAAAATGCAAGAATTGGATGATCAACTAGCAAACACAAGCTTAGAAATTGTGGCAATACAAGAAACAAGATGGAAAGGGAATGGAGTAATTAACAAAAGGAATTATTCTCTATATTACAGTGGATCTACTTTGAAGAGAGGACAAGTAGGCACTGGTCTTTATGTTAAAAAAAAAAATACACAATCATGTTTTGAACTTCTCACCTGTAAATGAAAGATTGTGTAAGTTGAGAATCAAAGGAAAGTTTAATAACATAACAATAATCAGTGCATATGCCCCAACAGAGGAGAAAGAAACAGAAACTAAAGAACAGTTCTATGAAGAACTACAGAACATGATAGATAATACTCCACGTAGTGACACAATAATCATACTAAGTGATTTCAACGCAAAATTAGGAAAGGAGGATACATACAAAAATGTCACAGGTAAACATACGTTGCACGAACAAACAAGTGAAAATGGAGAATTACGGTGTGAATTTGCAACAGTAAATGAAATGCAAGTAATGAGTACAAAGTTCCAACATAAAACGATACATATGGGAACCTGGATATCTCCTGACCAAAACACAATAAACCAAATTGATCATGTATTAATAAATAAAAAGAAAAGGGATCTAATTGAAGACATTCGAACAATGAGAGGACCCAGCATCGATTCAGACCATTTCCTGGTGAAAACTATCCTTAAGCAAAAGTTACCACTTGCATACAAGAAGAAACCTACACCCAACACACACTGGAATAAAAATGCATTTACAGATACAACAAAAATAAGACAGTACAAAACAGAATTACATAAGAAATTAATAGAACTGCCAGAGACCCAAGAAATCAACAAGGAATGGGAAGGAGTAAAGAATGCCATAATCGAAGCGGCAAATAATATAATCAAAAAAACAAGATAAACAAAATAGAAACGAATGGTGGGATGAAGAATGCCGGAGAGCGATACAAGACAAGAGTATTGCCAGGAAGAAATACATGCAAATTAATACAAGAGCAAATCAAGAATATTATAATTCTAAGAGGCTGGAAGCAAATAAAATCTGTAGAATTAAGAAAAAAGAATGGCTAACAATAAAATAAGCCAAATAGAAGAAAACTTTAAGAAGAACGAAGTAAGGAAATTCTACAAAGACGCCAAAGAACTTGATAAATGGCAAACAAACATGCCAATCCAACGTAAGGACGGAGATGGAAATATAATAATACAAAAACAAAAAATATTAGAAATATGGAAAGAGTATTTTAGAAACTTATTTGAAGAAGATGGAACAACAGCAGATCCAGTCACGATAGAGAATATTGTGGATGATAACCAAGAAATTATACCACCAACCTTCAATTAAATTTGTAGTATTATAAACAAATTAAAAAACAACAAAGCAGCGGGGTCTGATAATATATGCCCAGAATTAATCAAATATGGTGGAAGAATATTGAAATATAAAAATGCATAGACTAATTCTAAATATTTGGGACAAAGAACAGTTACCAGAACAATGGAGGGAAGGAATCATCTGTCCAATCTACAAAAAAGGTGACAGGCTGGATTGCAAAATTTACAGGCCAATAACTCTGCTAAACACAGCATATAAAATACTGGCAATACTGTTAATAAACGGCTCATACAGATTATTGAGAATAAACTTGGCGATTTTCAAATGGGTTTCAGGACAAACAGATCAACAATAGATAATATATTTATAGTGAGACAGATTTTTGAGAAGTGCCATGAATACGATATCTAACTGAATAATATATTCATAGATTACACACATGCATTTTATTTGGTGCACCGGAAGAAAATATTAGAATGTCTAAAACAATATGAAGTACCATCAAAGTTGATAAAATTAATTTCCTTAACGCTAGAAAACACAAAAGCGAAAGTCAAAGTAAATAATGACCTAAGTGGAGAAATTAAAATTGAAACTGGGGTGAAACAAGGAGATCCACTGTCTGCAACTCTGTTCAGTATGATAATTGACTCAATTATGAATCAATTAGATGTTAGAGGGAATATTTCAACACGTTAAAACAAAGTATTGCCTATGCTGATGATATATTAATTACAGCAAGGACCACGCAAGCTGCTTATCGACACCTTCCAGAAACTAAAAGAACAATCATACAAGTATGGGCTAGTAATAAATACACAAAAAAATAATACATAAAATGTGCAAAACAAGCACACAAATTAACAGAACTTAACTGTAACGGTACATGTCTAGAGCACAAGAGATCATATAAATACCTTGGATCAATCGTAAATGGAGATAATACAATAGAAGAAGAGATCAAAACAAGGATAATCCAAGGTAACAAAGCATATTATGCAAACCAAACCTTATTTAAAAAGTAAATTAATTGCAAAGAGTTTAAAATTACATTTCTATAGAACGGTTATAAGACCCGTAGTTACCTATGGCTCTGAAACATGGGTCCTGAAAGAAGCAATGAAGCAAAAATTGCTCATATATGAAAGGAAGATACTAAGAAGGATTTTTGGACCAAGTAAAAACATGGATGGCTCATGGGGAATGAAAACAAATGAAGAGCTTAATAAACTAATAAAGTATAAGAATATAGTAAATCATATTAAAGCACAAAGATTAGGGTGGTTTGGGCATGTGTACCGAATGGAAAATGTCAGATTGGTTAAAAGAATCTATATCTGGAAGCCTATATCTATACGAATGCGTGGAAGACCGAAGAATAGATGGGAAGATGATGTTATGGCAGACTTGAGGATTCAAACATCAAAAACTGGAGAAACTGCATCCAGGATAGGATATGGAAGGATATATTTGAGAAGGCCAAAACCTACAAAGGATGAGGTTGTCGTGCCTGTAGAAGAAGAAGCCTTGCATAACAGTCAGACAATCTGTACATGATAGCAAATGCTTACACAGAAGGTCAACAAAAGCTGAAAGCACCTTGCAGAGGGCGAGAAGCTAAAGGTAAAGCAATCCCATTACAGGCCCGGACGGGCCCTTAGGGTTCCAGGAGGTTGAGACTCCCAGATTACTAGACAATCGGCACATGAAGGTGGTAAGGTTGTCAGCGCTATGCACCGGCCGCATTTACATCCGAGGAAATACTCCTGGTACTCATTTGTGTTAGAGGCTGAGTCAAGGGTCATATTGTGGCCAAAAGAATTATGTCAATGAAAAATTCCAATGATGTCATACGGAATCACACCCGCGACCTTCCGGCTTGTAGCGCAGTGCCTCAACCAACTGCGCCATCGCGTGCCCCTGAGAGCAAGAAGCTACACAGGAAAAACTACACTCAAACGATGTAGTCAAATTATTATATCAACCAACTTATGCACTAAATAAAAAACATTCAAGAGCAAGCATAAAACCCCCATATGTTTCAGTACCCAGGTGCCATCTTCAGGGATTTATTCAATACAAAGGACTGCAGGCCCAACACACTAATCCAGTTATTATGTCCCCATTATTGAAACGATTGAAACATCAGACACTAAAATTCTAACACACATACAGTTAATAGCCATCAAATTACAATGTTATAATATTATATGTATTAAAAGTGAGCAGTTCCAGGTACAGCAGTTGTTTGCACGCTGTATGGATCATGCAAACAAACATCTGGCTTGATCGTATGTAGAGATCTCGTCCTGATAAGACTGTGTGCAGTGTGTCACGTATGTGGTGTGGTACACTGAATGTAAATATACTACACAACTAACAAAAAAAAAGTTGATTCATTCCTAACTCATTACAAAAATTAGAAAAAATTTGTCTCTACACAAGTTATCTCTAAAAAATACTTCACAAACAAGTAATGACACACAACAGAAACATAGTGTAAAAAAGAAATTATATACAACACATCACAAATCACCTAACTTCATTGTTGGCACACTGACAATCGCAGAGCAACACAAAAACTATTAACTGGTTACGACCCTATGTCAAATTACACCCAGCTAATTGTGAGGGCTGAATGATGTTAATTTCATTTAATTTAGAAATTGTGATAAACAAGTGCATGTATCATTAATACACAATTATAACTGAAAATGTATTGCTGATGCAACTATGTAAGATCTCACATGTTACACTTTTGCTTGAAATCTGTTTATCACAGTTACTTGTTGAATTTCCCTGTGCAATTATCAAGAAGTTCTGGTACAAGGATTAACACAAAATACAGTTCAGTTGCAAGAAACGAAGAACTTAATGTAGCGCTGTGCCAAGACGTGCACTGTTAGAGGCCTGGAACTGCTGTGTCTTGTGCGCCTAACGGTACTGCTTTACTTACTAAAAGTATCTGAAATGGTGCATACCAAATATGCAGCTGGTGCACATCTAGCTGAAGGATAATTCTGAATGATACAATACTGAAGTTCCTAGTATTAAAAGTAAAGGTAAAGGTCACCCTACAAACTGCCATGAAAGCACAGAGAGGGAGTAGAAGTACAGTTTTACTATTTCCTTTGCCTTGGCACTACATAGGGGTGGATGGTTAGTGCCACCCCCTACCGGCTTTACCCCTGGGAAAGACCACATATCCATTGCATAGAACGCTGGGTGGGCCCCAGGGACAGTTTGGAGTAGTGCGGAAAATATTACCCCCGCCAGGTTTCGATCCCCGGGATCGCCCGGCCCATAGCAAGTCGCTATTCTGACTAGTCTATTGCAGCCCATGAAGTTCCTAATTTTTCAAGATGGAATTCTAAGACTTTGATAAAGACAGAAGGACACATCTCAAAACCACAAATACACTCATGGAAACAAAAGATTGTGAATTTGGTGGGCTTCTTCTTGTAAAGTATGGAGCCGTACAAGCTTAAGTGCATAAACTGTAAGTGATATGATCATGATGAGCCTGATGATGATGACCAACATGACAACAGCAGCATAACCTTAAATACCTGAGTACACTTCATGGTTATAAATTGTTTATTAGAGTTAATAATTATGTATTATTTTCTTGTAGAGCCAAGCATTAGATTATTAGTGAAGTGTGCAAATTACATACTGCTTGATCTCATACAATAAAAATGCCTTAACACAAAATCAAAGTGCTGTTCCACGAGCAACTTACAACACAATACAAACATATTGGCATACTGTCAAAGGATGGCCCTAGATGCATACACTGTAGTACAGTTGTGCCATGTGGACAAACTGACCGTCACAGATCGATATTAGCAAATGTCTATGTAATCCTAGATATCTGTTAAAATTACTTAATAATGGGCACATTACAAACTTACCTCATTTTCGGCCTTTACTGATGGAAATGTTATAGCTACATGATCCAGTTCCTCTTCCACACCAGTGCACTCCCCAACTTTCCTGATAAGTTCAATTTCATCATCAGAAGATGTCAGATATCTCTCAGTACAAGCACCAGGTTCAACGTTCACTAAATCCATGCTGATCTATAACAAAACCAAACAATATCAGCCATGACCTGCTCTTGTTTACCGCATTAAACGGAATACACGTTTCAGCACTGAGGTTTTCACACCAGTGTTTCTTAAGATTCAAATAGTCTTGGAGGATATTGCTGCCACCATCCCGATTGCATTCAAAGACATGTTAGGTATTCCTGCCACCATTCTTGGGCTACATTAAATATGGAGACAGCTAGGTCTTCCGGAATATCTGTACGTATATACCCAACCACACAGCGTCACATACCAGAGGCATGTGATCTCGAGACTATAGCAGTTAATTTATGATGTTCAGTCTGGCAACTTTAAGAATAAAAGTGAATTCACACTGTCAAACTAATGACCATCAACATAAATGTATGCAAGCACAAACAACGATCCTTCAACACACTGGAAACTACTTACAAGTCAACATGGTGTAATATCCCAGAAGACTTGCAACTTCACGATACACTTTCCCTATAAACACTTCTACACTGCATCAAACTTGTCACAACTGACAAATGCAAACTAACAAAAACTTGTCACAAAACTTATTTTCTGTGGCCATATAAATACACAGACAACAGAACGATACAATCACTTTCTGAACACAGAACACTCACCATGCTCTCCATCACAGCAGGATGGTTTGTAAGCTTACACCTGGTCTTTGACAATGATGGTTCCCAGGCTGTATATGGAAATAACTTAAACAAATCTTAAATGTACAGATTTCTCTTTATCACAGTCACTTGTTGAATTTCCCTGTGCAATTATCAAGAAGCTCTGGTACAAGGATTAGCACAAAATACAGTTTAGATACAAGCAACGAAGAACTTAATGTAGCGCTGTGCCAAGACGTGCACTGTTAGAGGCCTGGAACTGCTGTGTCTTGTGCGCCTAATGGTACTGCTTTACTTACTAAATGTATCTGAAATGGTGCATACCAAATATGCAGCTGGTGCACATCTAGCTGAAGGATAATTCTGAATGATACAATACTGAAGTTCCTAGTATTAAAAGTAAAGGTAAAGGTCACCCTACAAACTGCCATGAAAGCACAGAGGGGGAGTAGAAGTACAGTTTTACTATTTCCTTAGCCTTGGCACTACACAGGGGTGGATGGTTAGTGCAACCCCCTACCGGCTTTACCCCTGCGAAAGACCACGTATCCATTGCATAGAACGCTGGGTAGGCCCCAGGGACAGTTTGGAGTAGTGCGGAAAATATTACCCCCGCCAGGTTTCGATCCCCAGGATTGTCCATCCCAAAGCAAGTCGCTATTCTGACTAGTCTATTGCAGCCCATAAAGTTCCTAATGTTTCAAGATGGAATTCTAAGACTTTGACAAAGAAAAAAAGACACATCTCAAAACCACAATTACACTCATGGAAGCAAAAGATTGTGAATTTGGTGGGCTTCTTCTTGTAAAGTATGGAGCCTTCCAAGCTTAAGTGCATAAACTGTAAGTGATATGATGATGATCATCATAATGATGATAATGACCAACATGACAACAGCAGCATAACCTTAAATACTTGAGTATACTTCATGGTTATAAATTGTTTATTAGAGTTAATAATTATGTATTATTTTCTTGTAGAGCCAAGCAATAGATTATTTGTGAAGTGTGCAAATTACATACTGCTTGATCTCATACAATAAAAATGACTTAACACAAAATCAAAGTGCTGTTCCACAAGCAACTTACAACACAATACAAACATATTGGCATACTGTCAAAGGATGGCCCTAGATGCATACACTGTAGTACAGTTGTGCCATGTGGACAAACTAACCGTCACAGACCGATATGAGCAAATGTCTATGTAATCCTAGATATCTGTGAAAATTACTTAATAATGGACACATCACAAACTTACCTCATTTTCGAACTTTACTGATGTAAATGTTATAGCTATAGGATCCTGTTCCTCTTCTACACCAGTGCCATCCCCAACTTTCCCGATAAGTTCAATTTCATCATCAGAAGATGTCAGATATCTCTTAGTACTTGAACCAGGTTCAAGTTTCACTAAATCCATGCTGATCTATAAAAAAACCAAACAATTTTCAGCCATGACCTTCTCTCAATTACCACATTAAACGGAATACACGTTTCAGAGCTGAGGTTCTCACACCAGTGTTGCTTGAGATTCAAATAGTCTTGGATATAGTGCAGTGATGACCATTAGAAAACTTCCAACATTTTGGAGGATATTGGTGCCACCATCCTGATTGCATTCAAAGACATGTTAGGTATTCCTGTCACCATTCTTGGGCTACATTAAATATGGAGACAGCTAGGTCTTCCGGAATATCTGTACGTACATACCCATCCACACAGCGTCACATCCCAGAGGCATGTGATCTTGAGACTATAGCAGTTCATTTATGGAGTTCAGTCTGGCAGCTTTAAGAATAAAAGTGAATTCACACTGTCAAACTAATGACCATCAACATAAATGTATGCAAGCACAAACAACGATCCTTCAACACACTGGAAACTACTTACAAGTCAACATGGTGTAATATCCCAGAAAACTTGCATCTTCACGATACACTTTCACTATAAACACTCCTACACTGCATCAAACTGGTCACAACTGACAAAATGCAAAACTAACAAAAACTTGTTACAAGACTTAATTTCTGTGGCCATATAAATACACAGAAAAACAGAACGATACAATCACTTTCTGAACACAGAACACTCACCATGCTCTCCATCACAGCAGGATGGTTTGTAAGCTTACACCTGGTCTTTGACAATGATGGCTTCCAGGCTGTATATGAAAATAACTTAAACAAATCTTAAATGTACAGCTTTGCAGCTTTTATAAAAAATGCAATTTGCAATATTAGCACAGATCCTGAAAGGAAACATAATAATTACATGCAGTATTTACACACATCATATTTCACTGGAAAACTGAACTTCTATTCCTACTGAGGCATACGGACACTTGCTAAGCATGTGAATATATTGTAACCGAAATTACAGACCAGAATATCACTTCTCTACATTCTATAACAAAATAACATCTGCTTCAGCGAACAGATGAAAGACAAAATAAACTCGTGCAATGTGCAGTAAGTCACAAAGATGAGCGTGGTGAGCATGATGCATAGGTTCTAGGAACCACAATGAGAAGTCTTAGGAAACATGATTTATAAAAACTGTTCAGTTTTTATTTAACAATCTAGCTATCATGGAGTTGGGCCACTTGTGGACCCGTGCCAGTCTCACACATCCAGAAGTGTCTTCAATGGTCTTCCTTGGTTCCTTCTGCTTGTGGTCAGTATTCTTTTTATTATCCTACGTAATCTGTTACGAGGCATTCTATTTACATGCAGTTTCCATTTTCTCTTGTATTCCTGTATTTTGTCCAAAACTGTGGCTATATTTAATACCTTTGCAATCTCTGTATTTGTTTTATGATCTGTCCAAGTGTATCGTGCTGTTCTTCTCATATATTTCATATCTGCTGTTCAACAGTAAGTATATCAAATCAAATCCATGCACAATAAACAGAATTTCCATTCTGGACACAGGTCCACTGTTATGTGAACAATTTTTGCCGCAACTGTTTTTAGTAACACACGTAACATTAACCAACATTTCGCAAGATGTCAGACACGTCTGCACTGTTGTGTGAAAAATTTATCTCAAATGTTTGTGTTTTCATTGCATTCCTGTTGCCCTAGTCTGATGTGGTAGATATTCCAGTAATTGCCTCCAGCAGTAAAATTACTGACACAATGAAGCACATACATCTGACATATTGCTAAACACTGGATAATGTTATGTGAGTTGCTAACAACAGTTGTGGCTAAAATTATTCATGTAACAGTGGAATTGAGTCCAACATGAACATACTGGTTGCTGTTGCTCTATAGTTGTGCGTGGATATGATCTGATACACAAACTGTGGAACAGTGTGTTTTTCTGCATGAATCATATGTAATGTGGTTCTGCTACATTGTGACAGAATGTCAGAAAAAATTATGTGAAAATTCTCCCATGATCACAGTTCCAAGCACAACAGGCATCTCTAAGCTTATTAATGAAGTCAAATATACTGGGTCACGGATGGACAAGAAAGGTGCTAAAAAATGCTGACAGATAAAAAAAATAGTACTGACAGAATTCTTTAAGGCTCCCAAAGCAATTTCAAACATGGTGATTAATGAAAAGATACATGACTGACACAGGAATCAATCCCTGACCACCCACTCCATAGGCAAACTCTATACAACAGTGTTACTGCACGTAACATGGCAGCCTGTCTGCGTAAGAGATATGTAAAGACAAATATGAATAATGCAGGAAGTACAGCTGAGTATTACAAAGCAACAGTGGAGTGTCTACACCTAATATTTTGCCCACAAAGTCAGAGTAGGTTCCACTGCCACACTGCAAAACCAGAACACATTTGGAGGGTATCAAACAACTGTCTCCCCTTGTCAGTAGGAATAGGTTGAAAGAATAGCACGCACACATTTTTATAACCAATAACTTATTCATTACAGAAATAATGAAATTATATACTTACCTGCTACAAGATATGTGGTGGTGTTCTATTATGCATATATCAATATCACATTTCCTCATATGAACCAAATATATCTTTATACATATATAATAAAAAGAATGTGTCTGTGTGTATGTCTGTGGCAGATATAACTTGAGAAAAATAAAGGCAAACGCCCGGAAATTTGGCAGTAGTTTCAGGATGTGAACTGCCAAATATAGTCAAAATCTCCCTATACCATATGGGCACACCATTCTTACTGCGGTTGCCACGTTCTCAGTGAGGTTCAGAGAATAAACACTGGTAAGATTAAAAAGTAAAACTTCAGCTGTTGCTATGACATACAGAAACCCTTTAGTTTGTACTGTGCAATTATGTAGCAACTGAAAGATGGGCCTAAGTGTCATTTTTAGTGGGTTGTTGAACGGAAAGGCTCGGCCTATGTGCCATTTTATGCAGTTATGCAGGACTTTGGACGAATGACTGGCCAAACCTGTAATAACACAACTTTCTACTGCAGAAGGAAATGAATTCACAACACTGACAGAATGCAGACAGAAAATGTATCCAAAGTAAAGATGAGACCAGATCAGCACAGATCAACTTGGAGAAACTAAGCATCGCCTTGATGAATCTAGAAAACTGAGGCCAGAATGGGCCAACAAATGGGCCATATTCTGAGCATCGTGAGGGACAAATCTCTGAGGTGCCACAAACAAAGACCACAGCTAAATTTGAAAAGCTGCTTCAAAATTATGTAATATTGTTCATCACATAAAGCAGTTTCATTTGCTATTATGATACTATTCTTCAAAACATTTGCTAAAACAAAATGTCATCAATCCAAACACACAGTTAATATGAGATCAAATGTGATACAGATCAATTATCATGATTCTCAACTTTACAGGCCACTTACATGGTAAGAATGTGTTATTTCTGCTGAGAAATTTTCAACAATTCCATTGAATTTAAAATAACAGGAATATGAATCTACAAATTCTGGCAAGATATCATAATTTATATTTTGCAAAACACCAAACATCTCAATAAACGGCCATTCTTATGCCATCTACAGTACCACGGCTAAAAACTTCCAGCTCACACCCTTGGCAGAAAAGTTACCATTTCATCCTGGTACCTAAAATGTCAACTCCATATGACAGTATTCAACAATACTATTTTTTCAAGACAAGTTTAGTTATTAAGAATAGATACTGGGAAAATAATAATTTACTTGTGTGAGCGTGCACGTGCAACAATCCCCTCATCATTGTCCTCAAAAACACCCTCTAAACAATGCATAAATTGTTTGTGGAGTCGAATGTTGCAATCTCTTGCTGACATGGGGCACAGGTTATCTCATAATCAGACTCGTGTTCAAAAAATGGTATCAGAATGCATGGAATATATCAATATGAATTCATAGTCTCAGTAAAATAAAAAACAGCCCAAAAATCCTAGTTGCACTCACAGCACAACACACACCAACTTTAACATCATGTAACGGCACTTTGCAGATGGACAGTGGAATTTCAGCAGACCAATACCTGTTACTCTCAAGAGTTCACATATCCACCAGGATGAAATCACCAATGTGCAGTCTAATTCTCTAGCATACACTCCATGCAGATACCAGTCCACAAAATTCACTTATTACAGGAACTTTATTTAATGCATGCATTATACAGACACATATAATCTTGCAATGGGCTACTTATATTGACTAACAATGCATACTGACCCTAACAAGCTCTCCCCCATAATGCACATGTGGCCAAGTAACTGAGCAGGCCACACAATACGGGAGCCAATAACTGACTTCATTATGTCAGATAAAATACGATCAAGTACGTGCATACACGCAAGCATGTGTACACATTATTTACTTTGCCATGCCCTGTTCTGAACAAGTTATAACAGCTTCATCAGGAAAGTGACAGGAGGCAACCCAGATTAAAATGGATTGAATGCTGATAAACGTATTGTGCCCTTTGTTTACCATCAACTCAAGAATGGATCTGCAGCTGACCCAGCCATCCCCCTCCCCCTAATTAAATATTTGGGACTAATATTTTAGGGGTGACTACCCACTCTACCTACTTTCAATACTTAAAAATGTGTTTTACCACCACTTCCCTGGTACACTTTCATGTTGTACTGCATGACATTCTTTACCTGTATGCAGAATCCAGAAGATCCGAGTACCTAAGGCAGTGTTACCTCATAAGGCAGCTCATCAGCAAATACATATTGAATGATAAATAAAGACATCAACACATATTGCCAAACTTAAGGAAGTGTTCATGGTTTTTCAAACCGACAAAATTGCCTCTAACGTAAAGTGAGTTACGAAATGAACATATATACATTCACTACATGCATTATGAAATTCTCACAGACGTATTTCTGCTTGACTAAACCATATGCAGTGTTACGCTTTCCGTAATTCCTTACAAAAATTAATAACGAATAATTGGTACAAACTGATACCCTATCAAGCTTACCTGATTAAACACCTGGGGAAGGAACTGCAATCGAGTTTTACTTCTGAAATGTTTTATGTCGACAGTTCTTATCCGTTGAACGGCAGGGCTGTGAAATACTAGCAGTTGTTGGTTAACTTATGTTATATATGCATGAAATAACTCAAAAGCACGACCATACGAAGCAACCTAACGTCACAATATGTGAAACCCGGGAAAAAAGGAGTGACACTAGGACAGATATTACAACTTCCGACAACGGATAAGAGCTTCGTATTCTACTAGTCATGGACTACAGCATGAATCAGCGGCGATGTAGTTGAGGTCTTCATTCACCTGGGTTGATACCACAGTTATCTAATATTTTGGTACGGTGGTGTAGTTGGTAGTTGTTTACCGACGTTTCGGGACGGCCTATCGGATCCCTGAAGATGGGACCGAAACATTGGTAACAATATACAAACGAACGCTGCGTAACATTCTTGCGGGTGAAGGACGCAGCTGTTAACCTGCTCTCAATCCCGTATTCGTGTCAATTTTATAATAGTAGCTCTTTTATCTGTGTTAGCTTCCTCGATGTGGCTTGAGGTACGAGGCGTGAAATTGGAATAAGCCAGAGGCTGTAGGTTCACGTGTTCGAAAATTGAAAACACCTCGTTCAGGCAATCTAAATTACTTTGGTTAGGGCACTGCTTCCCAAACTTTTTCCTTCATTACCCAAAACCGCTTATCAATTTTTACCCAATGTAGGTAAAACACTAACTGCACAGAAAATATATTTGACAAGTGAAGATACATCGGTAAAAAAAAATAGGAAGCAAACAATATGTTTGAAGCAATGTCTTTATTTTAAACAACTCTAAACATTTTAACAGCCACAAAAAATTTGACAATTATTCACCAAGAATATTTCATGACGCAGGTCCCAGTTGATGAGTATAATGTCACTGCTCCATCTTATTTACTAGTTCCTGAAAATTTGGAACTATTGTATACAGAGCACACCTCACATCGTATTCGGGGATCAGCAAACAATTTCGTTTTGTGCTGTTTATGAAGGCAAGAGGGGAAAATCCTACTACATAAATGTGTGCGCTTCGGAACTGCAATAATTGATCACGGCCTCCCCAGCTACCACTGGATAATCATCGTGAATTCTTAGCCAGAAAGACTCCAAATGATCCTTCTTGTCTACAAGTAACATTTTGCAATGACTGCTTGACCTAACGCTCCATCATTTGCTCTGCAAAACCATTAATAATATCGGGGATTTCAGTCAAGTCACACAGAAATGGGTTTACAATCCACTGATACATAGACCTTTCTAGTTCAGAAAAGTATCCCTTGAAACGCAAAGAGAATTTTGTTAAGTGGGTGATCACGTCATCCCTGATTTCACTGATATCAACACCCATCAGCATCCTCCAAGAAATTTTAATGTGTATTCCGAGGTGTGTCGTTACCCAAAGAAAAACCACTTTTACCCAATTTTGAGGTAATTTACCAAGGTTTGAGAAACACTGGGTTACGGTGTAAGCATTGTCATCTTAATGGTTTCTTAGGGACTTTTTCAGCCCACTAAAACTAATTAGTCCGTGACGCAGACGTCTTTCCTTTGGCATTTTTAGTTATTTTCAGAATAAATCATTTCAACCAAGGTACAGCGACTGCAGGCCTGCGAGTCGATTTTCTGTCGCCCAAGAGCACGCATACATATACAGTTATGAATACAGGCACTTATGGAAGGTTATGACATACATAATAAGTTTTACAAATCTAGTGCCATAATTGGTAGCCACCGACTACGTGAGTGCGCTGGGCCTCAGGCCGTCACTGTATCTTACCTTCATATTGGCTTCTAAACCATTTCCACATAATTACTTTAAATTAACGTAAGCATGCACTTCGTTTGGGGTAGAAGATATTTTACTGAATGTTTATACAAGTCCCTAATTTTATCTGACAATTTTCTGCCACATTCATTCATTTATTATAACATTCCATAAATCCATAAATTGTCATATGTTGGATACAGAACATGTCAACAGAAACACGTTCACAACAATCAACAAACATACATAAAAAAGCGTAACAAATAAAATTGTAAAAATAAATATTTATGGAAAACAAAACAGTCATTCGTTCCAAGTCAGGTACAAGACTGTTAATATACACAATAACAAAGCAATTTAGCATAGAGTAGGAAGACCTGTAGGGTCTTTGAAATATAGCTTAGACACATGTGGCAACTGTCCTTATATCAGTTAGCATGGTAATGCCTTATACCATTACATTACGAAGTACTGAACACTGTACCTTTACACCTGCCTTCCAAAACCTTGGTTGACTCGTTTGTGGATGTCACTTTGGGTGCACATTACAGTAAGCTCCACAACACCAGCTGCAGGAATGAGTCCAGCATTTGGGCTAATGCTCAGAACAAAACCTGGAGGTTGCTCCGCAACAAATGCTTCAAATGGGTGTTTCCAAATGCCATTACTCTGCAGGACCAACGTCATACTTGACAGATGTGGTGGATACAATGTCAAAGGACGTGGCTCAATAGTCCACTCATCTGAGCCAACAGACGCATCAAAGTCCTCTTGCCTTTCAAGACATATATTTAATTACACGTCTGATTGCCTTAATAACATTATGCTTCTCCTGCATTCTAACTTGAGAACAAATAAATATACATCAGCTGACATGTAAGAATTGTTTAACTAAAAAATAGCTTTCAAAGTTACAGTGCTTTATACATGGAGCAGGCATGATCAAAATATAATATTACTAACAAATTAACTAACTTCATGCAGCACAGTACTTGAGAAGCAAGTAGTTCCTCAGCTACTCAAAAAAAAATTCACCACACTTTGAGGATACTAAAGGTTCATTGCCATGTTTACGAAAGCCTGCCACTTTTCCCTGCCTACAGCCACATGAATTGAGTCCATGCCCTCCGATACTGTTTCTTTAAAAACATACCTACTTAGATTCCATTTTATTATATTCATTATGCATGGCACAACTGTTTAGTTTGATAATAGTCTGTTATACGTTAATGAAGTATAAATTGGGTTCCTAAACAATCAAATTTTGGGGAAATTTTACATTATTTCCCACACTTTACAAAGGAGCCTAATATACTGTCAGCCAATGTCAACAATGGTCTAAAACTAAAGGACATCACTTCCCAGAATAATGCACAGACCAACCATGTAGACTTCAAACACAGCATGTTCTTCTGACTGTCTTGGGTCCGTACAGTGACAACACCATGGGCAGCATTAACCTGGGTTTAATTCCGAACAGGGTCTAGAGATCTTCTTCTTCTTCTTCTTCTATGGGCCCGTCGGCATTAGCTCCGGATGTACTGCAGCCTTAGGCTTATTGTGCTAACCCTTAGCCTGTCAATTATCAAGTCTACAGCCACAGCCACTCCTTGATCAGGTTCATCGAAGGCGGAATACTCGAGTAAGAGTGGGGTCTTTTCACATCCCCACTACTTCTCGCCACCGCCTTCTCTTATTTTAATGAGCTGCTTCTGCTGCGCTCCCGAGAGTCGCCTGGCCTGCAGTCTGGTCATAAAGACACCTGCAGCTAGTCTGTCCTCATCAGAAGAGACAGCGAAAGGCTCAAAGCCTACAACCTCTATATCAAGTGTGCAGCCACAGCCGCTCTCCTTGATCAGGTTCTTTAATGAGCTTCTTCCGCTGCACTCCCTAGGGTCGCCTGGTCTGCAGTCTGGTCTTAAAGACACCTGCAGCCAGTCTATCCTCATCAGAAGAGACAGCGAAAGGCTTAGGGCCTACAACCTCTATATCAAATATGCAGCCACAGCCAATCCTTGATCAAGTGCATCGAAGGTGGAATACTCGAGTAAGAGTGGGGTCTTTTCACACCCCCACTACTTCTCGCCTACACCTTCTCTTACTTTAATGAGCTTCTTCCCCTGCACTCCCGAGAGTCGCCTGGTCTGCAGTCTGGTCATAAAGACACCTGCAGCCAGTCTATCCTCATCAGAAGAGACAGCGAAAGGCTTAGGGCCTACAACCTCTATATCAAATATGCAGCCACAGCCAATCCTTGATCAGGTTCATCGAAGGTGGAATACTTGAGTAAGAGTGGGGTCTTCTCACACCCCCACTACTTCTCGCCTCCACCACCTCTTTCTTTGATGAGCTTCTTCCGCTGCGCTCCCGAGAGTCGCCTGGACTGCAGTCTAGTCGTATAGACACCTGCCACCAGTCTGTCCTCATCAGAAGAAACAGCGAAAGGCTCAAAGCCTACAACCTCCGTATCAAGTTTGCAGTTACAGCCGCTCCTTGATCAGGTTCATCGAAGGTGAAGTGCTCGAGTAGGAGTGGGGTCTTTTCACACCCCCACTACTTCTTGCCAACACCCTTTCTTACATTAATGAGCTGCTTCCGATGCGCTCCCGAGTCGTCGGACTGCAGTCTAGTTGTATAGACACCTGCAGCCAGTCTGTCCTCTTCAGAAGAAACAGGGAAAGGCTCAAAGCCTACAGCCTCAGTATCACGTTTGTAGCCAGAGCCGCTCCTTGATCAG
Source organism: Reticulitermes speratus (assembly GCA_021186555.1). Lineage (NCBI taxonomy): Eukaryota > Metazoa > Arthropoda > Insecta > Blattodea > Rhinotermitidae > Reticulitermes > Reticulitermes speratus. The sequence goes on from JAJKFL010000013.1 coordinate 43,297,450, forward strand.
GTTCATCAAAGGTGAAGTGCTCGAGTAGGAGTGGGGTCTTTTCACACCCCCACTACTTCTTGCCAACACCCTTTCTTACATTAATGAGCTGCTTCCGATGCGCTCCCGAGTCGTCGGACTGCAGTCTAGTTGTATAGACACCTGCAGCCAGTCTGTCCTCTTCAGAAGAAACAGGGAAAGGCTCAAAGCCTACAGCCTCAGTATCACGTTTGTAGCCAGAGCCGCTCCTTGATCAGGTTCATCGAAAGCAGAGTGCTCAAGTAAGAGCAGCTCAGAACTTACAGCTTGTATCAAGTCTACAGCCACAGCCACTCCTTGATCAAGTCCGTTAATTACTGTGTCCATTTTATTCCCACAAGTAATGGGAAAATAACAGTCACCACCCGCAGAGCCCCTTACGGGTGGAATGCATAAATACAACGGGGTGCTGCCTGGTTCTCCAAGGGGATCGTAAATGCACTGCTGTTTTGCCACCCCAGTGCCATGCAGTCCTCAGCACGATACCTCACACCTTGACTTGGGTGAAACATAGCCCCTATTGCCCGCCTACAGACGTTACCCCCCTCCGCGACGGGGACGCCAGGGGTTGGATTTTGGAAGGGGGTCTAGAGATTCTTCTGTTTCCAAATATCAAGACTGATTCTAGGGCCTATGCAGCACCATATTAAATGCTTAGAAGCAGCTCTCTCCCAAGACGGTACAGAAACCAAAGCGAGATGCTCACCACTTACCTCCACTTAGTATCAAGATTATGAATGTGTGGAGGTATGCTTCTAATCTCGTATAGCCATTCATAGCATGCATGAGGATAACTTTACCTGAATCTTCACAGCTTTGCAAGCCGTGACACAACAGTTTACACTTCACAAGATATTTCCTTTACGGTAGCTAAGTTGCTATAGTGAGTACACAATGCAAGGCACAAACAAAGAAAACATGATAACGTTATTTTCGATCCAACTAATGCACTACACTTTCTTTTATTTATTTTTATCCCTACATATGTTTCGGGACAACTTGTGTCATCCTCAGAGGGTCGTCGACAGTTCACAATATTCAATACATCCAATTGTTTTTCTATTCATAGTAATTAGCTTATCCTTTCTTTCAGTAGTTTTTTGTTAAAAACAAATCATTAAATTTACAAATACAGATAGTTGTAGTGTAAATTATTAACAAGATATTAAAACTGTATTTGACAGATCGCTATGTATACTAGTTGTTCGATCACATTTGATCTCGTCCTGCAAAATATAAAAAAGCTACTATTAGCGATTTATATAGCAATTAATTCATGTAAGCGAAGATGTATATTGTAACATACCTTTTGCAGTGCTGATAACCGCCCTGTGGTGTATTGTGTACTGCCTGGTAATGGAGATCATTGAAAGAAAGTGTAGTGCAATAGTTCGATTGAAAATAACATTATTTATCAAAATGCACTGTATATATAAGAAAAAAAACATTGTACCATGTACGCAACAAACAGTACATTAAACCCTCTGCCACAGTATCTCTACATGTTCTGGGGCCTGGCAAGTATCTCATCCAACAGTTCATGACTCCTGAGTTTTGGCGTGAAAGTATGAATTACATCTGCATTCCGTCTATGTCTTTGCATGCTGAAATATGGATATCAGCAAACTGTGCACTCATCACACTACACACAATTTCACCTCAGTGTCCCCATAAGTCACACAGTACCATTTGCAGCATAGCAAAACATTGCTGCAGAGGACAAAAACAAGACACTACAAACAGCACTACATCAACAGAACACGTACAATGCATGTCAAAGAGGGCACGTATATATATATAATATGGGTCAGAACACCTGCAAGGAAGGAACTGCTTGGAAATACACGTAATGGGAAATTAATTACACAACAGCACTTGCAAACTCTCTCAGAATAGTGTCACAGTAATGAATGAGTTCAATGTGACAATATGGGATGCTGAAGCTAAGTCTAAATTATTTCTGGAAATCGAGAAATGTATATTTTCTGTTACAATGACTTACAGTAAGAAAAAGTCATAATGGCCATATATTGTCACTGGTTTGGGTAAGATCTGTTTGTTAGAATCCCTATACCTGTGCACTTCACATGATTACAGAACATCAGAACCATAAAGGTATTAATGTACCGTCAGTTCACCCTCAGTACTCAATAAATAACTACAAACACAATGGTTATTGTGACACTTGCCACTAACATATACGTCATGCCTTATCAGGTCACTCTTCCTACAGAATGACTTAGTACTTACATCACAGTGATATGGTCACTCGGCACTATGGATGTGTAGATGTATCGTCAAATTACCCGTGTCATTGAGTGACTTACTACACATATCACAATTGTACTGTCGCTTAGAACTATGGATATACTGATGTGTCTTGAGTTTACTCTGTCACTGAACTGACTGCACACATTACAATGATATGGACGCTACCGACTATGGAGGCGTTGATGTCTATTCAGATTACCCTTGTTACTGAATGATTTACTACACACATTACAGAGATATGATCGCTCCCCAGTATGGATAATTTGATGTCTCTTCAGATCACTTTTCTGACTAAATGACTTACTACATACATCACAGTGATATAGACTCTCCCCAGTGTGGATGCGTTCATGTAGCTTCAGATGATACTTCCTACTGAATGACTTATTACATGCAACACAATGATATGGACGATCACCACTATGGATGCGTTGATGTTTCTTCAGATCATTCGTCTGACTGAATGACTTACTACATACATCACAGTTATACGGTCGCTCCCCACTATGGATGCGTAGATGTGCCTTCAGATTATTCTTGTGACTGAATGACTTACTACACAAATCACAGTTATATGGTCGCTCCCCAGTGTGGATGCGTTGATGTTTCTTCAATAGATTCGTCTCACTGAATGACTTACTACACACATCACAGTGATATGGTCGCTCCCCATTGTGGATGCGTTGATGTCTCTTCAGAAAATACTTCCTACTGAATGACTTACTACATACATCACAGTGATACGGACGCTCTCCATTATCTGTGCCTTGATATTCCTGGTAAATAAATATGGAAAGATTAAGCCAAAACGCAATGGTTTTGAAAACAAGGTATCATTTAAATAATACTCTTATTACTGAATTACAAAGGTTCTGTGCACATTAATATACATTACAGAAGGACTGGTAAATATTTTATAAACACAAGGTCACCCGCAATATGACAGCGAAAAAGAGGGAATGAAGGTTATTAGAACATAAATGAGTAAATAACAGAAAATAAGCAATCACTATATTTTCAATAACTGAGGAACAAAGAATTCAAAATTTTTTCAAAGTGATGACAAAGAACAAGCCCAAGAATGTTGGTGATTATTTTTTTTACTTAAAAGTGACATCTCATACAGAGCACCTGTACAATGCATAGGTCAGTTATGGCGACTGTAAGCCTTGCATAACAGTCAGACAATCTGTACATGATAGCAAATGCTTACGCAGAAGGTCAACCAAAGCTGAAAGCACCTTGCAGAGGGCAAGAAGCTACACAGGAAAAACTACACTCAAACGATGTAGTCAAATTATTACATCAACCAACTTATGCACTGAATAAAATACATTCAAGAGCAAGCATAAAACTCCCGTATGTTTCAGCACCCAGGTGCCATCTTCAGGGAGTTATTCAATACAAAGTATTGTAGGCCCAACCCGCTAATCCAGTCATTATGTCGCCATTATTGAAATGATTGAAACATCAGACACTAAAATTCTAAAATACATGCAGTTAATAACCGTCAAATTACAATGTTATAATATTAAAAGTGAGCAGTTCCAGGTACAGCAGTTGTTTGCACACTGTATCAATCATGCAAACAAACATCTGGCTTGATCGTATGTAGAGATCTCATCTTGATAAGACTGTGTGCAGTGTGTCATGTCTGTGGTGTGGTACACTGAATGTAAATATACTACATAACTAACAAAAAATGTTAATTCATAGCTAACTCATTACAAAAATTAGAAAAAATGTGTCTCTACACAAGTTATGTCTAAAAAATATAGCTCAAACAAACAAACGACACACAACAGAAACATAGTGTAAAAAGAAAATATATACAACACATCACAAATCACCTAACTTCATTGTTGGCACACTGACAATCGCAGAGCAACACAAAAACCATTAACTGGTTACGACCCTATGTTAAATTACACACAGCTAATTGTGAGGGCTAAATGATGTTAATTTCAGTTAATTTAGAAATTGTGTTAAACAAGTGCATGTATCATTAATACACAATTATAACTGAAAATGTATTGCAGATGCAACTATGTAAGATCTCACATGTTACACTTTTGATTGAAATCTGTTTATCACAGTCACTTGTTGATATTCCCTGTGCAATTATCAAGAAGCTCTGGTACAAGGATTAGCACAAAATACAGTTTAGATACAAGCAACGAAGAACTTAATGTAGCGCTGTGCCAAGACGTGCACTGTTAGAGGCCTGGAACTGCTGTGTCTTGTGCGCCTAATGGTACTGCTTTACTTACTAAAAGTATCTGAAATGGTGCATACCAAATATACAGCTGGTGCACATCTAGCTGAAGAATAATTCTGAATGATACAATACTGAAGTTCCTAGTAATAAAAATAAAGATAAAGGTCACCCTACAAACTGCCATGAAAGCACAGAGGGGGAGTAGAGGTACAGTTCTACTATTTCCTTAGCCTTGGCACTATATAGGGGTGGATGGTTAGTGCCACCCCCTAATGGCTTTACCCCTGGAAAAGACCAGGTATCCAATGCATGGAACACTAGGTGGGCCCCAGGGCCAGCCTGAAGTAGTGCGGAAAATATCACCCCCACTAGGATTCGATCCCCGGGATCATCAAGGACATAGCAAGTCGCTATTCCGACTAGCCGATTGAAGCCCATGAAGTTCCTAATGTTTCAAGAAGGGATTCTAAGACTTTGACAAAGACAGAAGGACACATCTCAAAACCACAAATACACTCATGGAAAAAAAGATTGTCAATTTGGTGGGCTTCTTCTTGTAAAGTATGGAACCTTACAAGCTTAAGTGCATAAACTGTAAGTGATATGATGATCATGACAATAATGACCAACATGACAACAGCAGCACAATGTTAAATATCTGAGTACACTTCATGGTTACAAATTCTTTATTAAAGTTAATATGTATGTATTATTTTCTCGTAGAGCCAAGCGATAGATTATTAGTGAAGTGTGCAAATTACATACTGCTTGATCTCATACAATAAAAATGACTTAACACAAAATCAAAGTGCTGTTCCACAGCAACTTACAACACAATACAAACATATTGGCATACTGTCAAAGGATGGCCCTAATGCATACACTGTAGTACAGTTGTGCCATGTGGACAAACTGACCGTCACTGATCGATATGAGCAAATGTCTATGTAATCCTAGATATCTGTGAAAATTGCTTAATAATGGACACATAGAAACTTACCTCATTTTCGGACTTTACTGATGGAAATGTTATAGCTAAAGGATCCTGTTCCTCTTCCACACCAGTGCCCTCCCCAACTTTCCCGACAAGATCAATTTCATCATCAGAAGATGTCAGATATCTCTCAATAAATGAACCAGTTCAACTTTCATAAATCCATGCTGATCTATAACAAAACCAAACAATTATCAGCCATGACCTGCTCTCACTTACCGCATTAAACGGAATACACGTTTCAGAGCTGAGGTTCTCACACCAGTGTTGCTTAAGATTCAAATAGTCTTGGA